>WAAF01009772.1:193390-616794 GCA_013400475.1 Tricholaema leucomelas | reverse complement strand
GCAAACCTGCTGATGACTGACTCGATGCCCTCATCCAGATCATCTATGAAGATGTTAAAGAGGATGGGGCCCAGCACTGATCCCTGAGGGACACCACTAGTGACAGCTGCCAGCTGGATGTGGCACCATTCACCACCAATCTCTGGGCTCGGCCTTCCAGCCAGTTCCTCACCCAGCACAGTGCTGCCATCCAAGCCGTGGGCTGACAGCTTAGCCAGCAGTTGGCTGTGGGGGACAGTGTCAAAGGCCTTGCTGAAGTCCAGATAGACCACATCCACAGGCCTCCCCACATCCACCAAGCGGCTCACCTGATCATAGAAGGAGATCAGGTTGGAGAGGCAGGATCTGCCCTTCCTAAATCCATGTTGGCTGGACCTGAGCCCTTGGCCATCCCTCAGGTGTGCAGTTATTGCCCCCAAGATAACCTGTTCCATCAGCTTCCCTGGCACTGCCCACAACACAGCCTCTACTCTGAAATGTTAATGTGCCATCAGCAGGAACCACCTATGTGCCACAACCCACAGGCAGGGTGCCAGGGCAGCCTAGATAATGCAAACCTTTTGACTACTGCAGCTTAACAGCAACAATTCCCAGTGCCAGAGGGGAAGCCGCCGAGTCCAGAGCTATTTTCCTTCTAACGAATGCATAAATATTTCCCTTTATCAAAGAAATGGAGACCATAAAATAATTAGTTGCCCAGATATGCAAAGAGGCCAACAGGTGAGAGCCCAACAGGTGAGAGAGCCCCTAGCTACACAGTGTCACTCTTGCAGAGGTCATAATTAAACTTCCATTCCTGCACAATTCCAGACAAGCTCCAGACAGTGAGATGAAAATACATCTCAAACAGACCTTCAGCATTCAGGACCATCTGTTTCCTTTTTGCGTGAAGTAGTTTTATTTGCTGCCAGTAATGAGCTTAAACAGATTTTAGGAGGTTTGCTTTGTTATTAATAAAGGAATGTGAAAAACCCACAGAAGGGAGGAAGCAGCACATTCTGCACGCAGGTCTGCTCAGGAGCCTTGTTTTGAAGGCTCTGTTTGCTGTTACCTGCCCAAATCCAGGTTTAGGTTTCTGAATAAAAGTTTTCATCCTCAGCTCTAAAATACACTTCACATGACGCTACTTAGGAGATAAAGAGGGATAACTTCCATACCTGAATTTTCCCTGGGCCCAGACTGCTTCACAGGCAGAATCTAATTAGCCAGGCTGGAGCTCAGCCAGGCTATCAGGGTTATAGGTCCTACTGCTCCCAGGTGCCACAGGACACCTAATGAGTCCAACAGAGGAGCCCACTGTGAGCCTCACCCAGACCGTGGCACCTCCCCCTGTCCTGCTGCAGCACCCCTGAGGAGCCCACGAGGGCAAGAGCTGGCACAAAGGGTGAGCAGGGACAGAGGGTCCCTCAAAACCATCAGTTGTACACACTCAGAAGCCAGGGCGACAGCCAAGATGACAGCCAAGAATCTAAATGTGATACATGTCCTACAGCCACAGGCAGTCAAATCTTATCTGGATTATGCCAGGGAGGTTGTGTCATCCTCAAACATTCAGCAACAGTTTGATCCAAGTGGAGCAGCCTTCAGCCAGTGCTTTCTCCCCATGCCTGTTATCAAAGCTCCATTTGGGCCAAGACAGATACATGAAATACACCAACACCTGCCATGACCTGGTCTCCTCAGCCGACCTGGGCAGCAGGGGGGGTCCTCGGTGTAAATGGAAGCAAACCGACACCAAAGGGCTGATGAGTTGTGAAAACTGTCAGCAACAGAGCAGAGAGGAAATGGAAAGAGAAAGGAGAGGGAGGGCTCTCCTTGTATGACTTTCACCCTTCAGCTTTTCTCCTCTACTCCACCACGGGGGGAAATGAGCAAGTGGCTGGGTGAGGCTTAGCTGCCGGTGGGGATTAGCCCACAAACTCTCCAGCTTCATGCAGGAACATTTGATATGCAACACTGCACAGGCTGCCAAGGAGACCCTGACCTGGGGCAAATCTCCAGTCTGTACTTTGGGTTTGGAGCCACAACGTGCTGGGGGCCCAGTCCTGCTTCATCCTCCAAACAAGCATCTCCATTCTCACCAGCATGATGCAATCTGACTCACCTGACTGCTCTCGTTAAGGATGTGGAGGTAAGGTCACCTCATCGAGGGATGCGAGTCATTGCTCTCTTCCAGGAAAATCCAAAGTGGATTTAGCCACTGCTCAAAGAAATCTGCACTTCATTTATTCATAAAGGGGAAAAAACCAACCAACTTCTTTTTGTCTTGTTTGTAAATGCCTTTACAAACTGCCAAAGTCAACTGGGGAGTGAAGCAGAAAACAAAAGCTTTCAAAAGATGCCTTTGGATCTATTTGCAAGACAGAATCTACCTGGTAGGGTTTTTTTAAGGACCCCACTTAGGAAAGCAATATATACACAAGGCAAGCTTTTAAAATATGGAAGAGCATGGTGCTGCTCCCCACACAGCATCCTGCTTAGTGAGCCTTCCAATCTAGCTGCCCAGTTCCTCGACCTGACTGAAGTCACTGTTGTCACTGCACCCACGCCCAGGGCATGGGCTGGGAGAGAGCTGCCATTATCCCACTGCTAACAGCAATTGCTCCCCCAGGTTTGAGACTGAAAAGTGCTTCAGCCTGAGCTGAGCTGTCTGCTTGTCCGTCTGCCTGGCCAGCTCTGCTCGCCATTGCAATCTCTGTGCCTGTGCTGCCTGAGCCCAGGTTCTCCCAGAGCTCTGTACGTGCCATACCTAAGCAGCTTCAACCTAGTTCAGGTCTCAGCTGCCTGCAAACCTCAGCTGCCCTCCAAGCAGACAAAGTCAGGTCCCTTGTAGGAAATGGCTCATCTTAGATTCATAGAATAGAATCAAAGAATCAGCCAGGTTGGAAGAGACCTCCAAGTTCATTCAGTCCAATCTATCACCAGCTCCATCCAATCAACCAGACCATGACACTAAGTGCCTCATCCAGGCTTTGCTTCAACACCTTCAGAGACAGCGACTCCACCACCTCCCTGGGCAGCCCATTCCAATGGCAAATGGCTCTATCTGCCTGAGACATAGATGAGGGCCATACCCAATGTCCTTTCTGAGAGTACATTCAAGAACAAGCACCACTGGGATTTCCTTCCAGGCTAAGCAGGGCTAGCCTCAACTCCAGGCAAATAGCGTGGGACAGGCAACCAAAACAGCCTTGAGTCAGCTCAGCTCAACACTGCAAGAGAGACCAGACAGGTAGGGGAGCCAGGAGGCTGCCTCTCTTTCTTGTCAGCTTACTTTACCTCTAGCTTTGTGTATCCAGGAGTGTTTCTCATCCCTCTGCAGGCTCATGACAGCTCTGTGCTTCTCTCCTTTCTCTCTCTTGTCTGCTGGTTGCTTTAATCAGGCAGACAGCAACAATTTGCAAGTGATCACCAGAAAACCCTCAGTCCCTTTTAGGCAATGTTTTCCATTTTCTCAGGCTGTCCTGCTTGGTAAACGACGTTAAACTGCTTCTTCCAGCTGGTGTGAAAGGTGGGTGGATACTGTGCCCATTAGCCCTGCCTCTGGGGCTACATCAGAGGCACGCTTCCTGGAAGCCATTCATAGCATTTAAACTAAGGTTTGGGGCCTTTGTTTTTTTCCTACTGACACTTTGCTTAACGATTTCAATCTCCAAAACTAAGCACCTTCCTTCCTCCCCCAGTGCCTATTAGCCTTCCCTGCCAGCTCTTCAGCTGGAATAAATTTGGCCTCCCCACCCCAATCAAATGATGTGAACATGTGCATGCAGTTAAAGAGGCCACTCATGCTTAATGCTTACAGATGAATCACAGCATCATGCAGGCTGGCAAAGCCCCTCAGGATCACCAAGTCCAACCTAGAACCCTGCTCTACAAGAGTCACCTTAAACCATATCCCCAAGCACCACATCCAAACGACCCTTAAATACATCCAGGGTTGGTGACTCCACCACCTCCCTGGGCAGCTCATTCCAGTCTCCGACCACTGTCTCCATGAAAAACTTTTTCCTAATGTCTTTTCCCTCATCTTGAGGGCATTCCCCCTTGTTCTGTCTCCAGATACCTGTGAGAAGAGACCAGGTTTGGCTTGCTTAAGCCTTCAGTTGCAATTCAGAGAAGGACATGGCCAAGCTCCATCTGCTCCCCAGTGTTCCTGTGCAACAACACCTTCCCCAGAGCAGCTTTTCTGCAACAGGAACTGGCCAACTTCCCAGGCACTTGGTCAATCACTGCCTGGTATTGTGGAACATAAACATCCCCAAATAGCAGCATTCCTTCAAACATGGAACAGTGATGTTTGACTAACTGGAGCATAAATATTGTTCACCTCAGGCAAGAGCTATATTACATTAATAAGTGTGGCAGTGTTCTTTTAATTAGATTAGACATGACAAAAGATGGCATTGTTCTGCAAAGCTTCATCTCCTGAAGCATGGGATTGTGTCAGATCCCAGCCCCTGAGTTTGGGGTTTGGGTTGGTTTGGGTTTGTATTGTTTCTGAAGACAACCAAACCAAGCAAGCAAAGGTATCTGCATGTACCTAGAGCAGCGCTTTAGAGATGTCACAAAGCAGCAGCAGGCACAGGGTCATTACCAGAGGTTATTCGGTGTCAGTGGCCCATTCCCCTCTGACACCTGCCCTCAGCTGTGCTCCTCTCAAAGGGGTCCTGCCCACAGTCCCTCTTTACAAGTCTATTCCTGATAGACAGAGAGGAAATAGTAGAAAACAGTTTCAGTGCCCATCCAGGTAACTCACAACCTTCAGAAGACTGTGCCAAGTCACTGTGCCAGTACTCTGCCTGACACAGGCTCAGACATGGCTCCCAGCTTCTCTGTGGTGAGTTACTTATCTATTTACTGGATTTACTGTGCAACTCGACCCAGCAAGCCCTGCTGTGCTGCTTATGCTATTCTAATGCTCGAAGCTGCGAAGTGTCAGGTCTGGAGAATCCATTTGACAACATCCTTGTCGAGCCAGAACTGGCAGCAGAGGCTTTGCTGAGGTCCCGAATTCATTTATTTTGGGGTCAGGTCCCTCCACTGCAGCCCTGGCCCTCTAAAAAACCTGTACAGGTGACTAATTCGCTGGTTACATAAATGCCAAAACAGACCTTTAGGTACCCAATTTAAAAGCAAATTCCAAACCAGACCTTAAGGCACTATGAGGGTGGCAAGACTGTGAAATAGGCTGTCTGGAGAGGTTGTGGATGCCCCCTCCCTGGAGATGTTTGAGGCTAAGTTGGATGGGGCCCTGAGCAGCCCGGGCTAGTTGAGAAACATCCCTGCCCATGGCAGGGGCTTGGATTGGATGAGCTCTAAGGTTTCTTGCAGCCTAGGCCATTCTGTGAAATGCTTGTGTGTATGGCTGCTAGGGGAACAAGGCAAAGGCTTCCACTGACTGCTGCAAGAAGCAGCAGCACTTTCTTTCTGAACTCAGCAGCTGCTTTTTACTGACCTACAAGAAGGCAGATTGTGGCTAAAATTCAAACCCCATCAGTGTATCGTTCCAGAACAGTTTGTGTCCCCAGATAGGACAGAGTCAGTCCTGCTAGGACACAGCTAAGTCAGCCCTGCTGCAGTGGATAAAGTGATCTTTCCTGCCCACTGATCACACAAATCCAATTTGGGTACTTGTTTGCTCTGTGTGACAGTTGCAGGAGACAGAACTGATTAAATATTTCTGTTCTGATCAAGAAGCATCTCACAGGCAATTCTGTGACCGCAGACCAAATCTCAGCCTAGAGCTGAGCCAGGTGACCTGCCTGAGGGGCTGTGCTTGACTGTGTTGCTTCCAGAGCCATGGCACAACAGCAGCTGACACCAGTGCACAACGTGCTTTGAGCCCAAGGAAGAGACACACACTCAACTTCACACTCCTACCCTCAAGATCCAGACAACATTGCTTACAACCGAGGGGTCCTCATGCTTTGCACCACCTTCTTGAAGTACACCACAAGTGTGCATCCATCCTTCAGCATCTCCCTTTAAGGCCTGATTTATTAATGCCCACACTGCCAGAGGCAGCAGCACAGGCACCACTAACCAGCCTGATGGGACCAGGTTGGATTTGCATGTTAACTGCAACCTGTTCCCTGCAAGAACCCCTGTTGCAGGTCTTTAACAGCATGGCACTGATAACTGGTCTGCTGTGTGCCTTCAAGTCTGCTAATCATAGAATCAATCAGGCTGGAAGAGAGCTCCAAGCTCATCCAGCCCAACCTAGCACCCAGCCCTGGCCAATCAACCAGACCATGGCACTAAGTGCCCCAGACAGGCTTAGCTTCAACATCTCCAGGAACAGTGACTCCAGCACCTCCCTGGGCAGCCCATTCCAATGCCAATCACTCTCTCTGCCAACAACTTCCTCCTAACATCCAGCCTAGACCTCCCCTGGCACAATTAGAGACTGTGTCCCCTCAATTCTGTTGCTGGGTGACTGGGAGGAGAGACCAACCCCACCTGGCTACAACCTCCTTTCAGGTAATTGCAGACAGCACTGATGGCTATTTGTTGTGTTTGTGATCTCTGTTGCAGAGATCACAGCCTCGATGTGCTCTCAGTTGATCAGCTGTGTATTAACTCCTGTGAAACTGGTGTGTTACTCCAGCATTACATTTGAAATCAGGATGGGCATGAGCATAAAAAAGTGCTTTCAGGTAAAGCAGACTCTGCTGCTTGTGAGCAGACACATTGGGATCAGTACAACTGGAGCAAAATGGAGCAAAGCTGGAGATGGGTAGGTTTAGACTGGATGTGAAGAGGAAGTTGTTCAGCATGAGAGTGGTGAGAACCTGGAATGGGTTGCCCAGGGAGGTGGCTGAGGCCTCATGCCTGGCAATGTTTAAGGCCAGGCTGGATGAGGCTGTGGCCAGCCTGATCTAGGGTAGGGTGTCCCGGCCCATGGCAGGGGGGTTGGAACTGGATGATCCTTGTGGTCCCTTCCAACCCTGATTCTCTGATTCTAACTCAAACCACTGTTCCCACCAATGCCAGCTGACATCACCGTGACTTGCTGCCCAGCCTGGTTGCTCAGTGGTCCAGGAGCACAGTAGACCCCCCAGGGTGATCACAGATTTTAGGGTACACTGTTGTTTCTGTCAGTCAGCCTCTGTGACCTGCTTAGCCTACTGCCATGCTGCCCACAGCCAAGTGGGCTGACAGTCGTCAGCTCAAACCACTTCTCTCTTCCTTCAGCTCCTCTTACACTACTGGAACCTCTTTTTGTCTCACTGGAACATACAAAATGCTTCGTGACAGAGCTATTAGGTGAAAATTCCCCCGAGAAAACTCACCTTTGAACAAGTTCCTCTTTGGAAATTTCAGAGTTCCCAACAGAAGCAGGGACAGAAGGAGGAAGGCAGATTTTGTGTCTGCTTGAAGTGTTGAATAAACTTTGATCCCAAGCCGAGGGGTACATTTTCATACACCAGAACTGGGTTCTTTTAAGACTATTGTTTTCCTTCCAAAATACCTCCTTTTATTTTTTTCCCTAAGAATACATTTTTAGGCACAGATAAAACCAATACCTCTGAAGCTCTGCTTTAAAAACACCCCCTCCTTGGGTTCATTTTACAATAGCAAGACCTAGGACTTGCATTGGAAGAAGAACCAATAGAGGCACTTTCTGCCTCTCCCTTGCCACCCTTTAGAACCATCTGACCACCAGTGCAATGGCTCCATCTGTTTCCAAAATAAAACTGCCTTTTATTACCAGGATATTCTCTACCCAAACACTGAACAGCTTGTGGCTAAGTATTAATCCATAAACCCCTGAAAACAGTATCTTATTAATTCACAAAAATCAATATTCCAGCACACGTTTTGGAGCCAGTTCATTACTGTTAACTCCAAATTTATATGATAGTCAATGGAAAACTGCCCAAAATATATCTGTTTACCTATAATGGAACAAACTGGCTGCTGAACCTCATTCTGCCAGAAACCAGCTCTGTGACAGGGCTCTGATGCAGGGAAAAAGAACAAGTGAGCTTACAGTGCAGTACTTATCTCTTCTTTGACAGAGAATAACACAGGTACTCTTTGGTTCTCTTGCTCTTCTCCCCGTGGCAAGGATTTTTAAAGAGATCAAGCTCTGCTCCTTTGCTAAAGACAGCTCTTAACTGGGGCTGTCTGTCAGTTCCAGTCTCTGAGAAGGCTGTGACGTCAGAACAGGCTTAGCTGCATCACTTTGGGTGTCCCATTGTGTTGCTTTGAATGCTGAGTCCCATAAAGACTGATTCTCCTAAACAACTCTAATGTCTTCAAAAACACATGGTGGGAGAAACACCAAAACCTCCAAGCTTGCAGCTCTTACAGTGATATTCTGTAGCAGTGGCCCCAATGCCACAGCCATCAGCGCTGGGGAGAGCCCTTCCACTGCTTCCAGCACATGTCTGATGGAGGTCCTAAAAGTAAAGGGAGCCCCAAATTCCCACAAACAGAACCCTACTGGCATGCAGCACACACAGATATCATTGTACCTAGTGATGTCTGCATGTACAGATAGGAGCATGAGATCATAGAATCAGAGAATCAACCAGGCTGGAAGAGACCTCCAAGCTCATCCAGTCCAACCTAGCACCCAGCCCTATCCAACCAACCAGACCATGGCACTAAGTGCCCCAGCCAGGCTTTGCTTCAACACTTCCAGGCACGGTGACTCCACCACCTCCCTGGGCAGCCCATTCCAATGCCAATCACTCTCTCTGCCAACAACTTCCTCCTAACATCCAGCCTAGACCTCCCCTGGCACAGCTTGAGGCTGTGTCCCCTTCTTCTGTTGCTGCTTGCCTGGCAGCAGAGCCCAACCCCACCTGGCTACAGCCTCCCTTCAGGGAGCTGCAGACAGCAATGAGGTCTGCCCTGAGCCTCCTCTTCTGCAGGCTGCACACCCCCAGCTCCCTCAGCCTCTCCTCACAGGGCTGTGCTCCAGGCCCCTCCCCAGCCTTGCTGCCTTTCTCTGGACACCTTCCAGCACCTCAACATCTCTCATGAATTGAGGAGCCCAGAACTGGACACAGCACTCAAGCTGTGGCCTGAGCAGTGCTGAGCACAGGGGCAGAAGAACTTCCTTTGTCCTGCTGGCCACACTGCTCCTGAGCCAGGTCAGGATGCAGCAGATAAATGTTTGCAGCTCATTTCCCAATCATGGGAAACATGCACATACCTGCAGCTGTTGCTGTGCACACCTGTAGCTGTTTCTGTGCATAAGCTCTTTCATTACTGACCACTGCAGCCTGCTTGTTTTTACACTTGGTGACATCAGGCTCTAAAATTTTCCTTTCCTTTCTCCCTGCTTCCCAGAATAAAAGTGCTTCATGAATCATGAAGGTTAAATACAAGTAAGTTGCATTACCACTCAGAGAAGCCATGTGGTTAATTGCTGTCTGCCTTCATAGTTAATTGCTGAACACCAGCACGCTGGCACACCTACCCCAGGCTTCCGAAGAGAAACAAACACAGCATATGCCCTAACTGCCTGTGCTCTCTTTGCATCACTGCAAAACAACAGGGGTAAAATTCACAGATCCTGTCCTTAAACTCCGTTTCACAGAATCACAGAACAACCAGGTTGGAAAAGACCTTGAGGATCATCAAGTCCAACCATCACCTAACCCTTCTAAGTAACTAAGCCATGGCACTAAATGCCTCATCCAGCCTCCTCTTAAACACCTCCAGGGATAAACTCCACCACCTCCTCGAGCAGCCCATTCCAATGGGCAATCACTCTAGCTGTGAAGAACTTCTTCCTAATGTCCATTTCCTTACACTAAACATGTTCATTCCTCTGTCTGTGAGTCCTGTCTCACACCAGCTCAGAGAAGAGTCAGGCCAGACAGGAAGATGTCAGAGCAGTGCCAGTAAAAGGCATCTGCTCTCTGAGACCAAGATTTTGTCTCCACCTCGTCAGGAGCTGGGTCAGTTCTGCTCCTGACTCCATCGAAAGGCTGCCTACCAACACTCAGGTCTGACAAGATCACATCGGGCTCAGCCTGCAGCAAAAGCAGCCTCCAGAACAGGGAGCACAGACAGGTTTAACACTCGCCACGGACGGAGCACTTCTGTCACCATGTGACAGAGCACTTGCCCCAGGCTTCAGCCTTTTGCAAAGGGGACACTTTCTGCTGAGGCAAGCAGTCATCCTGCCCCACTGCGCTGCTGTTCAAAGCCCTCCCAGGCTCCCTGGGCCCATGCCAGCCCTTTCCTGGGTTATCTATGAGCAGGGCAACTGAGGGGATTCTGCCCTTGGCTCTGCTCTCCTCAGACCCCACCTGCAGTCCTGTGTGCAGTTCTGGAGCCCCCAGCACAAGCAGGACATGGAACTGTTGGAGTCAATCCAAAGGAGGCCACCAAGATGCTCAGAGGACTGCAGCAGCTCTGCTCTGAGGACAGGCTGAGAGAGTTGGGGCTCTGCAGCCCAGAGAAGAGAAGGCTTGAAGGAGACGTTGGAGTGGCCTTCCAGTATCTGAAGGGGGCTACAGGAGGGCTGGGGAGGGACTATTGACAAGGTCTGGTAATGACAGGAGGAGGAGGAATGGGTTTGAACTGGCAGAGGAGAGACTGAAACTGGATAAAGGGTTCCCCTGGAAAGGGTTCTTTGCAGTGAGGGTGCTGAGACACTGGCACAGGTTGCCCAGGGAGGTCATGGAGCACAGAATCACCCAACGTGATCTTTGATGTTCACATGTTCAAAGCCAGGCTGGATGAGTCCTTGAGTCAACCTGTTCTAGTGGGAGGTGTCCCTGCCTATGGCAGGGGGTTGGAGCTGGATGATCCTTGAGGTCCCTTCCAACCTAAACCATTCTATGATTCTATGATTCTATGATCAATGGATTCAGGCAAGAAAGCAGCAGAAGTATTTGCTGGGATGATACACCCAATGTCACATCCTTGATAACTTTTCCATTGCTACCCCTCACAGGCACTTGATGCCTTCTCCCTTCCCTGTGGCATTAACAAGTTCTGCTGGAGAGCAAGTGTTCTGCTTGTTGAGTTAATGTGGTTTCTGTAGAAACAGCCTAGCAATAACCATATTTCCTGGTCTATTCTTGGCCATGCCATGTTCCTGACACTCAGGCTGAAAAACCTAGAAGGCAACAACCTTGCCAAAATAATCACATTGGCATGCAAGAGAGAGAAAAGCACTAACAGAAGTGATTGGGGAGCTGTGGGTGCTACTTTACAAGGAAAGACTGGAAAAAACTTAAGTCAGTATCGCCAGGCTGAATGATAATTAAAGCAGCACAGTACAGGTTATAGAAGCATCAAAGGCCAAATCTCCAAAACCTTGGAAAGCCAAAGGATTTGGGCGTTTGAATGCTCAATCATCAGCACAGAATTTTTTTTTCTTTTCCCCCCCTTCTTTCTCTTCTGAGGAGAATTTTAATTTCTATCCCAAGTCACAGGACCAGCAGAGTGGGTCAAAACTGCTCAGGTCTTCTTGGATTATCTCAATATTTGGATGCTTTCCATGACATCGCTGATAACATCTCTTAAAGGTGAAGAAATGTGTGGACATGGCACGTGGGGACATGGTTTGATGGCCATGGGGTATAGAATCACCCAGGTTGGAAGAGACTTCCAAACTCATCCAGTCCAACCTATCACCCAGCCCTGTCCAATCAACCAGCCCATGGCACTAAGTGCCCCACTCAGTCTTCAGCTGAAGGCTGGAACCTTAAAAATCTCCCTACTTGTTCTGAGAAAAGCCACAGAACTACAGCTGAAGAAATAAGAGGATTTTTAGGGTGATCTACAGCAATGTTGTCAAATAATGGAGTGAAACTGAAAGGAGAAGGTCACCACATAAGATGAGAGTCCTGTACTTGCAGTGTGGTGCCAACGAAGGGAAGAAGAGCGGCGCAGCCCAGCCGGCACCGCACAGAGCCTTGTTGCCTGGTGGGAGAGGCTAAGGGCTGGCACTTTCCCCTATGCCTGCAGAAAGAACCAGAGCACTGGAAACACAGTTCTTAAGAGAGCAGGATTCCTGGTTCTTGGCCAGGCTTGCCTCACAGTCTCGCTCACTTGCAAGGCTGGCAAGCATCCAAATCCGCTGCCCAGATGGAGGCACAGAGGAGGGTACACTGCCTGACCAAGGTCAGTCACCCAGCAGGCCAACAGCAGAGCCAGCAGGAGCTCCCAGGTCTTCAGAATCCTGCTGTGAACCATCTTGCCTCTTCTCCCTGGCTGACAGCCATCATTCATTACCAATGTCAGGAAAATCCAAATAAAGCACAGCAAATAATAATTATTATTTTAAGATGCATCTAAGGGGCAGCTTTTCCCATTGATTCCTGCCAGAGTCTCTCTTGAAATTTGGCAGATTGGTATGAAAACAAATGTGTATAAATTAGCACTATATAACGTGACAGGAATGAGAACATTCCCTCTCTTTAACCATCCCCACAAGCATTTTGTCATTTCCCTGTCAGTTCTGTTGATAGGACAGGAAACCGCTTGGCAATTTTAATCTCCTTCCCCTGAGCACATTTTGTTCTTAGAGCTGATCTAAAGCTAGCCTATTGGAACTGAGGGAGGCTGGGGAAAAACAGGGAAGAGCTCTCTCTGTTTCTCTTTCTGAGTGAAAAAACATCCAGTGGCACTTTTGCAGGCACCTTGCTCCTCCTCACATCCCCTCAGCCCCTCAAACACACTGAGACGTTTGCTGTTTGAAGCCTCCTGAGAAGCAGGACAGATCCCTCCATGAATCCCCTACAGTCAATCCCCTCCATGAATCCCCAACATTCCAACAGCCACTGGCTTCCTCAGCACAGCCCTGATAGCACAGTTAGAGTTGTGCAACTGTATCCTCACATTTCCAAATCCAAGCCACTTCAGAGCCACCTGCACATTGCCTGTACCTTTATTTTCTGGCCCCAGACAGAGAAGAGCAAACAGTGAGCTCGAAGGTGGCGATGTGCAGCATGGCCACACCACCTTCCATGCCCATTCCTAAGGAAGTTTGTTGCCACATCTGGATTTCAGTTTCCCATACAATTTCTTGCACACTGCAAAGCAAGCCTGGAGCTCTGTACAGATGCCTAGGGGCAATCAAAGCCAACACAGTGAACTGATGACCAGAATGCCACAGCAATGCAACAGGACAGACTGCAGTAACCTGACTGGGTGACCTGAGCTAGATTGTATGGTCCTGCTCTGAGAGCAGCACAGTTGCACTCGATGATCTCTTTGAGTCCCTTCCAACCCCTGACATCCTGAGATCCTGTGATCCTGAGGCTGTTACAGTGGACAGGATGGAACAAGAACTGCCAGGAAAGGGACATTTGATGTGAACTGTAAGAGAGCACAAGAAAGGAAATGATGGCAAACTTCACCTTGTGCCCCAGGAGTCAGGACAATTCACAGCAACAGCTGAATAGGGCAGCAAGTGAAGAGTGAAACATGAATGACTTTTGACTAATTGGGCCCAAGACTGTGTTGAGTTCTGGGGTCCTTAATTTGAAAGATGTTGAGGTGCTTGGATGTGTCCAGAGAAGGGCAACAAAGCTGGTGAGGGGTCTGGAGCACAGCCCTGTGAGGAGAGGCTGAGGGAGCTGGGGGTGTGCAGCCTGCAGAAGAGGAGGCTCAGGGCAGACCTCATTGCTGACTGCAGCTCCCTGAAGGGAGGCTGTAGCCAGCTGGGGTTGGGCTCTGCTGCCAGGCAGCCAGCAACAGAACAAGGGGACACAGCCTCAAGCTGTGCCAGGGCAGGTCTAGGCTGGATGTTAGGAGGAAGTTGTTGGCAGAGAGAGTGACTGGCATTGGAATGGGCTGCCCAGGGAGGTGGTGGAGTCACCGTGCCTGGAGGTGTTAAAGCAAAGCCTGGCTGGGGCACTTAGTGCCATGGTCTGGTTGATGGGCTAGGGCTGGGTGCTAGGTTGGGTTGGATGAGCTTGGAGGTCTTTTCCAACCTGGTTGATTCTATGATTCTGTGTGGTGTTCCACAGGGAATTCTAGGCCCACGAGGTATGAAGCTAACTCTTCAGAAAGGAATACTTCCATGTTAGGTGTCCATAACACACTTGACGAGCTAGAAGGACCAGTAGCTCTTGAGCATGCAGATGTTGCCATTCCCCTGACCAAAGGTGTCCCATGAAAATCTGCTCTCCCATCAGTTTAGATGCACTTCTTTGCTAACATCCCTTCCTAATTAATAAAATGTGTGCCTCTGCCTATTGCTTTATCTGTTTCATGCCTCTCAGATCTAGCTCTTATCCATCTTGCCAGTAGTTATTTATTACTTCGTGATTACAGGTAAAGAAGGTAATGACCCATTAAATCACAAACCAACACTTACTATCACCAACATCACACTCCAACTGCTAGGAAAGAGTCACTGCATTTCATATGTGCTTGGGAGTTTACTTTCCTTTGCAGCTGAAATGATAGATGGTTGTTGCAGACCTTTCTCCCAGGAAAGCAGCAGTTGGAGTGAGTGCTCTATAGCTCAGCTTTAAACTGTAAATGGAGGAATTGCTCTTGCTACATATTCCAGGCACAGACAGCTATGCAGGAAACAATAGCAAATGTGGTTTAGGCTTTATCCTACAATGTGCTCCACAAAAGTGCTGGTATTTGTCAACACAGGACTGTGCTCTGTCAGACAGCTACAGGTAGCAGGCAGGTGACACAGGCAACCTTCCTGCCATCAGTTCAAACTCTCCCCCCCAGGCCCAGGCATGACTGCTCTGAACAAAGACCAGATCCAGCACAGACACATCCTTCCACGTGCAGCAGGAGAAACAGGGAGGTGAAAAGGGGTACCAAGCCTTGGCACTGTCTTTACAAGGCAATGCTCCTTGCCAAACAAGAAAGCCAGGTGTCAGCCTGCAGCACCACTTGCACACTCAGGTGTTTGTGGCTCTCGATGGATTGTCAGCACTGCAGCTGAAGTGTACACAAGATTATGCAGTGGCAGAAATAAGCCCCAGCAAGGACACAGCAAGAAAGAAGCTTGGTACATAGTTAGATCAGGTATAAACCAACCATATGCATTCTACATCAGATACTGCATTTAACTGGTAATCAAATAGCTACCCAAGAGTCTTTGCTGGCAAAGACTAAGACAAATCTTACTCAGAAAGGATTCAAAATCAGGACAGGAGAGGGGAGGAGAGAAAGAGATGCTTCCTCCCTGGAGGCGTTTAAGGCCAGGCTGGATGAGGCCTTGAGCAGCCTGCTCTAGTGGGAGGTGTCCCTGCCTATGGCAGGGGGTTGGAGCTGGATAATCCTTGAGGTCCCTTCCAACCTAAACCATTCTATGATTCTATGACAAGAAAAAGAAGACAAGACAAAGAAGACAAAGAAGACAAAGAAGACAAAGAAGACAAAGAAGACAAAGAAGACAAAGAAGAAAAAGTAGAAAAAGAAGAAAAAGAAGAAAAAGAAGACAAGAAAAAGAAGACTTTAAAGAGTGTAGTTAAGCTCAATATGCTTTCATGCAAGACTTTTGAGATAAGCAAGTGTAAGTCTTCTGCCAAGACCCGACTGGCTGCCAAAAGGTCATGTTCATAAAGACTGCAAGCAGATCACTCGCTCAGGCCTCCATCCAGAACCCTGTAAAGCTGAAAAAAACTCCACAATGTTCTGAGAGTTACTTTCCCCACTCCCAAATAAGTATTTGTTAAGCAAACCAGGAAAACATCAGTGCAGCAGATAAAGCCATCATGTCACCTCTGCATAAAATGCCTACTTCTGGAAGTGTAACTCAAACTATCTCACAGGCTCTTCTCCAGCAAGGTGTCCTAAAGCAGTTGGTTGCTATCTTCCTGGTGCAACACCACCATCCTCACAGGTTAGGACTTGAGTTGGCAGCAGGAAAACCTAACTCAAGTCACTGCTGATTTGGCACAAGTTGCATCTCTGCTGCCAGGCTATTCTCTTCCCACTCCACCCAAGCTTGGTCTCCCCATGGCAAGCTTCCTCCCATCTACTTTCTCAGCCAAAAATGTGACCCCCAGATATGACACACAGAGAACTCTCCTTGTTAGCTTCTGCTCTCCAACTCGAGGAAGTTTCTCCAAAATCTGTCTCAGGCTTCTCTTTTTCAGGTTCAAATGTTTGCATCCTAATAGGAGAAGCCATTCCCTGGCTCCACTCAGGGCAATGCTAAGCGCACTGGAGGGTAATAAATCATCTGCTGCTACAATGTGGAACTCTCCATTATAGTGTGTCCCCTTTTTAGCAGAAATTTATCTCAAAGGGAAAACAAAGCTGAAGAAAAATGTTCACATTTTAGTGCCTTTGGGCCCTCACACTTATCTGCCCTTCCCTCCACCAGAGTGCTTGGCCTGTTTTGGACTTCTCTTTCCCCTAGGAAGGCAGGCAGCGTTGTATTTTGCTTGAAAACCAGAGTGGCAGGACACACGGCAGTGGGAGATCTGCAGTTACGTCTTACCTTCACTAAAAAGGCTGAGCCCTCAGCCAACACAAGCAGGCACAGCTCTGCTCTGACTTCAGCACAAGGCAGCTGACGAGAATATGTCTCGACAGTGTTGGAATCCAAAGCCAGGTGGCCCTGTGTGACCCCACCCAGAGCCGTGAGGAGAGAAGGGCAAACCGTCTGGCTTGCTCCAAGACATGGCTCGCTTCTCTTCCAGGAGCAGCCCCTATAGACTGTCAATAAGATTGCTTTTTCAGAAGCAGTTCATTGTACAGTGCAACACAGGGAGCCAGAAGATCTCCAAGGTATCAGCAGACAACAATGATGAGAGACTTCAGCTCAAGAAAGCACATAAAACATATTAGTTACATCATGTGGAATCTCCTGCTGACTTCTGTCTAAAGAGCCCAGAGGGTCTTAGATTCCAGGAAACTCTGCTGTTATGAGGCTGCTAATATTGGGTTGTTTTCAGCTTTGCCTGTGCAAGATCTAATGCAAGGAGCAACTGCCTGTGTTTTTTCCAGACCCAGCTGCCTGTTTCTCTTTTCCCCATTACAGGCACTTTAGAAAATGAAGACCTAGAAGAAATGTGTGCTGAGGTTCCTAAACCCTTACAGCTAAAGGAAAAGTTCAAGGGAATGATTACTGTTTCTACTTATTTATTTGCTTTGAAATGCTGTCTGGAATGTCATCCTGTGAGGGATAGGATGCAGGATCTCAGTCTAAATAAAAGACCTGCCAAATGCCTCACTGGGTGCTCACATTGCTCCAGCCACTCCTGAGATGCCAGCAGCTGAGATGCCACAGCCAGCTCACAATAAACACTGACCTTCTTGGTTTTGTTGTCCTCCCCCACTGCTTTGACTAAAGCCTGTCACTGGAAGACACACAGTGGGGACTACAGACAAAGTCAGACTGGCAGCACTTTGGCATGCAGCCTTCCAGCCACGAAGCAGAGGCACTCCTTGAGTACCCCTACATCTGCAGGATTGGACCACTGTTGCATAAGGAATAGGCTGGACGGTGGCATGCAGAGTGGTGATCAAGGGCACAATGTCCACCTGCAGACCAGTGCCAAGGGGCATCCCTCAGGGGTCAGTGCTGGGGAACGGCTGAGAGCAGCCCTGAGGAACAGGCCCTGGGGGTCTGGGGTGCTGAAAAGCTCAACATGAGCCTGCAGTGTGAGTGCAGCCCAGACAGCAACCCTGTGCTGGGCTGCAGCAAGAGCAGTGTGGGCAGCAGGGCAAGGAAGGGGATTCTGCCCCTTGGCTCTGCTCTCCTCAGACCCCACCTGCAGTCCTGTGTGCAGTTCTGGAGCCCCCAACACAAGCAGGACATGGAACTGTTGGAGCCAGTCCAGAGGAGGCCACCAAGATGCTGAGAGGGCTGCAGCAGCTCTGCTCTGAGGACAGGCTGAGAGAGCTGGGGCTCTGCAGCCTGGAGAAGAGAAGGCTTGGAGGAGACCTTGGAGTGGCCTTCCAGTATCTGAAGGGGGCTACAGGAGGGCTGGAGAGGGACTATTGACAAGGTCTGGTAATGACAGGAGGAGGAGGAATGGGTTTGAACTGGCAGAGGGGAGATTGAAACTGGATGTTAGGAAAGGGTTCTTTGCAGTGAGGGTGGTGAGACACTGGCACAGGTTGCCCTGGGAGTGTTCAAGGCCAGGTTGGATGAGGTCTTGAGCAATCTGTTCTAGTGGGAGGTGTCCCTGGCTATGGCAGGGGGTTGGAAGGGGCAGAGCTTTGCGGTCCCTTCCAACCTAAACCATTCTCTGACTGTCCTGGTAGTTCTCTTCTCTCTTCCTTGGCAAGTTGAGAATGAACATTGAGGCTGAAGAAGACATTACTCTCGCAGATGGCATTGCCTGCAGATGAAGGCTGCAGGAAAGAAGCAAGGTGACTAGGAAAATAGCTCTTGCTTTAAATAACTTCCTTGCAGCATCTGAAGGGGAGCTGGAACAAGGGAAGATGAGCTGCTCAAAACTCACCTGCCAAGTCATTCACATGAATTCAGACAAGGTTTAGATTTGCAGGAGTTTCACACTTCCAGATTTTCCCTTTTATCTCAAGTTTCAGCAATCCTAACAGGAAACTAAAATAGTCTCAGTTGAAATGGGCAAAGCAAGAAGTGATGCTTCATTCATCTTTTGAGTCTCCTCTAAGGTTTGAACTCATTGGGAAAGCCCCACATGGGGAAAGACTTGGGGAAATGAGCAGTACTAAGTGGCTGCACTTTGTTCAGCCTATAAAACATAAAGGCTCTGGGTAGGTGGATAAGTCTTCTGCATATTAAATGTTATTCTAAAAGAATGAGGAGTTCCAGGCTATTCTCCACCCCAGTGGCTGAGGAAACAGGAAGGAATGATAAGGAAAAAATCTGCTTTATTAGCAGCAAAGATTCTTTCTGTGTACTAAGGGAAAAAAATGTTCTTGTGGTAGCAAGGAATTGAGACATGCTGCCTTTGGATGTGCAGAGAACTCTCCCCTGCAGCTGCTGAGAGCAGCTAAGCTGTGAGATGTCTCAGGAGCTGTGTGGGCTGACTTGATCCTTCCTTGGAGCAGCACCTTGAGCTAGAAAGTCTCTGGAGGCTCTCTTGAGCAGCTTTCCATGGGTATTCTGCAGTGACAGTGCACAGAAACACTAATTCTGCCTTCCTGTGGCCAAAGTTACAGCAGCAAATATCTGACCAGGGGATTGAGAAGAAAATGTCTTCATGCCAAAAGCGAGTCTGGATGACAAAGACAGCCTTCAGGGCAGGGCCTGGCCAGTATGGGAACTGCCACATCAGTGCTTACAGCTCGTCCAGATGTAGGAAGCAGCCCAGCGTCCAAGCACAGACTTTGAGGGACAGGATTGCTGCAGGAATTAGTACTGCCCTGTAGGAAGGCATAGCTTCTGCTGAGTGAAATAAATCATCTCCAGTGAGGTAATGACTCCCACAGCCAGGGACTGGTGTTTCACAAATGGTTACTTGCATTTGCACAGTCAACTTGCTGGAGGGCAGAGATCCGTCCAGAGAGGCCTGGACAGGCTGCAGAGCTGTGCCCAGGCCAACCTCATGACATTCAACAAGGCCAACTGTAAGGTCCTGCACCTGGGTGGGTGCAATCCCAAGCACAGCTCCAGGATGGGTGGGGAACAGCTGAGAGCAGCACTGAAGAACAGGACCTGGGGGTCTGGGGTGCTGAAAAGCTCAACAGGAGCCTGCAGTGTGAGTGCAGCCCAGACAGCAACNACAGGAGGGCTGGGGAGGGACTATTGACAAGGTCTGGTAATGACAGGAGGAGGAGGAATGGGTTTGAACTGGCAGAGGGGAGATTGAAACTGGATGTTAGGAAAGGGTTCTTAGCAGTGAGGGTGGTGAGACACTGGCACAGGTTGCCTGGGGATGTTGTGGAGCACAGAATCACCCAAGGTGATCAAAGATCACAATGGGTGATTCTGTGCTCCACAACCTCTCTGGAGGTGCATTCTCCCTCCCTGGAGGTATTCAGAGCTAGGCTGGCTGAGTCTTTCAGTGACCCATTCTAGTGGGAGGTGTCCCTGCCTACGGCAGGGGGGTGGAACTGGATGATCCTTGAGATGTCTTCCAACCTAAACCATTCTATGATTCTATGACCCTGTTCGGAATATGGCTGAGGAAGCAGGCTGAGTGCTTCTGACACTGCATCTCCCTGTGCTGGCAATACAACCAAACCAGTTTCAAGGGAGAAGAGCTAGAGCCGCGCAGCGGAGCAACTGTGCAGCAGAGCAACTGTTCAGCACACAGGCTGATTTCCTCTCCTGTGGCAGCAGCAGTTCAGAGCAGTGCTTTACTGTCACTGCAGCAGCCACTTTGGCACCTGACGGCATGGAAATCCTGCTTCTTCCTCACAGAGCTCCATGCTCAGGCAAGCAGTGGTTGACACTTCATGTTCCTCCTCCCCCAGGAAGGGGGAACGGATGTCACTGCTTCTCTGCTGGATTGCAAAGAGGTTGGCTGCTGTCATTTTCTCTTTTTATCACTGAGCTCTTCTTCTCCTGCCCAAACCTGTTGGCTCCTGCAGGCTGTTCTAGTTTTGAGGAAACATAAGCAGGAAGCCATCCCTGCCTTACCCAAGGCAGCTGCCTCACCGTACCGCTGATCTGACTGCATCTTCTCACGAAGCCCTGGCATCAAAGCAATACTAACCAGTCATTTCAATGTGGCTCTGTGGAGAGCTGGAGGAGAGCCAGCATCTTCCAGAGTGACGTTCCCAGGTTGGGGAAATGTCAACAGCTCCCTTTGCAGAATGCTATGGCAGCAGAGAAAGATGTTAGGATAGAAGCATAGAATGGTTTAGGTTGGAAGGGACCTCAAAGCTCCACAGACAGAACGGATTGCCACACCAAATTATAAGTCCTCCTCCAAAGTAACAAAGGGTTTGAAATACTTCATTTCATAGAATCAGTCAGGGTTGGAAGGGATCACAAGGATCAGCCAGTTCCAACCCCCCTGCCATGGGCAGGGACACCCTACCCTAGAGCAGGCTGCCCACAGCCTCATCCAGCCTGGCCTTATACACCTCCAGGGATGGGGTCTCAACCACCTACCTGGGCAACCCATTCCAGGCTCTCACCATTCTCATGGCGAGCAACTGACATTCTGACAGAACATGAGAGCTGACTCTAGAAGATTGTCTTGCTGGTAAACCACAGAACATGAAGAAAAAGAGATTAGGTATGTCCATTGCAGGGGAAAAGGTCTTAGTGATATCTCAGTTTGGCATGAAGAATGAGAGCAATGCGATCAAATCGACAGGTTGCTGGTTTGGTCACATCACTCTTACTCTTCATCTCATAAGGTTCCCATGCACAGGTATTGCATTTCAACACCTTCAGTGTTCTGTTTGCCTCTCCACATTGAGCAATAGCTTAACAGCAAACATGCTTCATAGCAAACTTGGATTGAACTCAGCAAGAACTCTAATCAAAGAGGGGGAAACACTGGAAAAGCCTGGACCCCATTGCAGACTATAATACACCAGCCTGCATGATGCTAATGTAAAGGCAACAGCCAAGAAATCTGCCCTTCCTCCTGCCAGAATCAAGCAAACAAACTCAGTGACAAGCCAACAACCTTGCACTGCTGAGCATAAAGGATGGATGAAAACTCAAAACTTCTCCATCTTGACAACAGCAGTGATTTACAAGAGCACAAAAGCTCTGTAGAACAGTATAAGGCAAGGCTCCAAGGAGCCAAGATTAGTTACCGGACAGTAGAAAATAGGAGCAATCAATTTTCTTCAGCCTGGACTGAAGTTCTGCAACTTTCCTGAGGATTGAGAGAAACACAAAGGAGTTTGAATGCAATTTTTTCCATTTTAGCTATTGAAGAGGAAAATTATCCAAAACTCCTAGGCAAAAACCCCACTGATTGGCTTATATTTGGCTTTTAGGGATGCACAAACAACATTTAAATAAACAGTGTCTGAGATAAAGCAGGAGGCAGTTTAAATTCTTCTCTTTCTCCTGGGGCTACTTTTTGCCCCACTCACTGCCATTAAGTAGAACCTTGCTCCTTAAACAGTTCACTGTGAGCAGCAGGATTCTTCAGAGAAAAAACACTTTACACAAGAGCCTGTATCAGAGTACAGGAGAAGAAAAGGCAGGATTTTAATAAAAGGCTGCTTTAGGAAATTGGGCCTCAGCTGTGCTGAACCAGATCCTTGGTTTCTTGCTGCTCAATGTGCCTTCTCTGCTGTGCATTGTCTCATTTTATCTTCAGTAGGTGAGCCAGGAACAATAGGAAAAAGCAGACCAAAGGAAACAATGAGTGATGATGAGGGCTTTGAACAGGAAGGGGTTTAAAGTTGTGCTTTTTAAAGCAAATGCTTCCAGAGAAAGCTTTAACCAAATTTACCTGGGTTGTAATACCCTGCTGGATTAAAGGCTTAGGAGCATCTGCAAAATGGAAACGAAGGCTGCGTTTAATCACTGCCTCATAATATGCATTAACATTGCAGCAGCTTTCAACTGTACAATCACCCAAATATTTTGCATTTTATGACTTGATTGGGTAATCTCATTTGCTGTAGATTTTATTAGTTGCTTGCTTCCAACTTGGTCAGTCAGGCACTCATTTGGTTTGCAGCAGAACGGGAAGAATGATTTCTTCATCCTAAAGGGAAGAATAGTGCCAGCTCTCATATCTCAGTGCTGCTCCGGAGACCAAGTCTCCTCTCCCCGGAGCATTGTTCCTCTCATACAGGGAGATAAGTTAATTCCCAGCCTTTCCCTGATTTTCTCAAAGCAGAGGAAATGTGGATAAATAACCAGTGGGGCTTTGCCTGTGGAAGTCTTCCCAGCTCCTCTGGTGCCTTACTGCTCCCTCCCTCATTGCTGCACCTACTGCTGTAAGGCAGCTGACAATTTCTACCCTCTCCATTGGGCACCTCCCCCACTTTCTAACCATTTCCCTTCTTCCCTCACATACTACAACACGGATTAGAAGAAAGGGGACTGATGCAGGTGTCTGCTGCTGAGGCTACAGAGAACTGCAACAGAGCACAAAATCAACTGCTTAGAACTCTTCTATGCAGAGTGAAAAAGGACACCTCAAAATTCCAGATCTGTTCATAGCATCACAGAATCAGTCAGGGTTGGAAGGGACAACAAGGATCAGCCAGTTCAAACCCCTCTGCCATGCCCAGGGACACCCTACCCTAGAGCACACAGCCTCAGCCAGCCTGGCCTTAAACACCTCCAGCCATGGGGCCTCAACCACCTCCCTGGGCAACCCATTCCAGCCTCTCACCACTCTCATGCTCAACAACTTCCTCCTCAAGGCCAGGCTGAATCTCCCTACCTCCAGCTTTCCTCCATTCCCCCCAGTCCTGTCACTCCCTGAGAGCCTAAAAAGTCCCCCCCCTCAGCTTTTTTGTAGGCCTCCTTCAGATACTGGAAGGCCAGAATAAGGTCAGTTCAATAAGGTTGTTCAGTTCCAGCCTTCACGGGATTTTTAACTTGGAAATGTTAAGATACCCTTTCCTCACCATCCTCCCTCAATACAGAGGGATTAGCCAATTTAGTTTGTTATTATGGTCTGAAAGAACAAGTTAATAAGACCAAAATGAAAATCCTCATGAGGAGACCTTATCCAACCTGATCTAGGAAGCAATTTGTTTCAGCAACAAATCATGAGTTAAATATACACACTGAAGTGTGTCTGTAAAAGCAATGATTCAACTCCTTGGTCTACTACTGAGACATCACCAATTTAGAGATTATTTGAGCATTTGGAGCCAAAGATCACAAGGTATAATCCTTGTATAGTCTTAAATGAATCTGTAAACAGCTAAGGCAAAGCCTAAATAATTTCTCCAGCAGGTCAGCCATGCACACACACACACAGACACGTTCTCTCTTCCAAAGCTTCACAGTATTTTGTTAGCCGGAGGTAGGATCACAGAAGAATTCGAGTGCCCCAAAGCCTTCCACTGAAAGTGAACATGTGACAGCAGCTTGAGTTGAATCATCAAAAGCAGTGAAAGTTGAAGCTAAGAACAACAAAATGAGTGCTGCAGGTTCACAAGAGTAATGATTGACAGGTTTCATTCTTTTTAGGGGTTAAAAACAAAAAGATAAAGCAGGATTATTGCAGCCAGCCTTCGGCTTGGAGAAAGCCACACATTTCCAAGGTGGAGAGCTTCCTTCCAACTTGAAAGGCAGAGAGAGGAAAACAAGAAATGATAACAGGTGTGATGTTTTGGTGTGTTGAGACGCTGAGGTACTGGAAGGTATCCAGAGAAGGGCAGCAAGGCTGAGGAGGGCCTGGAGAACAGCCCTGTGAGGATAGGCTGAGGGAGCTGGGGGTGTGCAGCCTGCAGAAGAGGAGGCTCAGGGCAGACCTCATTGCTGTCTGCAGCTCCCTGAAGGGAGGCTGTAGCCAGCTGGGGTTGGGTTCTTCTACCAGGCAAGCAGCAACAGAACAAGGAGACAGAATCTCAAGCTGTGCCAGGGGAGGTCTAGGCTGGATGTTAGGAGGAAGTTTTTGGCAGAGAGAGTGATTGGCATTGCAGTGGGCTGCCCAGGGAGTTGGTGGAGTCACTGTCCCTGGAGGGGTTGAAGCCAAGCCTGGATGAGGCTCTTAGTGCCATGGTCTGGTTGACTGGCTAGGGCTGGGTGCTAGGTTGGGCTGGATGAGCTTGGAGGTCCCTTCCAACCTGGCTGATTCTATGAAAACGTAAAATCTTCCTTTCACATTCATTAGGGAAGAATAAACCTGGAGTCACAATATGATGTAACCACTGGGAAGCAATAAGGTCTGCAATCCAGTGCTTCAGGAGCTGACAAAAATAAAACAGCTTTTCCAAAGCTGTGGTGGCCGAAGAGGGTCAGGCATATGAAGTAACTGAGAAAGACCAAGCATCCTCTTCTGAAAGAAGCCCTTGCTATTATCCCATTTTAAAGAACAGCCTATGCACGTTAAAAAGAAGTCAGCTTGTTAAGGCACTCACAAAGATGGACGCTCAAGGCAAGCATTTCCACTTGCTGCCAAGTCTGAAAGTACTGAAGATTCTGAAGCTTGTGTTTGGACTTCACCTATCAAAGGGTGCTCAGGAAGAATAACTTAAATGAAATACATTACCTTAGATCAAATTAGTTTAAAACATATTTCACTGGTGAGCAGTTCATCTAAATAAAAATGGTCTTTAATCAATTTTTTTAACTCACGTTGGAAACAGACTGAGAAGCTGAAACCAGGACAGTTCTCAGCAGGATCCTAATGGGTGTCTAATCCTAACTATCAAGCCCCTAGAGATGTTTCTAACCCATAACAATGATACTTGCCCTAAAATAGTCAGGACCTAGAGCACAGCCTGGCACACACAGAGGTAGATAGCTGGAGTGTTTAACTCCTGGCCACCAGCTGCTCTGCCCCGGGTGACTGAGATACTGCAGCACAAGGGCCGCCCCTGTGCTGAGCCGCTGGCAACCTGCAGTCTGCTCTGCCGGCTCAACTTTCTGCTCCACTGGAGGTGCCTGGGACACCTACTTGTGGCAAAGAGATTTCAGGCAGCTGCCGAGGGCAGGCCATGCAAACGGGGCCGTCTGGGCCACCTGCAGACAGCAGTGCTGCTGCTCGTCCCCAGCAGCTGCTCCCAGCACAGCACCTCTCGGGAAAACTGCAGACAAATGGGCTCAGCTCAGACCACCTCCCAAGGGAAATTGAAATCTCAAGGAAGACTTGGAAAGACACCAGAGTCTGCCAGTGATGCCTCAGTCGTTATTAATGAAAGGCCATACCACTGTGGAACCTTTCTCCTCTATTTCCCCCCTCTTAAGCTGGGGTTCAAACCCACTCCCAGTACAAACTTGTGGCGCTAGAAAGATGATGATCAGTAAACAGAAAAGAAAAAGTCCAGCACTTTCCTCACCACTGAGGGAGTTTAAGCTGCCTTTGGAGGCAGCTTTGGCTGTTCCCAGGAAAATGGCTTACTTGACCAGCACAATAGTCCATAACAGCCGCTCAGGTTCACGGCAAGGCAATGACAGAAAGCAAAAGGGTACCAATTCCAATGCAAAGCCTTCCTGAGGGCCTCCAGGCTGAGGCCAGTACAACCAGAATGCTGGGCACCTCTCTTATTTAAAACCTCCCCCCACCCTGCAAGCTGCCCCACGTCTCCCTAGCTCTCTTCCCCGGCTGCCACAAGCAGCATGCTCAGTGAGCAACTCCTTTCCCTTCAAATGAAAAGCATTTGTAGGTAAGAAAGTGTCCAGCATTTATCTGAAACAAGGACAAACACCAACAATTGCCTCAAGGTCACCTGGACCAGAACTAGTAATACTTTGTATCATTAAAGAATGATTATTGCTGCCTCTGTGGATCTGTGGTAAATGGTTCAGGGCCGTTGCTTTTGTCCATAGAACATTGTGCTTGGAAGTATAAATTACACCAAGATCAGGAAAGAGCTCCTTCTTGAAGTGCAACTTTTATTTTTCCACTTGCAGACTCGAAGTCACTTTAAGGCAGGGAATATCTTCACATCATATGTGGGGACCTCAGTCACTGCTTCAAGGCAGCAAAAAAGACCCCAGCACATCTATAGCTTAAGGGCAGCATCTCTGCCAGTGGTGCAAGGCATTAAGATAGGAAATGATGGCCACAACTGAACAAGAATCAGGCCTTATCATTCTGTCATTGAAGCTAAGCTGCAAAGCTGTTGATGTACTTAAGCCTGCAGATTTTGTACCCTCGCCTTCCCAGCGCACAGCCACAGGGTTTTTCCTCTGTCAAAGCTCCTTTACGGGTCTGGTTGCCATAGTACCTGAGCACCTCCGGCAGCAGTTATCCTCCTGGCCCTCCATGAGCAGGAGATGCACTTTACACCTCAGAAACAGGGTGTGGGGAGGCTTAATGACTTTTTCAAAGTCATGCAGGACATGTTTGAGTTCCAGATTGCTAACATCAGCCTGGACATTCCCTCCTTCACCTTAGATGCTCCTTATATAGCATCATCCAACCATTCTCAGCTAGGTGAGCCCTATAAAGACACAGAGCAAGGCATGCATGAAAAGAAAATGACTGTGCAGTAGAGGAAGGGGGTTGACACTCACTGGTATTTGAACTACAGAACCAAACCCAAATTAAAATTAAAGCTCCCTTATTAAATCTCTAATTGTTGTGTGACACTGCAATCGTTTTAAGCCACCAGCATCTTCCTTTTATGTGAGACAAGTGCAGGAAAAAAATGGGTTGAATCTAAGCCTTTGTTTGGCTTTATTATGTGCAATTCCTTTTTAGCATTCTGAGCATTTAACCTTGAAAAATAGTGTTGTTTTGCTGCTGTGTTTTCTGATTGTTAGTCTCAAGGCATCTCAGTGGCATCTTTATAAATCTGCTGTAGCTGGTAAATACTTCTTCTAGTCCAGTGCTGGAGACTGGAAAACCCAAGATCACTTTAAGCTATCAGGCAATTAATGTAATCCAAAGGAAATGAAAGGTATGTGCAACTGGGACTGCTTTTATAGCAGAGGGTTCCTGGCTCATGCTTCTAAGGGGAACAGGCTAAAAGTCAATAAAATAAAGCATAGAGAGGGTGCTGGGAAAGATCTTGAGCCTCTGAATGCTATTTCATTGCAGATTATGTGACAACTAATATTTGGAGAGAATACCCGGTAAGTGTACTTATTGATCACCTGTTTCAGTTGGCAGCTGTGCCAGAGTTATGCAGGGCTGAAATCCAACCTGATTGATTCTATGATTCTATGATCTCACCTCATCAGTTTCTAGTTTTAAGTCTGGTGGGCTCTGTGTTTTAAGTAAAGTCAACTACAGGAAAGAGGTATCTATATTTAGAAATGCCATGCCAGCACTGATGGCTGTGTTCTTAGCCAAAATGCAAAGGCACAGAGGCAGATAAGCCAGTGAGATATAAAGGCGACAAGGCACAGGATCCATCAACTGTGTCTACGACCCAAGATCTAAAATGAGTTCCAGGCTCTTCACGAGCCTGAGGCTGCTGCAAGAAGAGCCCAGGAGTGGGGATTTTTGCATTCACCCAAGCAGTGTTGCTTTAAGTGGCAGCAGTCTGGAGGTCAGCAAAGTGAAGGGCCAGGCTTTGTCTGCTTCACTGTGGTGCTCTAGTCCAGCTGGGGATATGACTGCTGGGCAAAGAAGGGCAAAACCCGGGAGGACACATGAGCAAATCTTCCATCTTAAAACAGTACCTCCAAACAGACCTGGGGGAACATCAGTGCCTGAGTGAACAGGACGCAGCAGCTCTTCTGTAGGCTTTCCATGCATCTTCACATCCCAGAGCCGTTTTTTTTTCTCTCTCCAGTTCTGCCCTGACTCCTGCTTAAAGAGTTGCTCTGTGCATCAATGCAAGCCCAGAGCTGCAGCACTCCTGTCTGCATCTCCTGACTAGTTCAGCTTCATCTTTCTTCCTCTGGATTCAAAAAGACCATCTCTATTAAGATGGCAGGATCAGGCCTTTTTATGATACTGCCAGTAGAGAATAATTAAAGCAAACTAAATGAATAATTCCAGCAGATGAAAATGAACCCAGCCACATAGGCAGATGAAAGCATCTCCTGCTATTTGAAGTGTCTGTGGAGCGGCACCTTTAAAAACCATGGCAACCAGTGTCATTACTGACTTCGTTTCAAATCTCACTTCAGATGTAGGAGAATTGGTGCTTTACTCAGGCCTTGGGTTTCCTTTTTTTTTTTTATTTAAGAAAAAAATTTAAATGTAAAATAATTGGATTAAATCTGGCCCTCCTTTTAGCAACTAAATGCCTCTTCCTGTAACTGATCCTCTCATCCTTCCTCATACAGCTTTTCCTGCTCTAGCTCCCTGTAGGTTGACCATTTAACCAGCACCAAAACTTCCTTTCTCAGCCCCACTTGCTGCTCTGTTTTCCACTCTTTAACAGACCCTCTTCTAGTCCCAAGGGCTGTGTCTTCACTCAGGGCTAAAAGCAGTGGCTTAGTACATCTTCTTCTTGGCACCTGACAGTCTCATCAGTCCACAAATGCTATGTGTTTTTCAACAACAAAACGGTTATTCATTAGCTCTGTTTACTAACTTGGAGCCAAGTATTCCCTGGCTGTAAATCAGCCATGCTGCATCCCCTTCCACACATGGCAGGTGCAGGGAAGAGGCTTTCTTGGCATGATCTCACACAGCTTTATTTGTTGGGTTGCTCTGTCTGGTTTGTATGTACAAGTTATGGTCAGCCATTTCCTTTCGAACGTCAGCGCAGGCATCAGTAAGTACACAGAAAACTGAATTCTTCTCCCAGCTTGACCTGGCTTTAAGTGCAGCAAGGCTGAAAACTCTGTAGAAATTGCTGTACGGGACCAGCCAAGTCAAGCACCCAGTGAGCAGTCCCAGACACCTCAGGAAGAAGGAATTACTAACAACTGGCCATGGGAATAGGCAAGCAGCCTCTCCATCACATTCTATCACACATGTCTACACCACGGCTGTGCTGGAAGTGCCAAACAGATGTAAAACATGCATGAGAACTGCCAGGATGGATCAAGAGTCCTGCTGCAGGACACCACACAGCTTCAGATCCCTGCAGCAGGGGCACAGGGGAGAATTTTCTCATAGCAAAAAAGTTTGACCCAAGCCACTGCTACAGTTTACTTTGCAACCTGAAGGATGACATACTAGTTTCCTTCCAAACTTTGTTAACATCAGCCTTCAGGATGTTTTCGTTAGTGCAGTTACAGCTCCAATCCCCTTTTTAATCTGGCTGTATCTTGGCTATGGTGATGCTCCTCCAGGACTTAACTCCACCGTTTCCATTCTGCTTGCTGTCATTATCTAACGGTTCACAACCTCTTGGAAGGGCCAGAAATGTGCCACAGCCATAAAATACAGGGGAGGCAGTTTATACTGGAGTAAAATGCACAGGCCCCTCAGGCCCAACTATGAGCTAGAGCAGAGATGCAATATTATTGAGTCAAACAGTTCATTAAATAAATGGCTTGTTCAATAAATTTAGCCCTTCTTCAGCTCATTAACTTCCCCTCCAAAAAAACCATAGTCATTTTTACAAATTTCTTCATTACTCACAGCTGCTTTAATATATTCAAGAGTGCTGACCACTCAGCAGGTGGCCAAAAAGAGAACTTTAAACTGTTGGTGGCTATTTGGTACCCTGTGTGTCAGTGGCCATTGAGTATTGATTCAGATAAATTAAACACTGCTGATTGTTAAAGTATTTTTCCATTGTTTCTCTTGCATATTCTGTAATTCTTTCACACAGAAAGAATTTGCCTTTCCTTGAAAAGTTACCTAAATTAAACTCCAGCCATGGCCAGTAAAACAGAGGCAGAACAAACCCCTAGGTGCTTCTGGCAACTATGGCACCATCCTTAGCCCTAGCACTGACTTTCTGGGTGACATAAAGCAGGTCATTTTACTGTCTTGCTTCAAGCTTGGAATATATAAAAGACATTGACTGTTGCATACATCAGTCAGGATGACAATTTGAGCCTGCAAAAACACTGAGGTGAAGAGCAGGCACAATGGATGGTGCTAAGCACATTAAATCCATAACTCTACCCCCCAACAAGTTTTACTCTAAGCCACCCTCACCCCTAACTGTGTATTGCAACTACTCCAGCACACGAACCTCAGGCAGTTAGAACCTTTAGAGGAGTTTAGATCAACAAATAATTTCTGTGAGCTTTTTTTCCCTTTCCAGGAAATTTGGCCTCACCAGCAAACAAGGTACAGTAAAGCTTATACAGATGAATTTGTCCTCCAGAGCATTGAAAACCTGCTGCACATTCCCTATTTGCATGTTTTTGCTCTCTTCACTTAAAAGTAATGGCATTTTCTACTCCATTGTGCACGTTTTCAGCTCAAGCAGCAAGGGCCAGCTTTGAGCTTTCAGCTCAGCCAACTCTTTCCCACCCCAGACACATCAATTTCCAGGGGTGCAGTTCATACTTGCAGGGCTGCCTGAGCCACTGCCTTCTACCAGAATACACTCCCTTTGTCCCTGTGGGAATGTTGACACAGGTATCAAATCTAAGATGAGACACAGTTTTCCCACCACTGCAAATGTTTGTTTTGCAGCAAACACAACACTGGTCTCACAGTTCCTCAAGCAGACAGAGCTCAAATACTATAAAGAAAATTAAAGCAACAACACAGAAGAAGTTCTCTTGTCTCCAGCTTCCAGATCTGCTTAGAAGGCATGGCTGGATTAAGAACTAAGCAGCCCTACAAATGGTACAGCAAATTGTAAGCTCAAGAAAGACTCTAAGGGTCACAGAGCACTGGAACAGGCTCCCCAGGCAGGCTGTGGAGTCTCCTTCTCGAGACTTTCCAGCCCTGTCTGGATGTATTCCTGTGTGACCTGCACTGGATTCTATGGTCCTGCTCTGGCAGAAGTTGGGCCCAAAGATCTCCAGAGGTTCCTTCCACCCCCAACATTCTGTGACTCTGTGGCTGCAGAATGAAAGCTGGGGATTTCCTCTGAAAGGCTTATCTGGAGAAGTTCGTTCCCAGTTACACAACAAGATCCTGGGCTGGTACACAGGCCACCTTAACCCCAGGAACAGGGAAACAGCCCTATTTGTGCTGCTGGAACAGCCATGGGCAGGCTGACTGAGGTTATCTGAGAGCCATCTTCCTGCTGACGGCATTGGTGACACGGAGCTGCACTAACATTCTCAGTTGTCAGAACTGTGACACACAGCACCAGTAACAGCTTGTTTGCCAGATGAGCCATGGCACCCAGCTACCAGCAGCACTGGAAATTTGTTGTTAGCACTTCTTGTTTTTAATGTCACTTGACTGAGTGACCTAAAATATGTTTGCAACCGCAAAGTGTACACACAGATGTACTCTCAGAACAGACTCTGAAAGCGGAGGGAGATGAAATATTGTACTAGAAGCCAAAATGTAATCTTCACAGACACCATCTTATTAAAATCTGAGAAGCAGCCTTTTTACTCCTATTCCTTCTCTTGATATATAGAGGAGTGCTTGGGATATGATATTGGCTCTCAGATTCATCTGCTTTGTTGTTCTTGTGCCAGGAGCAGCACTCCCTCTCCAACAGCCAGGCAATAGCTCCTGCATTTGCATTTACATCTGTTAGATTGGGTGCACTTAGGAAAAGGTGGCCACATTTAGCCCCAGAATAAACATGCCATTCCCACTGCAAATCATCCAACCTGCCTCCTCCAGAGAAGAATTTGTCCTTTTGTCATTCAAACTGGATATTTTGTATTAAATATTGACATGCTTTCCAGGAGGCTGTGTTGGCCTCTTGGTAGGGCAAACAGCAAAAACCAAACCTGAATCCCTTGCTGACCTCTGTACACGACTGCTCAAAAATTAAGATGATGCCTCTTATATTCCAAAGCCAATAAATGCAGTAAGACATCCTTCAGGTCCAGTGTTACTTGTTATAAACCCCCCACACTATCTCACATAGGTGAAGGAATAACAGTTTAAGTGGTAAGTCAGCTTCCTTACAAGCTGCTGACAGCTCTGCTGTGATGCACAATGTTTCTGTAACACAGAAACTCAAAGGCATTACTGATGTGCCCAGCCTTCCCCAGGTACTGCAGTGACATGGAAGTCAATCACTCAGATTGGCTTTTGCCAGCACAGACACAGAGATGCTGTCAGAAATACTGCAGTAGCCGCTACTGGCTTTTGCCTGTCTACATTCACAGAGTCAAAGCATGTAAGAAGGCATAAGGGAGGCTTGATATAATCAGCAGACAAGTCACAAGCATCTCCCAGGCTGGGCAGAGAATTGGAAGAGCTCACGTGGGAGGAGAAAGCCTCTGAAGACAAATCAGCTCCCACTCAGAGCAGGATGAGGGGCCAAAGACATCCAGAAACAGATCAAGGCCTCCCTTCTGGAAGGAGGTCTGATTCCTCCCGGCTCTGCAGCTGTTTGCAGGAGGTGCTCCAACGCCTTGGTGCCTAGCAGTAGGTCAGATAATTTTCCTGCCTGTCTCTCCATGTACCCTTTCATCTCTTTCTGTTTTGTTCAATCTCATTTTAAATCCTTCACTCAGCTTTCTGCTGCACCATCCTCACAAACAGCCTCAAGGAAAGGTCCCTTTGCAATGGGATTTTCTGCCCTGACAGCTCACTATAAAGTTCCTCATCAGCCTGGCTCCACCGCATCTGTGCCACCTCACATCAGGGCTCAAACAACAGGAGTAAATCAAGTAAATGAAAATATGCATCCTGAAGGCCAGATGCAAGTGATTTCACCCATCTGAAGAGCCACCAGCTCTGATTTACCTTACAACCTGGCTTCTGCCTCCAGGGTGCCCCTGAAGTACCCTGTGACTAATGCCCCTATTTTTAGATTTGGAGCAGAAGCCAAGCAGAAATTAAAGGAATAAAAGGGAAAAAAGTAATGAGAGCTCATCGCAGCTTATAGTGGCATTTTCTCAGGTGACTAAACATTCATTTGACTTTTGCTAGTACTGCATTTGTTCTCCATTAGGGCAAATATGATTTGGAGGCCAGTTTGACCTCTGAAGTGCAGAACTTTCCTTTCTCTTTATTGCCAGTTTCAGCTATTTATCAGGTCAGACTGTGTGCCCAGATTCCAAGGAAGCTGAGCAAAGAGATGAAATGAACACTGCAGACAAACACAGCTGGAGAAGCTGGTAGCTGACTCAGGTGGGTAATTTCTTTCAGGCTGTCACTAGCCTCAGTGCCAGATGAGCTGCCCAGTAGAGTCCTGTATCTGTCTCTCAAGCCATTTTACACCATCTGACACAAATCAGGAGGTGCTGGGGTTAGTTGGGGTTTCTTCTATAAAATGCCCAGTCTGGAAGAACCTTATAATCAGTTTTTACATGTACCTGCTCCCTTTTGCGTGGCCATACAGCATACAACTTCCACAAACAGCTGTTTTTAGGAAGCAAGATTGCTGTGCAAAACACACTTGATAATAACATTCACAGGGAAGAACCAAATGTTCTTCTCTAAAGGCAAAGTCAGCTCACCCTTGGAAGGTGCACAGCCTGTATTGGCTGTTCAGCTCTCAACTCAAGAGAGATGTTGAGGTGCTGGAAGGTGCCCAGAGAAGGGCAGCAAGGCTGGGGAGGGGCCTGGAGCACAGCCCTGTGAGGAGGGGCTGAGGGAGCTGGGGGTGTGCAGCCTGCAGAAGAGGAGGCTCAGGGCAGAGCTCATTGCTGTCTGCAACTACCTGAAGGGAGGCTGTAGCCAGCTGGGGTTGGGCTTTGCTGCCAGGCAACCAGCAACAGAAGAAGGGGACACAGTCTCAAGCTGTGCCAGGGGAGGTCTAGGCTGGATGTCAGGAGGAAGTTGTTGGCAGAGAGAGTGATTGGCATTGGAATGGGCTGCCCAGGGAGGTGGTGGAGTCGCCGTGCATGAAGATGTTGAAGCAAAGCCTGGATGGGGCACTTAGTGCCATGGTCTTGTGACTGGTTAGAGCTAGGAGATAGGTTGGGCTGGGTGAGCTTGGAGGTCTCTGCCAACCTGCTTGGTTCTATGATTCTCTGAAAGTGAAAAGGAAGGGCCAGATTTAGATCCTCTTGGAGAAAGTGGCAGATTTTCCTGATTTGTCTTTATCTCCCTGGCACATCTAAGGATGCATTTTGGGTACTGGCTGCATTACGGTGTAAATGTGACACAAGTGCCCTTGTAGCATTTCTTACCTTATCTTCATCAGGGCCCTGCTGCAGTGCGCTAGAGGGTTTGAACACACCCACAGGGGTTAAGAGATTTTGCTAACTAGAGCATTGCTAACTTATTTAGCAAAAAGTCACCCAGGACAAAGACCTTGCTTGAGTCTCTTTTGCTGAGAGTTTGCATTATGAAGAGAGAGCCTAAAGTGGGTTGGAAAGCTATTAGCAATCCTTCCTCCATCCCTTGAGAAACACTAAGCCAGATTCAAGAGGGCTAAGAAGCTCTATGATACAAGTAAAAAAGGCTTCCAGTTGCAAAAAAAGAAACCACAACAACCCAGAAAGCAGAGCAGAAGCCTGACCCTGTCAGCAGGAACTGCTCCACTTAGCTAAGTCAGTTCTTAGAAATGCAAAGTGCCAACTGTAATGCTCCCTCTAGGATAAAGGGTCCAGCTGGCTGGCTCTGGGCAGTCTGACTGAAAGGTGAGCTTTTGCCCAGGAATATTTCTTAGAAAATGAACCATTTTGGGTGGTTCTTTTTTCATGGATCACAATGGGAATGTCTGCACCAGTGAAAGGTGCCAAAAGCAGCTGCAGATAGTCAGATCCAATTTATTCCTCAGCACGAACAGCAAGCAGCAATGCAAGCCTCGCAAACATGCCTTCAAAATGTCCTTGAAAGGCCATTTCCAGAGGCAAGCAGGGAGCTACAAGTCTCAGCTCCACGAATGTTGGCCTCTCAGAGGGGTTTGTCCACACGGGTGCCAAACACAGCCTCTGCAGAGCACAGGCTGCTCCCATGGGAACAGGGTGGCATTACAGCAGATCCCACCTAAAGGGGAACAAAGTAGAACTCTTTTCCTTGCAATATCCAAATCTGCCTGAGAAAATCTCACCCAAGTCAGGCACTGCCACTGGCCCACAGTCCTGAACTGCCACCTGTGTGCTAGTTTGAAGCGAGCTGGAATATTCTGGTGAGAAGAAATAGAGGATAGGCTGTGAAAAGGGTGACATCTGCTGCACTCATAGGCTTGCTGAGATGTATAAAAGCAAGGACACATGCATAGATAACAGAGTTGCTCTCTGGCTCTGGCTGCCTGCACTTCTCTCCCTAACCTGCCGTCTAACTAATCCTCTGCTTCCTATCCCCCCTGGCCAATTCTACAAACTCACCTTGAACATAAGGCAAAGTCTGGGATAAGGCAGAGGGGGGAAGGGTGGTTGGGAGCTCCTCCTGGGGACTCTGGTTTCTGGGTGGGCTGCTGTGTTTCTGTATCCTTTTTAACTTGCCCGTTTCTGTATGTAGCTGCATATATCGTAAATACCTGCTTGTATCTTGTGCTAAGCTGTAAATACAAAGCTTCACTCTAATTTCCAGCTCAGCTGAGTCTAGTCTGGGTGATTTTCTTAAGTGTGGGGTGGGTAACACCCAAACCATCACAACCTGGGCAGCAGGTTGACAAGTTGCTCCTTTCCCCTTGCTCCCTGCCACCCTCACTCACCTCAGGGATAGATAAAAAGGAGGCTTTGAGTGTGAAAGGAAGAGAAATAATCACCTTCTTTAACAGCAAATCAGCTGTGTACAGAATGCTCTGCAGATAGCTGTGCTTCCCTCCCCACACATCACTCACCGGCTGGCCCTGCTGCTACTGCTCGCTCTCATTTTTCTGAGGAGGTACTCTCCTATCAAACTACTAACTCCATTCTACCAAGAAATTTCTAAACCCTAGATCCTTCTTTTGCTGGAGTACCACTCCTAGAAAGGAACAATGACAGTTTTTACATCATGGTGTGTCCCTAAGCATCAAACAGACCCAACTGTGTTCACAGGATCATAGGATTTTAGGGGTTGGAAGGGACCCAAAGTGTTCATCGAGTCCAACCCCCCTGCCGAAGCAGGACAATACTATCTAACACAGATCACAGAGGAACCAATTGCTGATGAACAGGTAACAAAGAGCCTTCCTTGGCATAGTGCTGCTCCTGGGAGCAGACCTGGTTTGTAACTGATGCTGAAAGGTTAAGAGTCCTCAGCTTGACTGTTACTCCGAGGGTCAGCACATGGCAGAGCTTTGTTTGAGATGCCCAGTCAGACAGAAATCCATCTGCTCAAACCATCCTCTTTGGGATGACAGGAATGGCTCTAACAGCGGTTCCAGTAACTTGTCCCCACAAAGCACATTAGACCACAGTAAGTGAAAGGTAGAAGGGGAAGATCCTCTGCTCCAAGGGCAGGCTCAAAAAGATTAGAACAGGAGCACACTCACAGTAAATCCTGCAACTGGGACATTCATTTTCTAAATGCCTTTCACAGAGCTGAGGATCCCTGGCACTGGGAATCCCTTTCTAAGGAAACAGTTCACATCTTTTTTTCTTAAAGACTAATCTGCAAAGGCAGCAGTCCTGCTTCGGGTAGGATTTCCAGCTTCTGAGGGCTGCTCCTTCAAGTGTTTAACGAGGTAAATTATAGTCACAGTGCCACGTCTTCATTCCTCCAGCCCAAGGATTTTGCCTCCCACAATGAATTAGAAAATGCACATTAGGAGAAAGTTGGCAGACAGATTATTGTGATTATCTTAGCAGCAGGTATTTAAAGCTCATTGTCACTACAGCTTCTTGCCGGTGCCCAAATTCTTTGTCACAGTCGTCAGGTCTGCAGCGCTGGGCTGGTGCCTGACAGACACCTTCTCCACCGGTGGTGCTTCCTTTCTGGATCTGGCCAGCAGGGCTCAGCATGTGCTGAAGCAGTGCCATGGTGACAAAGGCTATTCATGGGAAGGAGACGCGACCTGCCATCTGCTCATCCTGTATTTTATGGTCTTTAAATTACATTGTAATAATTTCCTGGCTGTTTTCCTGGAAGGAGACACGGGCAGAGCGAGTTCTGTCAGCCAGCAAAGCAGAGGTGAGCAGAGCATTAAAGAGAATTATTCAAGCATTAGGAGATGGAAAGATGTTTTCACGGCACACATGGCTAAGATGAGAGGAAAGGAATTTTCTTCTGACCTGCAGATCTATCCAACATCTGCTCACTTTGTACCACGCTGTACTATGGGTTCTGAGGTGGGGGCACTCAGTGGACAGAGACTGACCCCGCTCAGGAGAAGCAAGGTAACAGAGTGAAACTACTCGAAAAGGGATGAAAAGCCAACTTCCCACCACTCAGCTAGGGGCAAAGTACCTTTGCTCTGAAAGTCAATGCATACCAGGTAGTTTAGGGCCAGCTTTGATCACAGGAATATCAACTTGCCTTGGCCAGGTCTGAGGGTTTGAATAATAAAGCAACACCCCAGGCACAGCTCCAGGGAGTGCAAGACATTGAGAGGCACAGAGGGTTGAGCTGGAGGACGACTGTGGCTACTGAATACAAATAGCAGGTCAAAACGGCAGTGGGAAGGGCAGGACACCAAGGCCTAATTAGAAACAAGAAGCAGCCTGTTTGTCTCTACACAGGGCTGCTGTGGATGCACACAGGAGGACTCTGTGCTCCCAGCAGCCCTCCTCCAGGCAGAGGTTAGCATTCCCAAGGGAAACAACACATTTCTAGAAGAGAAAGTACCGGGGCCAAAGACCGAAGTCAGACAGGCCAGATGATAATTTTGGCCCTTTCTATTATTCTTCCTTATTGAGCAGATTAATAGCAATTAGGAAAGCCCAAAAGCTAAAGGTCACATTTTTTTACAAGAGGCAAGAATACAAAAGGAGCTAACCTGCAGGGAAAGCAGTGTCAGGAACAGCACAGACACTGCAAGCACTGGAGCAAAGCCTAAGGAAACAGGGGATGCTGGCAAGAGAACCAAGTCGTTTGGGTTTCCTGTGTTTTTATTTCCTTCCCTGTCTGTGAAGGCTGTCAGCTCCTAACAGCAAGAAACCACTTTTCTTTGCTTATCACTGAATGGCTTAGGTTGGAAGGGACCTCAAGGATTAGTCAGTTCCCATCCCTTGCCACAGGCAGGGATACCTCCCACTAGAACAAGTTGCTCAAGGACTCATCCAACCTGGCCTTGAACACCTCCCTGGGCAACCTGTGCCAGTGTCTCACCATCCTCACTGTAAAAAGGGTGCCCTCCTGTAGCCCCCTTCAGATACTGGAAGGCCACTATAAGGTCTCCTTGAAGCCTTCTCTTCTCCAGGCTGCAGAGCCCCAAGTCTTGCAACCTGTCCTCACAGCAGAGCTGCTGCAGCCCTCTGAGCATCAAGATAGAGAGAAAATAAGGCTTCACAAGGCACTTGTCCAGTAGTGGTTAAGCTCAGCTCTCTGCATGGTCCATCAATAACTTGCTTACACATGGATTTGTCCCTCATTAACTCTTGCACTGGTGCAGTCCAGCACAGAAGTGTGTGTGCACAGTCAGTGCCTGCCCCCAGCAGGCTTCAAGTGCTGACAAGATCATACAGACTACAGAACCGATGCCTCTTATCTTAGGGCCCTGCAGTTATCCCAGGTCATTGCTTCCCCAAGGCCTCTGAGCCAAATGATCTAGCAGTGTCACTGACACTTTCCTAGGCCTTTGATTTTGCACAGGGCAGAAGTCAATTATTCAGAGTGCCTTCCTGAGTGGGGCTGACAGCACAGCTGGGGTGGTGACAGAGGAAAAGATCTGCCCTTTTTTTAAAGTAAGATTTCAGAGCTAAAGCAGCAGGAGCAGCAAACCTCCTGCACTCAGCAGCAGCTTTGATGTGATGGTCACTGCCCTGGAGAGCGCTCAGTATGGTAGCAGCAATTAACAACAGCAACTTGTCTGTGGACAGGGGAGTGTAGTGCTGACAAAAATTATCTTTTTAAGAGACTAGGTTGAGACAGGAAACATTTAAACTAAAGTACAACCCAAAACACCATTGGACCCAGGACAGAGGCTAGAATCATAGAATCAATGAGGTTGGAAGAGACTTCCAAGCTCATCCAGTCCAACCTATCTCCCAGCCCTGTCCTATCAACCAGATCATGGCACTAAGTGCCCCATCCAGGCTTTTCTTGAACACCTCCAGGGGCAGAGACTCCACCACCTCCCTGGGCTGCCCATTCCAATGGCAAATCAGAACCAGCTACAATATAAGTTACACAAAGCCTTGCTCAAGGAAGTAGGACCACATCGGTCCACTCACAGAGACCAAAAGCCTCCCTGCTGTCTCCCACGTATCTAAAGGAAAGGGTTGCTTCAGAGGTTAATCACTGTAGTAACCACTCTGGGGTTTCTCATCGGAGCCAGTTAGACATAGGTTGGTTGGGTCAAGAGGCAAGAGCCAAGAATGGAATTTTGCTCCCAGAAACAGAACAGAAACACAAAATCCCTCTCAAAATCAGACTGCCAGGAGGCTCCGGACCCAAACCTCCTCCTCACTCCCCTCTCTTTCCCTTCCTTCAGAAATTACCAGATCAGTCCCTGTATATCTCATGTGATAAATCTGGAGAGATCTGAGGTGAGATGTCAAAAAGATGACAAGGAAGTTAGGGGAAATAAAGGGCTAGGTCAGATTAGAGTTAAGGCAGAGGCAATCACACACACATAGCCAGAGAGAAGGAGAGGTGAGAACTGAGCAGTGTGTGTCTTATCTATGTGTTGACTGCTGGTGTTTCTCAGCAGAAGAATGACTGATATAGGCTACTGCTATTTTCTTCTTTCTTCTCACAGCTAAGGATTTCATTTCTATCAGTAAAATATTCCAATTAGCCTCAAACCACGACACCTCCCTAGTAAAACAGCAAGTCCCCACACAAGGACAGAGCCAAGGCACTCATTTGAAAGCTATTCATCAGCAGCCCCTCAAGGCCCCTTCAAGGCCTCTTCACCAACATGGTAGTGCTCAGCACCTCACACCAGCCTTGTGGTGCATTTGGAGGGAGCCAGGTTATAACAAAGCCAGGTTTGAAGAGGGAAGAGAGAAAAGTGTGAGCTCCAAAGTTACTGATGTGGTTATAGAGCTAGCACTGCATCACGGCAGGGCTGCCCAGGGAGGTGGTGGAGTCACCGTCCCTGGAGGTGTTCAAGCAAAGCCTGGATGGGACACTTAGTGCCATGGTCTAGTTGACTGGATAGGGCTCGGTGCTAGGTTGGAGTGGATGAGCTTGGAGGACTATTCCAATCTGGTTGATCTATGATTCTATGATTCTACTGCAGGTCTCCAGGCAGCAGTAAGAGCGGGAAATGTTGGCGCGTGCAAGCACAGCAGCTCCTGCTGAGGGGCACTCGGACTGCAGGCAAGTGCAGAGAAAGGCAGTGCCAGGCCTTGCAGGTTGTTGCAGCTGGGATAGCTCTTTACCTTTCTTTGCCAGAAATGTCAACAAGAACAGGATGAGCTATGGACTCAGGAGCATTGCTGCTATTTGCCAGCTGGCTACATCAAGCTTTGTATGAGCTGTGATAACAGACACACCACACTGCCTCTCAGCAGCCAGGTCCGCTCTTCTGTCAGCCTCATGGCAAGTGAAAAGTGACCCTTTAAAAACTGTATTTGCTCACTTGTCTCTGTCTCTTGGGGAAGCTGTCCAAAGAAACTGAGAGCGATGCTCCCTGGCCCTGCCCTCCAGACACAAAGAGAGCAGAATTAGAATCCAATATAAGATGAATTCAGACACTACCATGTTAGAATCACCTGTCTGTGCCTGATAAACATTTCAAGTGAGGCCAAGGGGTGGTAGCCAGCAATAGATGCAGGTTTGTCTTTCCTGCAGGATTCAGAAGGGGGTCAGAAAGCACAGAAATTGAGGCAGCCTGTTTCTCCAGTCTCCCCAGGACTATCCTCCTCCTGCAGACTCAAGGGCATGAGGCCATACCCTAAGTGACATGTTATTTTGTCCCATGCCACCACTATCTGAAGTCCCATATCCTTGTCAGGGCCCGAGTTTGCCCCAATCAGAGAATGTTAGGGGTTGGAAGTGACTTCATCTAGTCCAAATGCCCCCCAAAGCAGGATCACCTAGGGCAGGCCACACAGGCATGCATCCAGGCAGGTTCTGAAAGTCTCCAGTGAAGGAGACTTAATGGCCAAATGGCCTGGGATAGGACCTCTTGTTTGAATTAATCCATTATTGCTGCATTTATTAATGCAGACACTTCAGCAGCAAAGGAGATTTACAGCAGGGTGCAGCATGATTTGTTTGTGCCTCTGTTTACAGAACACGCTCTGGCATGTTGCTGTCTCCCCAGTAAATCACAGGAGCTGCTGCGGTGTCCCACAGGCTCCGATATATTAAATGCAGCAGTCTCTTTCATATTCTTCAGCACAGAGGAGCATCTCACGTTGGCCACAGAGATTGCTCCAAAAGTCACTGAAGTCAGCAGTCAAAAGCCCCCAAAGTACTGCAGGTCGCTGCCAATACTCCAGCGCACAGAGGAGCGCCATGCCAGCTCAGTGGCTGCTCCAGAGGCTGCAAGGCAAGCACTGCGTGGAGAAGCCTGATGCAAGATAGTGACTGTGCAGCAGAGGGATTCCTGGAGCTGCTCCCATGGTAACTACTAACCCACAAATCCTCATTTCACGGCAGTGCTAGTTAGTTTTCCAGGAATGCTCCTTTAGGAAAGGAGGCTCTCTCACAGCAGCACAGGACAGGCTGCTCTTTGGAGGAACACAGTGCAGCTTTGCAGCCTCCTCGAGCTGCTGCCACACAGGGGAGCCAGGTTCAGCCAGGGCAGCACAGCGAGGATCTGCTTCCCCCAGCGGCCACGGAGCTCCATGCCCCTGAGAACCGCCCTAGTGGCCTTCACGGAAAGCAAAGCCGACACCTGGACCCCTACCCTTGCCGAGCCCAGCTGGGCCCTTTCAGCAGTCACCCTGCAAGATGTCTGTGGGGTTAATGCCAACTGCTTTCTTGGTCGCGAAACTCCATTAAAGGTTGGACCCTTCCAGCAGGAAGCTCTGCCAAAACACTGGAGTGCATCAACTCTTTCAGCCTCCCCATCGCGGTCCGGCAGGGCAGGCTAAGGGGTAAAAAGGTCCACCTTCTACTTACAACAAATTTGCCCAGGAAAGAAACCAAGTCCGAGCACCAAAACCTCTGTCAGAGCTGTCCCTGCACTGCTCACCCGCCCTGTAACCTCCCCAGCAGGGTCTGACAGTGCCACCTACTGACTCTGGCTCCACCACCCGAGCAGCAAGGGACAACACTTGTAATTTCAATGCTTCACAAGAGATGCTAGACACAGAAGCTACCACTGAGCCAAGGACAGCTGAGAAGCAACAAATCTTCTGGGTTTCACTAATTGTTGTTCCTGGTTTACTCCAAATGTAGCAACTGTTACACAGACACAACACAAATCAGTCAACAAGGACCAGCCGTGGGAACAGGCTGACAGACAGGAGCAGTTGGTCTGTTTTTCAAACCCATGATAACATGAGTGCCTTTGGTTGATTTCAGTGAACAGAGGCAGAAGAAACTAACCGATGCCAGTGTCATTGATCCGGTAGCTGCACTAGTCTAGGAGGACAAAGTGGCCACAGCGGCAGAGAGCAGGAAAAGATGCTGTGAGCAGAGACCAGCAAAGCAGCACCAGTCTGAACACCAGGGCTTCCATCCCATTGCCTGCTGCTCCCTTCAGTCTTCACAGCCCACTGTGAGCCAGCACAGGCAGATTTCACTGGGGCCACATTCAAGTCTTTGAAGTGAGAGAAGAAGGATGTGAAAACAAGATCTAGAATACAGCATAGAAAATGCTCCAACCAAGTCAGGCAACAAAACTACCATGGGGAGAAAGCAACACAATGCCATAAAGCAAAAACTGGGTCTATTTTTCCATCCTCTGCTGTTTGCAGCAGAGGAATGCAAATGGAGATATCTGACAGCTGCCTGCAAGAAGCACAGAGGAGTTGTGGCTGCAGCAGTGACAGAAAGGGCCGCCACTGGCACATCGCTGAGTCTGGCCCTTCTCAGTTGCTGCCACAGTTGCTGCCACAGTTGCTGACATTTTCTGTTACACTCTCGTGCATTTCTTTAGCTCACAGAATCACACACACAGAACCACAGAATGTCAGGTGCTGGAAGTGACCTCCAAAGCTCATCCAGTCCAAGCCCCCTGCCAGAGCAGGATCACCTATTCCCCACCACACAGGAACACATCCAGGCGGGTTTTGCATATCCCCAGAGAGGGAGACTCCACAACCCCCTGTAATATTTCCCAGCTGGACAGGCTGGGTGATGATTTGGCAATCAAGTGCTCTGCCACACAGCCCCTACCAGCACTACCAGACTCAAGCCACGTGGCCAGGCTGTTTGCCTTTCCAGCCTCCTGTCCAGCTCCTCCTCTTGGTGCTCCCTCATTTCTCAGAATCCAGCCACACAGCACTTTTCACTTATTCTTCTCTCCCTCCTCCACCAAAGAACTGTCCTTATTCCCCCCTCCCACTTACAACATTTATGTATTTACAGGGGCCAGTCCCACCCTCCTAAAACCCCACTCCATCAGCCCACCCACACAACCAGCCACCTCCCCTTTGCAAATACCTACCTGAAAGCAAAGATGAACCCACTCCTCCCCTGCTCTTTGGGCTCAGTACCTCAAGGTAAACCCAGGTCACCACCAAGCAGCTCAGTATTTCACAGGGTGTTAGCGGTTGGAAGAGACCCAAGGAGCTCATCAATTCCAACCCCTCTGCCAGAGCAGGACCACACAATCTAGCACAGATCACAGAAGAGCACATCCATACAGGCCCTGAAAGTCTCCAGAGGAGGAGACTCCACAGCCTCTCCGTGGAGCCTGTTCCAGTGCTCTGGCACCCTTATTTATACACAGATTAGAAGTAAGTATTGGGTCATGTCTTGTGCTACCTGCATATACATTGAATGGGGAACCTGTCTCCAAATGTTAGCCGCTCAAGAAGCTAAGGCAGGATGAACGGCACTTGCACATTGTGAACTGTTAGTTTTGGTCAGAGCAGGAATTACTGAAGGAAGAAACTGCAACAGTTCACTGTCATCAATTGTTTTCAGAATTTAGCAATCTGCTCACAGGCCATTTTCAGAGAGAACAAAGGAGGAATTCATCCAATAACTTAATCAACTGCAAATTATTTCCTCAGAAGGCCTTACCACGGAACTGTACCTCCCATGCAAAGACGTCCAAACACTTGCACGCAGTAATGCAGCAGCACAACTGTGCTGTCAGAGGGGAAAAATTTGCTAGGCACTAAAAAAGGGACTAAACCAGCCAAAGTGATGAGTGACTGGAAACTGTGACACTCAGATAATGAAGGCTCAGGAAATCTGTGTAGAAAAAACCCCAAACCCAACAGAGTAACCAAAAAAAAAAAGAGATTTGCCTTCTCCAATTAATCCCAAGATGTCAGGTGAAGATTTCAACACAATCAGAAAGAAACAAACAGCAACAACAGCAAACTTTGAGGAGTTTCATCTGTTACCCTGAATGTGTTATTACAGAATCGAGCAGGTTTGCCAAACACATTTTCAAACAGAAACTCAGGCTCCTGTCTGGGCATCTCCAGTTAGTCCCCAACCAAATCGTTTGAGAGGCCTGCAGAAACCAGCACTTAGAATCCCTTCCCTGGGACCTACCTTTCGGCAAGATACTGAGCTCCCAGTCGCCGATGCCCGGAAGCTGTAAAGCAAGCAGAGACGGCGCAGCCAGCGACGCCAAGAGCGGGCGCTGCGTGCCTGGGCACGGGCACGGCTCTCTGCCCTCCGCGGGCAGCGGCAGGGCCCAGCAGAGCGAGCGCAGCACGGGCGGGCCCTGAGGAGCAGCACTGCGGCCGCGCCTCGAGCCGGCTTGGCGCGCCCCCGGCCCGCGCCCAGGTGCGCAGTCACCCACAGCCCACAGCTGCGCCGCTCACCCACAGCTGCGCTCGGCTCCTCAGGAGGCTCCTACACCTGCAGCATCGAGCCCAGGACGCTGCAGCTCAGCAGTTCAGCTCGGGAAAGGCTCTGCTCTTCGGAGGAGCTGAGGCCAAACGTCAGCAGCTGGGCCTCTGGTTCTCAGGTCTGGCCAGGGCTGATGGCTTCACTTTACTGGGATCCAGGCAGCGCTGTGCAGAAGTGCAGGGTTTGGCAGCTGTCGGTTGTAGCAACCAGAAATAGTCCTGTACGACTTCAGCAAAGTCCCAACGACAGGCCTTAAAAACAGACACAGCTGAAACCCCTTCCCAAGAGAGGGCTGTGCCAGACCAGTCCGTGGCAGCGTGCACACTGCTGCAGAAAAGAGCCATCTCCGCTGTATGCTAAGCACTGGTCAGTCCCTGGCAGTGAAGCAGACCCAACTCAGTGCAGCTTGTGCCTGGGTTTGAGTTTGGCACTGCTCCTTTTGCTTCCTCGGGGAAAGAGGTTTGCTTTTCAGTGTGTCACCGAGATCTACTCACTCTCTAATGTGAGAATGCCAGTTGAGTGCCGAGTAGCTTTAGGTGGAGATGTCACAACGCAACATGCAATGAGCACAGCCCAAAAGCTTTTTTCACCCCTTGGAAGTGACCCTACCAGACAGTTCAACTTCATTCAGGCAACTCTGAGCATCAAGGCCCCAAAGAGATGTTAATATCCTCTGCCTACTTCAGTTAAAACTCTCTGTAGATCTCTATCATCAGGTGCCACATGGTGCTTGCAAAGTGTCTATTTCAAATGCATCCTTACATTTAGCTTCCTCTCAAACCCACCCAGCTGGAATATCAATGGTGACAAATCATTGTGCTCCTAGCAAAGTCAAAACTGTGCCAGAGGCTGCTGGGTTGTTTTAATCACCTACTCCAGTGCTAAGTTCCCCTTGTACAAATGAAACCTATTTTCATTGTGTCACATCAACTCCACACACAGAAGGGAAATCAAATACTTCAATTAAGTTGTGTGGTAGAAATACCCTCATCTAGACGAGCTCAAAGGAAAACACTCTCAAGACTTGGGAACCATTTCCATTCTGTATCTCAGCATAGAAAGAACGGTTTTGAGATGACAGAGGATGGAAATGTGCTGCTCTAGCAGTTCAGGATGTATCCTGTGCTCTGCAGAAGCAGTGAGCTTTCTGGTCTCAGTTCCAGCATGGCCAGCAGGGCAAGCGAGAGGATTCTGCCCTTTGCTCTCCTCAGACCCCACCTGCAGTCCTGGGTGCAGTTCTGGAGCCCCCAACACAAGCAGGACATGGAACTGTTGGAGCCAGTCCAGAGGAGGCCACCAAGATGCTCAGAGGGCTGCAGCAGCTCTGCTCTGAGGACAGGCTGAGAGAGTTGGGGCTCTGCAGCCTGGAGAAGAGAAGGCTTGGAGGAGACCTTGGAGTAGCCTTCCAGTATCTGAAGGAGGCTACAGGAAGGCTGGGGAGGGACTATTGACAAGGCCTGGTAATGACAGGATGAGGAGGAATGGGTTTGAACTGGCAGAGGGGAGACTGAAACTGGATGTTAGGAAGAAGTTCTTTACAGTGAGGGTGGTGAGACACTGGCACAGATTGCCTAGGGAGGTTGCGGACCACAGAATCATGCAATGTGATCAAAGATCACATTGGATGAGCTTTGAGGTCACACCTCATCCAGTTCTAAACCCCTGCCATAGGCAGGGACACCTCCCACTCGATCTTTGACCTTTTGACACTAGATCTGTGATCTTTGATCATCCTGGGCAATTCTGTGCTCCACAACCTCCCTGGGCAACCTGTGCCAGTGTCTCACCACCCTCACTGTAAAGAACTTCTTCCTAACATCCAGTCCAAATCTCCCCTCTGCCAGTTCAAACCCATTCCTCCTCATCCTGTCATTATAAGACTTTGTCAGTAGTCCCTCCCCAGCCTTCCTGTAGTCCCCTTCAGATACTGGAAGGCCACTCCAAGGTCTCCTCCAAGCCTTCTCTTCTCCAGGCTGCACAGCCCCAGCTCTCTCAGCTTGTCCTCATAGTAGAGCTGCTGCAGTCCTCTGAGCATCTTGGTGGACTCCTCTGGACTGGCTCCAACAGTTCCATGTCCTTCTTGTGTTTGGGGTGTACACAGTACTTACCCCAATATTCCCAGCTCAGAGACAAATCCTGTTATTTTCCAAAGAAGTACCACAGGATTTTCCAGGCAACAGAGCAGAGATTACATCAATAGCCCAAGAAATCCTACAAACTGCAACTAGAACCCAGAATTTAGCCTTTTTCTGGCTCTCAGAACACCTGCTTCAGGAAGGTGATCTTAGTGGCTACTTAAAAGCAGAGCAAACTTGAGTTGCCACATAATCAGCGCGCCCAGCTGACGTGGAGAAGCAGATTTATGTGCCTAACAAGTTTGGATCCGCAGAGAAACCTGCTGGGAGTGATTTGAAAAGACTAATGAGTCTTTTCCCACCACCGGGCGGCTGTATCCCCCTTTAAAGGTTTATGAGCATGTCCTTTAGTTTCACTGCAGCTTTTGCAAAATCATTAATGAACTTGTGAAAACAATTAGAGAGATAAAAGGGCAAGAAATATGTTAGCCTGAGACCTGTGATAATGCAGAGTAGGCAAAGCCAAGGAGAATGTGCTGCTTTGAAGGCATCAGGCACAAGATCCTGATGTTTTATGCCTGTAAAAATTATCATTCCTAGTTCTGCTCCTGCTAATCCTAAAGTGGGAAAATATCTTTGTAGAACATGATCTTGGAGACTCTGCTGCTTATTAAAACATGAGGGACAGAGGAACAGCCTCGTTAGAGTAAACAGAAGACATGAATGTCAGGCCATATGAAATGCACCTCATTAATATCTGCATGAACTGAATGGCAGAGGCATGAACGCTCTAAAGGCTGGCTCTGACTTTGATCTTTCGAAGCTACCTTTGAATAACTCCCAGCCAACTGCATATTGACGAAGAAAAGGAAATGTTCAAAGGCAGAAGGGACCTAAACTCACGGACTGGGCGCCACAGAGGTCTGGCTGTACTTTGGGTGCACAATAGGTTATTTTGACAAGCAGCCCCTCCAGGTGCTGTGACCAGTGAATACACTGACTCCTTCTCCTTGAAAAGGCATTTTCTCCTTCTGTGCCAACCCTACAGAGCTGCCACATGCCCACCTCACAAGCAACCCTGGCTGCAGAAATGGCCTTTGGCTTCAGGAACTGTGCTCTCTGAGCAGTAGTGCATCAGAGCCTTCCTGGTGCGAGTCAAGGCTTGGAACTGTGCAGACACAGTCCTGTCACTACTGCAGCACTGGACCAAGAGGCATACAGGCTGCCAACATCACTCCAGCTCTTAAACTGCTTCCCCAGAAACTTCCATCTGCTTGGCAGAGCTTAGTCTGTTCCTTCCAGCAGACACAGGACCTGCATTTCAGTGCTTGTGCTCCATCCCGAAGCACACATCTCTTTGTGTTTGTCTCTGTAACAAAGCAGCCACCCATTAATTTCAGAGCCTTCTCTGAGAGCAAGAGAGAAGACAGTGACTGCCCTCCTGCTGAAGTGCCTAACTTGCTCATCTCACACTGTTTCTCTCCTCTCTGTGTGACGTGGCATTCACCCTCCACTCACACAGGCAAAGGCATCTCTTCTTCACTGGTGTCCCTGCTCAGCTTTCTGAAGCTCCCAGGCATAGCCTTGCTGACTCAGAAATGGAGACTGCAAGCTTCACTTCTTCCCTTTTACTTTGGAAACCTGCAACTTTGACCAGCTGTGTGGCAAAACTGTAGCCAAATGTGGGTCAAACGCCAGTGCGGTTCTGGGTGACTCGCAGGCTGAGGTGGAGAATCAGCTGCAAGAGGAACTGTCTCTGGGAAAGCCTGCAAATCCAGGCACATTAATGACCTGCAACTGGCAAAGGGGATCACAGGAGTCTGTCCCATCACAGCCTGATGGCTTAGGTAATGTCTGGACCTCAGGAAGGGGAAATGTGCAGTGTGGTTTCATTTCTTAAGTGACTAAGTCACTTGCAGAAATAGAGCTTGGACGCCTCAGCCATGGCATCAGTTATAAATGGTTTAACCTACGTGCTGGGCTCTCTTTCCCAGTAGCTATGGAGAGTTCCAGTTCAGGCCCAGAGTCCCAAAAACCTAAGACAAGTACAGGGAACTGCTGGCTGTGAGTCAAGTCCTCTTGGAGAAAAAGCAGTGAGTGCAAACGGCTAAGAGTTAACATACAAAAGTGGGACCTTGCACCATTCCCTACACCCACGCTGGCTGGACTGAGCAGGATTGGTCCACAGCCCACAAAAAAAAATTGGAGATCTTGGTGCTGACTTCAGTGGCTTTGAATCATACTCTAAGGCTCACAGGTTTTGATGGTGAGAAACCCAGCTGGAGCCCTCTGCCTCTAGGATATGCTTCTCGGAAGAGCTGCATTCTGTCTCTTGCTACCATGCCCAGCATCTTGCACAGAGCACCCTTGTGCATGCCAGCTGCCGCTCCAGTCACCAGTGCCACTCCAGGAATCTGCTCACTCACATGTTTGCTCCCCTGAGTCAGAATTTGGCCTAGCCCCTGTGTCTGACAGGAGGAATTACACTGAAAGGTTGCCTGGAAAAGAGGAGGCTCAGGGCAGACCTCATTGCTGTCTACAATTACCTGAAGGGAGGCTGTAGCCAGGTGGGATTGGGCTCTTCTCTCAGGCAACCAGCAACAGGACAAGGGGACACAGCCTCAAGTTGTGCTAGGGAGGTCTAGGTTGGATGTTAGGAGGAAGTTGTTGGCAGAGAGAGTGATTGGCATTGGAATGGGCTGCCCAGGGAGGTGGTGGAGTCACTGTGCCCGGAGGTGTTGAAGCAAAACCTGGCTGGGGCACTTAGTGCCATGGTCTGGTTGACTGGACAGGGCTGGGTGCTAGGTAGGGCTGGATGATCTTGGAGCTCTCTTCCAGCCTGGCTGATTCTATGATTTACACACCAGCCAGCCCTCCTTTCCTCTCCACATTCCAGTCTTCTAATCGCCTTGTTTGAATTCCTCCCTCATCCCTCAAACCTTCCTGGTGGGAATGAAATACACAGCAGATGACAACATTTGAGTCATTTTCATGTCAGGCCTCATAGCTGCTGTAGGAGAGGTATTGATACTGTTATTAATTCTTTCATTTCAATTTTCCCTATGCATTTCTGCCCCCAGCAAACCCTCAATACGAAATCACTTTCTGAATTGTTTCCAGCCTGCTCCCGATGTCGCTCTGGGGATGATCTGAAGACAGATAATACAGCTGTCATTTCCCAAGGCTCCCCTGCCATGCTTTGATAAAACCCAACTCATGGTTTTGATGGTGCCAGATTTTACAAGCTATTAAGCTGTCTCTGCCAAGTGATGGGTTTTCCCTTTACAAGCTCTGGGCTGACACAGGGTTTCCATGCTCTCCGCAGTGCTTAACGTCCCACTCCCACCCCACTGCCTGCCTTTGGGGTTTAGTCTTACTTTTTGTTTAAATCTGACTGCCATTGCAGCAGGAAACCAGCACAGCCATGAGGAGCAATCACCTTGTTTGTCCTCAGGCAGGGTGTCAAGGAGAAGCATTTGCATTTAAACAGAAAAAAACGGGGCTTTGTTAAAAAAGAAAGAAAGATTCCCTGTCTTCTGGCTCAGATTTCTGCACAGGCTTCTTTCTGACATGAGCCCTACCTTCACTAAAGCATTTAACACAACTTTTGGTCCCTCCTAAAACTGAGGAATCAGAAGCTAAGCACATACCCAAGCACTGCATGGGAATGCCAGCATCAGAGGCTGCAGGTGGTAGAGAAGAAGCAGAGGTGGGAAGAAGAAGATCAGTTACTCTTCCAGCACTGTTTGATTAGTCACACCGTTGCTGTTCTGCTCTGCAGAGTGTCCTTCTCTGGCCCTCCTAGATCTTGCCCTAGAATCATAGACTGGTTTGGGTTGGAAGGGACCTCAAGGATTGGTTAGTTCCAGCCCCCTACCATGGGCAGGGACATGGTTGTGGTAGGCCTAAATAGGCCAAAGTGTGCTTATCCATGTCCTGGCTTGCCCAGGCATGTTCTTCTGCTCTCCCCTCCTTCTGCTGTGAGGAGAAGCAACCACAGGAAAGAGGACAAAGAACCTGGAGCCACTGAGTCTAAGGACTTTGGCTTGCCCAGATATGTTCCCCTGCTCCCCCGCCTTCTGCACTGGGGTAAGCAACCACAGGAAAGGGAAACAAAAGCCCTGGCCTCACCTAATATGGTCAAGCTTGGCAACGTGCCTTTCTGACTGGCTAATGGATGTCCAAAGGCCCGTCATCATCGCTCCTAACAGACACCTCCCACTAGGCCAGGTTGCTCACTTATGTTATGCGACACAGGGGGCAGACAGATTCATTTAACCCTTAACATTGGCTCCCTGCAACATTTACTCACTTCAGAGCACTTTCAAGGGGTTAACTGTTTCTTCTGCTAAGGGCCAATAAGAGAGAGCTCACAGTGAAGGAAAATAGGGGTCATAAACACAGAGGGCTCTTCTGGACAGCAGCACAGCCTGCCCACAGCAGATGGCTGCTTTGAATCACATTCAATAGCTCCTCTGCAAGTGCCTAACAAAGCTCATACACCTAAACTAAGCCATCTCAGTGGTACCTAAATGCCATCATGGTGGGTGTCAGACCCATCTTTCCCTCCACATTCCTTCCCTTGATAGACAGCAAAACCCCAGCAGAAGAGAAAGCAGTTCCTGTTCTCCCAGTTTGCTAAAGCCTAGCCAAGCCTGGAGATGTTTTCTAGCTGGAAATGTTCTAATAGTGACAAACATCAATGAAGTTGCAGAGCAAACTGTTGTAAAATGGAGGTGAAAGGGAGAAGTTTCCCATTTTCATGACTGCTAGCAGCTTACAGACAACAGTGTTGGTGGAAAACAGCAGCCTGGCAGCCTGTGTCAGCAGCTGTGTGAGCCTCACACAGCCCCAGTTCCCAACCAGACCTGAGTATGGCCTCTTGGATTACTGCTGCAGAGCTGTAGATCTGGGAACCCAAGCAGCAGAGCAGTTCTCAAAAGATGGAACACAATGATTTGGGGGAGACAGCGATGATCTCTGCTGTGCTGCTGATATTCGTGCATGACTGAAGAGCCATGCAACATGAGAGTTGACCCTAGCTTTGTCTGTGGATCTGAGAAGTCCCTAGGAGAACTGCATCTAGAACAAGAATTCAACTTTCAGAGAACGGGAAGACACAGGAATGAGTTTAAATGAGAGCTGAAGGAAAAGTCAGGGCCTGGAGAACAATTCCCACAGAGACACACACAGGGAATTTAGTGTGTCTGAGTAAAACAAAGGGACAACTTCATTGGTACATACAGGTACTTGCACACAGAATTGCAGAGCTCCAGAATGATAATCAGCTGGGCCACATCTATGCTCCTTCTCAAATCACTGAATCTCCAGTAATCACTTTAAGAAGGGAAGAACACCAAGTTAAGTGGCAGTAATTTTCCAGCAGGAAGCAATGAGGCCATATCTGACCATTCTGCTGTGGGTTTTCCAGTGCAAGAGTCCTTTCTTTTTATGCATTACAGGCACCATTCAAGCATACAGTGAGTTGTTTTCTAATGAGCTGGAACATCTTGCTTGAAGAGATCTCTGTTCAAATTGTTATTTTCCTCCAGCTGGGTCAGGGCTTGCTGGCTTTGACCCAGAGAGAAAATCACACAGGTTCTCCATTATTTATGCATTGCAAAGACTCGAGTGTCTGCACTGGAAGATGCAGTGCTCAGGCATCCACTTCTCTCCAGCAGGCTGCTTCCTCCTCCTACCAGATTCAGTCCACAAAGAGGCGTCTCTTCCCCCTCCCAAAATCAGTCATGCACTGTGTGATACTTCCCTGTCTGCCCCACAAGACAAGGTGGCAGAGGCAGCCTGCATCTTACCAGAGGAGCAACACATGCACCAAAGGTGCCCCTCAAGAGCAACCACCAGCAGGTGACACAGCAATGCAGTCAGAGCTGCTGCCAGCTGAGCTGACCTGTCACAGCTCATGGATCCTCACTAAGCATTTGGCCAGCCTGCAATTATTAGCTTTTGTAATGGCTGCTGCTTGACAACAAACCTACCCACGCTGCTGGGTCAGAAGAGATGCTTCACGAACAGATGTGCAGCTTTTTCACCCTCAAAGGGCAGTCCTAGGCCTCCATTTCCACTCCACTGCTCTCCCTCCACTGACTCCAGGTGCTCACCCTTCCCAGCAGGCATGGAGCAGCAGATGTGTGGCAGGTCACATCACACAATTTGTTAGATCAAGGTTAGGAAAAAACAGCAATAAGCCTGTCTGAACTCAAGGATAAACAGACTGGTTTAGAACCACAGAATCAACCAGCTTGGAAGAGACCTCCAAGCTCATCCAGCCCAACCTAGCACCCAGCCCTATCCAGTCACCTGGACCATGGCACTAAGTGCCCCATCCAGTCTTTTCTTGAACACCTCCAGGGACAGTGACTGCACCACCTCCCTGGGCAGCCCATTTAATCATGGGGATGCTTTCACAGAAGGCATTTCCCATTCAAGCCTTTTACAGCACTGTCCCAAAAGCAGAGGCCTCCAAGAATACTAACAAATGTATCCTAACATCCCCACTGCTGGCAAAGTCCACTTCATGGAGAAGGAGCTGAAATGGAAGGTGTTCACATTCTGCCTAGAGAGATCTGTGGCACAAGGTATCTGCCAGTCCGAGACAGACTCCAGCAGACGGAGCCTGCCTTAGCTGTGTTTGTGTCTTGCTTTTACACATCTCAGCAAGCCTGTGAGTGCAGTAGCCATCACCATTGTTTCCTTTGCACAGCCTAGCATCTCATTTCTCTCATTAAAATATTCCAATTAGCCTCAAACCGGCACATCATCCTGGCTATTCAGCCATGAGCAACACAACACAAAACGAAGGAGCTCTCTGGACTGCACAGCAGCCCGAGAGCAAGAAGAAACCAGACTGTGTGGTTCCCCCCAGCTGGAACACCCTTGCACAACACCCTCTGCCTAATTCCAGGCCAGCTAATCCAGCCTGGGGCTTTGACGTCCAGCCCTGTCAACACGTTTTTGCTAGCACAAGAGAACAAAGCAGGTTCTGCTGCATTCAGAGCACACTCGTTAAAATCTTTAACGTGTGGTACAGCTGCCCTTTAAAAAAGGGAACTCTAACATTTAAGAATAGAATAAGGCCTGGAGAGAGGTCTAAGTTTTCTGTTCTGATGGGTGGCTGAGGAAAAGCAAACTCCTACATAGGAGAGTTTGTTTGGGGCTCTCTGGGAAGGACCTCCCTGCAGGTGAGGTGTGGTCTACCTTATCCCAGTCAGCCTGTCTCAGAAGCTGGTCCAACAGAAATTTCCATCCATTACTGCTCCTCACAAACAGACCAAACAATAACATCTTAGGCTTAACGATTCAGACACTCCAGGTCCCTTCTGCACCCAGAACCCCAGCTGAAGGCTGATGTTTCAGATGTCCAAGCTGTTGCTATGCTCTCACCATTTTCATGGAAAGTAAATGGGGTCTACCTGTGCCACCATAAAGGGCACTTTATGTGACACTGCTTTGCTCTAATTGAGGCAAGCCCTGGCTCTGCCTGCAGGTTGACAGCACTCATCTATGCTCAAAGCAGCACAACCTCTTGTCTGTCGAGGGTGACCCAGCCACTGCTGAACGGTGATCACCAAGCAGTGCCACAGTGTAGATTTCTCCTGAGGGCTGCCATTAACAGCAGGGCTTCAATCTAAAGGCTCAGCACCGTTTCTGCTTGCCTCCTGTTGTTTCTGTTTCTTTAAGATCTCTGTGCATATAAGCAGAGCAGAACTAAATCAATGCAGAGCCACTGTTTCCATTGCCAGCACACAGTTCTTTGTGCAAGGGCTGCCACAGGTGAAACCAGGCAGCACAACAGCAAAGCCATTTCCTCTCTGAGTGACTAAAGCCTTCTTCAAACTTCCCTCCACAATTCCAAACCACAGCAAAGTTATGAAAATGTGGGTGACACGTGCAAGTTAGAGCTCTGCACATGGAACCCTCAGATGCTTAGGTGAAGCCAGTCAGGCTCCTTTCCCCACCACCAGTTTATGTTCCAAGCAGGTGTGGTGGCACACAGAGAGCAGACAGCCCTGCCCGAGCACACCTGCAGTTAAAAGCTCCAACTGCCTTAACCAGCCTTTGCTGTGGCAGCGTTAGCAGGGAGCCTCCCTCTCACTGCTCTGTGGCCTCTGCCTGCTGCCTGCAGTGATGGTTGCAGGCAAAACGCTCTCCCTCACTCTGCAGGCTGGCTTCAGAAGTCTGTGCCTCTTTGGAACATGCCAAGAAAAGGGAAGCACTGCCAGAGATAGCAACCCAAGCATCCAGCAACAAAACTAGCACTGAAAGACCAGCACGCCCAGGAACACACACTAACATCCTAAGGAACGGCAGGCAGCCTGGAAAACAAAAGATAATTTTCTTCTCTCTCCCACTATTTTTATGCCTCATCTTTCTTGTCACAAGGACCTATTACAGAGCCCATGCCAGAGCATGGAAGAGAGGAGGGGGAAACCCAAAACACACTACAAAACATTTTCCCTGAGTCCTGCCCATCAAAAGGAATTTAATCTTCAGCTGTCTACCACTTACAAAACACCAAGTGAAATGGGGAGAATAGACTGCAAAAGGCCTCTTTTTTTTTATGCCATTATACTCAGTGCTGAGGGAAAACATTTTTGATGGGGTGACCTTTGCATCGAGCTGCCTTCAGACCAAAAACACATTTTGCAGAGCATGAAGAGTGTCTCCTCCTGACAGCTGAACTCAATACATAAAAACTACTTAAGAGAAGCTGCTTTACAAACAGTGAAGTGGGTGGCAGATGACAATTAATTTCATTCTTCTACTATAAGTAATGTTGGGGAGGGGGAGGTAAAACTATCACCATTAGTCACAGTGTGCTTGATATGACAACAGAGGGACCAGGCTCCATCTTCTTTGCCATGTTTTCCCTTCCCTGTGTGCCTGGAAGCCTTTATTCCATCATACAGGCATGCACACTCTTACCCTTCCATCTGCTCCCAATTTTGTCTCCCTTTGCTTTAACTCAGCCCTAAATATGTTAAATATTTAAGTATGTTAAACCCAAATCTGCTTCCTGAGCAGTGGAAGCATTTTGTGACAGTCCCTGCAGTTAATAAGTCAAATCCAAGAAATATGAAGATTAAAGGGGGAGAGGAGGGGAAGTGGCACAGGGAGGAGATGGGGCACAGAACAAATCCTCCACCAGTGCAAGTCCCTTCCTCAGGTGATTCTCTTGAAACACCACCTCAATGCGCAGACCTTGACAGGGACCACACCGGAGCCATTTGCTGCCCTTCTGGGACACTGCCATCGCCGCTCCCATTTGGAGCAGGCTGGAGCAGCCCTCACAGCCAGGCTGAAGGAGTGCAATGGACCAAGAGGCCACTGGTCTGGACATGCCATCTAAAAAGCAAGAGGAGAGTCAATGCCTGTGAAGCAGCAGGAGCTCAGCACAGCTGAAAACCCCACAGCTGCCCTCCATGCCAGCCTTGCCCAGCCCGTGGCAGCAGCAGGGCTGGCACCAAGGGCTGTGCCCAGGGCAGGGGGAGCAGGGCCATGGCTGCAGCTGCTCTGGCCAAAGTGGGGATGCCCTGCAGCATCCCCTGCAATGCAGCCTCATCTCTGGATGTGGCCCTACCTTCCAGGAGCTGGCACTGACGGTGCTCATGTGGCTTTTCAAGAGCTCGGTGGGCCAGGAGCCACAGCAGCAGCCCAACCTCTCACAGGAGACACAAGGCCCTGAAGCTGAGTCTGATGGTGATTGCTGAGCTGAAAGAGGGAGAAATGGGACAGCTGAAAGGTATCAGGAGCTGAGTGACAAGAGCACAGGGGATCAACGTGACACTTCCTGGTGCTTGTGCCACATGTACAAAGTTCACCCTTAAACCATCTCCTCAAGCACCACCTCCAAACGACCCTGGCAGGAAATTATCATAAACTCACAGAACCAACCAAATGAGATGCTAGGCTGTGCAAAGGAAGCAATGGTGATGGCTACTGCACTCACAGGCTGGCTCAGATGTGTGAAAGCAAGGACACACACATAGATAAAAGAGAGTCTACTTGTCGGAGTTTGGGTCTGTGCTTTCTCCCTGGGCTTCTGCTGCTCTGCCTGGATCTGTGTAACCCAACTAATCCTTCTGCTTCTAACCCTCCTTGCCAATCCTTCCAGCTCACCTTGCACATAAGGCAGACTCTAGGATAAGAGTGGAGGGTGGAAAGAAGGTGGAAGGGTGGTTGGGAGCCCCTCCTGGGGACTCTGGTCTCTGGGAGGGCTGCTGCCTTTCTCTATTACTTTTAACTCATGTATTTCTGCCTATAGCTGTAAATATTTGTGTATATACCTGCTTGGATCTTGTGCTGAGCTGTGAATATAAAGCTTCATTCCTTAACTTAGAGACAGCTGAGTCTAGTCCGGGTGATTTCTAAGGGTGGGGGGCAGATATGGAATCAACCACGTTGGAAGAGACCTCCAAACTCACCCAGGCCAAACTAGCACCCAGCCCTGGCCCATCAACCAGACCATGGCACTAAGTGCCCCAGCCAGGCTTGGCTTCAACACCTCCAGGGACGGCAACTCCACCACCTCCCTGGGCAGCCCCAGGTAGCCCTTTGGCTAATCAAATTTGAGAAATGTAGCTGTAAGGTCTACTTCTGCCTCTGCTCTTTGCCTGCTGTGTGCAGGAGTCTATCTCAAGTAACTGGGTCCAAGGACAACTCAGAAGATCTTTAAAAAGGATAAAAATCTCCTTTGTTGTACAGCAGCTCTCAAACCATGATCTTGGTAGAAGAATGGGCACAGCCTTATGAAAAGCTACACACAGCATATGAAAGGCCACAAGCAAAAGTGAGTGAATTCAGGCAACCCTTGAATCGTTCTAACATCAGCTGAAGCTTTGCAACTGTGATTAGCATAGAGTTAGGAGGCACTTCTCCTTTGCATCTAAAAATACCATCCAGCTCTGGAAGAGAGTGGCAGAACTGCATAAGCCTGTGTGTGCCATTGTCTGTGGGCAGCAAAGGGGCCCCAGGTGCTTGTTGGTGTTGTGGGAAACAGCAGCTAGCTTATGGAGCAGTCTGACTTTTATGACACTTAGGCTAACAAATCCATCAAGGGCAGCCTGAAATAGTCACAAGACAAAAGGCTGCGCATGCCCTGTAGCACTTAACAAAGTGATACCTCGTTTGAAATGAAGGTCTCGAGGGAGTGTTTAAAACCTGAGGTGGGAAACAACATTTAGAGCTCAGTTTTGTGGCTCTGATTTGCATGAGCCCATGCTTTCACACAGAAGGGACAATAACCAACTCCACGGGCTGCTCCTGACTCATTTCAGCTGGCAGTGCTGCCTCCCGGAGCTTGTCACAGCCTGGTGAGGTTTGGAACTGTGCCAGTGGAAATCTTCCCATCAATTGTTTGAGCTTTGAGTGAGGACTGACTTGTACAGGTCTCCTTCAGTGAGGAAGGCCAGTGCAGCACGTCCTGTCCATTAAAGGGCAGCAGGTCAGGGACGAGCTCCACCAGGTAGGAGCATCGCTGCCCAGGATCAGACATTATCCTTCAGACAATCTATAAACTACTTTATCCTTCAGACTGGGTGCTAAAAGCAAGGACCTGAATGACTCTCAAACTACAAGGGACTTAAGTCTTTCTCAAGTCTAAGCAAGGGCTCTTTGCCCCCTTTCTTCATGGCTGGCAGAGCACCAGCCCTGCTGCAGCCCCACACTCAGCCTGGTTCCCCACAGCCCCAGATGCTTCCCATGTAATCTCCACTGTTGTTCTAGGCAGACAGCTGTTTTTACTTAAGGCAATTCTATGCCTTTCATTGTGTTTTTAATTTTCATTTCACCAAGACTCACTCCCACGACTCTGCTTTCTGGCTTCTCCCAGCTTTTGTCCTTTAGTTTGGCTGTTGAGAATCAGATTATTATCTGTAAGAAAGAGATTTCAGCTGCATTATGCTGATGGTAAGTGCTGTTTTGCCTGCCCTGTCGGATTTTCCGTGCAAGATGCTTTTCATACAGCTTTAAGTGTTTCATTATCTGCAATTCAGTTGCCACGTCTCCAAGCGGCCCTTTCCCCGCTGCAGGAAGTGCCAGCGCAACTGCAAGGCGCAAACTGCAGCCTCTCACAGGCCCAGAGAACCGATCAGTTGAACCCTGAAGAGGACCACAGAAGCCTCCCACAAATGCAGGCTTCTCCACAGCACCATGACCTCCCCAGGTGGAACTGGAGTGTCTTTGAGCATCTCTATCTGCGTGCCCCAGGCAGCAGGGCACAGCTGCTGTGGACGGCAGGTGCTGGGACGCACACCTCCATCCCCGACAGCCTGGCACCGAGATCCTCACACCATCGCTTCTGCTGCCAGCGCCGGCACATGTCCGGGCCGTGGGGAAGCACTGCTGAAGTCCAGGACTAAAGACAGTCAAATGCCAAAGTCAGCAGGAGCTAGACCTAGCTAAAACTGTCCCTCTAGGGCACCATTTTGTCTGTCACAGGAGACTTCTAGAGATGCCACATGAATCTCTAACCAAGACTAAGGTCTCCAGAGAAGCACCTCTTAGCTTTCAGGCAGAGGAGTTTGGCCCTCCCCAGCCTCTCCAGCATCACTCTGCCTGAGCCTTCCCACATTTCCTTGCCAGCATCGTTGCTGCCTGGTGATGCTTCAGACCATGAGTCCACCTGTGTCCACAGCAGCCCTGCTAGTCCTCTGCACAAACGAAACAGGGCCTGGAAATGCCACAAGCTCTCTAGATTGTCTACTGCACCAGTACCCAAAGCTGGAGGAGCAGACAACCCCGTGAGAGAAGGCAAGAGCCCACACTGACACACAAGCAGCCACAAAAGGTCCAACAAGGTCCTTGTCCCCTCAGCTGGCCACGCTGCCCATGCTGTGCAGGGATGCTCTAATGTCTGCACTGTAATCTCAGCAGGGAGTGTTTCCTTCCCTGCCTACTTGCCAGGTCCCTCTGCTGACATCAGCTACCTGCTCACCTCTCAGCTCTGCAACACCTCCCAGCATGCTCCAAACCAGCAGCTCCATGCCCGTACAAGACCCTCACAGCACCCAGCACAGGCTTGTGAAGTAATATATGGCCAGGGCAGTGCAGCAGAGCAGGCACTGCTGAAAGCCACTGCTGGCTCAGCAGTTTTATTTTCAATCAAAGCAGCAGGTTTTATTTTTTTGCAATAGTTTTCCTCCCCTTTGGCATTTTCATTAGAAGACCAACAGGAAGAAAACCCTAACCTCAACAATCCCTGAGTGAAAGTTACAAGCAGCCTGACACCTGGTAATGAGATATTTCAAGCCATGGCCTGGCATTTTTATGGCATTTCTAAACCAAGCACTGAATCAAATGAACTTGGAAAGAACGGGAAGGTTGTTACTCCCAGGCATGTGTCTTAAGGTTTTTCATCTGCCATTTCAGCAGTGGAAGATACATTACCAGGCAGGCAGGCAAACACCTGGCAACTAAATACTTTTGCCACAATATATTTATGCCCCTCAACAAAAATGCTTTCAAGACAGTTCCCAAGGCAGCACTCAGCATCCATAGCCGATCTGAGAAGCTCCTGGCTCCTCACTTGAAATGCCTGATGGTTTCTCTTAAGGAAGCAGAGCCCAGGCAGTCTCTTTGTCTTTCCTCTCCCAGGCAGCTCTGCAAACCAGCAGCTATTTCACCCAAAGTTTAACTGAGACAGAAAAGGGCCAAGTCCTGAGTTCAGTCTGGGGTCCCCAGTTTAAGAGGGACAGGGACCTGCTGGAGAGGGTCCAGTGGAGGGGTATGAGGATGATGAGGGGACTGGAGCACTGCCTGATGAGGAGAGGTTGAGGGACCTGGGACTGTTTAGTCTGGAGAAGACTGAGAGGGGATCTAATCAATGTCTATAAGTATCTGAGGGCTGGGGGTCAGCAGTGGGGGGGCAGGCTCTGCTCACTGCTCCCTGGGATAGGACAAGGAGCAGTGGGTGTAAGTTGCAGCACAGGAGGTTCCAGCTCAACACAAGGGGGAACTTCTTTCCTCTAAGGGTCCCAGAGCACTGGCACAGGCTGCCCAGAGAGGTTGTGGAGTCTCCTTCTGTGGAGCCTTTCAAGGCCTGTCTGGATGTGTTCCTGTGTGACCTGACAGGGGGCTTGGACTCAATGATCTCTTTGGGTCCCTTCCTACCCCTGACATCCTGTGAGACTGTGATTGTCCATTCCTACAAATTCTCACAGGTAAATGCCGGCAGAAGAGGTGAGAAACCTTACTGCTGATGCAGAGCAATGACTCCACAATGATTCCCCCTGGGCCACTGAGGTGCTACAAGATTTGTCAGAGGCTGTTACAAGGTGGCACTTCCCTCACTGGCTGGCATCTACAGTCTGCCCAACACATGGACCCTCAGCAAAGATTTCCCTCCATCACTCCACGACCTTGGGGAGGAAATGGAATTCCTCATTGAATTCCTGCAGAATCCTGCTTTCTAAGGCTGGCATCCCCAAGCCCCACAAAGTCAGAAGGGACAGAGCAGGAGTGGGGCTGCTAAACTCTGACACAGCCAGCACCACTGAGCAGGCTCTGGGCAAGCGAGCAACAAGCATCTTCCTGCAGAGCCTTCAACACCACTCCCAGCTAAGAGCAGCAGGTACTGGGGCACAGAGATGTAAGACAAGAGTAAGATGAGCATGCTTCCAGCAGCAGAAAGGCAGATAACCTGCACGTTCAAGCTACCAGCCTCATCTCCATCACTCCTCTCCACTTGGAGCACCCAGCTCCTCAGAAGACAGTAAAGCTTTCACCTGGCCACCCACACAGCTGTGATTAAGTTCCTGCATGATAAATGAGATGTTTCCACTCCCCTCTCACTCCAGTCACAGCTCAAGTTAAGGAGTCCTGGGGGAGGCTAAGAGGGGTGTCACCCTCATAGGAGCTCTGCAGCACCCAGCAGAGCTACCACAGGCAGGCAACCACTGGGCATGGAGATGGGGGGGGAAAGAACTCACCTCTGGTGCTGTTTGGGACAGGCAAAGGGAAGGTTTTCTCAAAGCACAGCCATGCTTAGGCCACTCACTGATCTTCCACAAGTGATGGCATCCCAGGGTCGGTGCTAGCTGCAGAGACAGGAGAATCAGCTGCATCCTGCCCACAACAGCCCCTTGTTGTTCCACACATGTGCACACAGGCACCAGCAAAGAGCCCTTCGCAGATCAAGCTGTGCTGTTATGCTAACTACAGAGGAATAAATATGCCACGCTGGAGCTAGTAAGTGTCATTCACATCAGTAGTTATTCCAAACATGTTTCCCCCATCACATCTGCTCTGCCTGGAACTGCTCATCACTGGAGAGGAGACCTTTCTTTCTAGTGATTTAAGCAGGCAGGAGAGAGCTAGCAATTAAAGCACACTTTTGTACAGCTAACTTCTTTTTCCTCCAGCTATCAGATAGTGTTACCTGCTCTCGCTGTGTCTGTTTCTGGAGCTGCCATCTACCAGCACAGGGCTCTATTTTGACGATTTGCAAGAGCTCTCCCCGTGAGGCATGGGAACAGGGCTGACCTGCACCGGACTTGTGGCTCTCAGCATCGTGCCCTCCACTGTAGGGCTGGGGCTCTGTCAGGAAAACAGGCTCAGAGTCATCTTCACTCAAGCTCTGATACGTTCCCATACTGCTGACTCCAGCTCCCCTCCACTCCACGTGCGTTTTGCTCTCTCCCGGTGCCTGCTGCTCCCTGAGCTGCTTCACAGCTTCCACAGCCATGCCGGGAGCTGCCAGCAGCTGAACATGGCTCCAGGCACCTTCGGCTGTTCCCTTGCGGGATTCTTTCTCTGCTCAAAGGCCTGGGAGGACTGAATGTCATTCGAGAAAAGTATTGCAGAGCTAAGAACAGTCTCCTGATTTTTGCTTCCCCCTAGAGTAAATGTCTGCCTGGCAGGTAGCAGACGAATTCAGTGCTCCTGCCACACACATCTCATCTTTTGCCTGATGACTCTTTCAGAAACAGTGAGTGAGGCTTCACACCAACCTCAGGCACTCCTGGTGCTGAGGGTGAGCCTTAGTTATTGCTCACATTAAACTGAAAAGAGAACTGAGCCAGAAGCCTCCATTAGTTGTGGAGAACAAACAAGGCTTTGACTTCTGTCCATCCACAGCAGAGCAAACACAAGTCTCTACACAAACACCAGGGGTGTCTGCAGTCTGGGACCCACAACCTGCACAAGTGAGGCAAGAATGGCTTCAAACCTGAGGAATGCAGATGCTTAACTGAGGGACTAACACTGCTGCCCTAAGGAATGAATCGCAAGGGCTGAACGAGGGCCAGCACTAACCACCAGCCCACGCAGGCTTGTGGCTTCTATGTCGAGGATCCTGTTATGCAAGAACACAGCTGGGCAAGTCATCACAAGCCAGGAGACAAGCAGCCATGTGAACTGCAGAGGTGTGGGGGAATGGCAAAACAATCCTTTCCTTTTTCCCCAGAATTGTTTTGATTCTCACAGTTAAAGACCCGACTTGTAAAGATACTCAAAATCTAAAGCTCTCGTTGATGCTCCTGGACTTTGCTTTCTAAAACAAACTTACACTGCAGAAAAGAATGGACGAGACACCAACTAGGTTCCATCCCTACAGTTAATGGGACGGGGAAAGTACCCCAGAGGCAGGTTGCAGCAGCAGCTTTTCCTTCAACCTAATTCATCAGCTATTTTTCTTCTCCTGCTTCTCCCTGCTTACAGCCTTGCCCAGCCACAAGCACAACTTACTTGCATGGGTGGAAAACACCAAGGATGGGTACACCACAATAGGAGGGACAAATCCCACCTGCTCTAGATGGAGAGGTGTTGCACACGTCCTTTCTCTCCAAGATGACACACCGAAGGCTTTGCTGCTTCTGCCTTTTTTTCATACTGCTCAAGTTAGGGCAAGAGAGACACCTAGAGATGACAGGCAGGGGATCGCAAGCTTCTGGGAGCAGCTTTCTGTGGGAAGGGCAGCACGATGTGCTCAGAGTGGGAGCAAGAAAATGAATGAATGAAACAACTCAGCTCTTGGTTATGACGACAGACCCAAGAGGGAATAGCAAGGACTAGAGAGGAGCAGGCAGAACAGGTAATTCCTTCTTACTCCACAGGAGCCAAATGGCAGTGCTTGGGCATGAGCGAGAACAGAGGCCACCAGCTTCTCCTTGGCTCTGCAAGAAGAATCCTCTGAACTAAAGTGTGGTTGAACCATCCAGGTGTTCACTGAGAGTCTGGGACCTGCATTAACTGGCAGAGACACTCGAGGACAGTTTTAAATCCAAATTAGCTAAAGAGCATTAGACAAAACACAACAGAACTTTTGTCACCTGGGGACATGTCATTTCCATGGGACACTCTCCAATAACCCCTGCCAGTGCCAGATGCTGCCAGAATGATGTCCTCCACCCTCTACTGTAAGCCCCACCACCTGCACATCCTGACACGTCCCTGAGCACACTCCCTGTTCCTGCTCTCTGCAGCCAGGGTCCCCATCCCAGCCATGAGCAACTCCTTCTTTCACTGCTGTCAAATTAACTCCTCAGTGCCAACCCACTAGGACAAAGTCTGTAACACCTTGTTCCCCACTTTAGCCCATTTTCTGTCCCTGTTTTCTGCAGCTCCACCACAGGCACCCTCCTTGTCTGTCCTTGCTGCTTTTCATCCAGCCTGCAGCAGGCATGCAAGTGTCACCAAGGCAAGGGGCTGTTCAGACACCAGAGACCAAGGCTTAATTGCTGTCTGCATTCTGGTGCAAGTAACTGGCACGAGTTTGAGAAACAAAACACAGACTCCTTTCAGGGGGCAGAGCTGACTCAATTACCTGTGGCAGAAAACAAACCAAAGGACAAGGAGCAGAAAGTGTATTTCTCTCAGAGACACTTTCATGCACCTGGGTTTCTACCCTGCTGGCTGATTTGAGAATCCCATACTGATTCTCACCTCCCAGATCTTCAATCAGCCTCTACCGCATCGGACAGAAAGAGCTGTCATTGCAAAGCAGAGAAGTCAGGATGTTTAGCAGGTGTCCCTGCCTATGGCAGGGGGTTGGAGCTGGATGATCCTTGAGGTCCCTTCCAACCTAAACCATTCTATGATTCTATGACATCAGCAGCAACGGCAAAGCGTTCCCAGGGCTCTCATACAGCCTCAGAACGCAGCCACTGGCAGCTGGCTGCTGCCATCTGTTGACAGCATCCCACTGCCGGTACCCGAGGTACCGCACTGCTTTCAGCAGGCTGCACCCTGTCCGTAGACAGCGGCACAAGGAGCCACGGCAGCCAGCGCCTGCGAACAGCCATCACCTCTGACAGCACAAGTGAGACCAGGCTGGGCCCCACGAGTGGGTCACCAACCCTCTCTCTGCTGCTTCTCATTCAGGAACTGCCACGACTCAGTTCTAAGTTCTAGAATCACAAAATCTACACCCAGATGGGTCTGGAGGTGACACAACCACTTCCATACTCTCTCAGCATTAGACTGCAGAGTATCCAAGACAGCACCAGAGGTGAAGCTTGGTAATTCAGGGGGTCACAGCACAGACCCTCAACCTCCCAGTTTCCCCCACATGGAGGTCAACTGCCTCTGTCCCATAGGGAACTCCTCCATCATTCCCCTGCTCTTCTCAGTCAGGGTGCCAGTCTGTTACCAGATGCTAGTGCAGACCACCACCACTGCAAGCACTTTCAGTGTTCTGTCTTCTTGCTCCTCAAGGAGCCACGATAGGTGCTGCCTGCCTACAGAGTTAAAACTCTCTGGAAAGCTTTGTGATGAGTTACTACCTTCAAGACAGGCTACTACATACCAAGCATCAGGACATCAGGGATAACTGTCTCCAATTCTTTGTGCCAGAAGAACCACAAATTCAATAGTCATGCTAAAATGTGCTGGAACAAGCCAGCTGCATTTCAATAAGCTCCTTTGCAAGAGACTTCAAAGAGAAACAAGGCACAGGATATCCAACTGCTAAGGACAAATGAGCTCAGAAGCTTGCTTCCCATTCTCTACCATCTGCACATAGCCTTTCAACTCAGTCACCTACTGTGTGTACTGCCCTGCAATACATGTGTGTATCAAGTACATGATGATGTTGTGCATCAGATGTCTGGAACAAACACCAACACAATAAATATGCACTACCTGTGAGTTCAGCTATCCTTATTTCCTCACCCCCAAAAACTTCAGAGAAACGCTCAAGTTACAGAATCACAGAATCAGCCAGGTTGGAAGAGAGCTCCAAGCTCAGCCAGCCCAACCTAGCACCCAGCCCTGGCCAACCAACCAGACCATGGCACTAAGTGCCCCAGCCAGGCTTGGAACATCTCCAGGGACAGCAACTCCACCACTTCCCTCGGCAGCCCATTCCAATGCCAATCACTCTCTGCCAACAACTTTCTCCTAACATCCAGCCTAGACCTGCCCTGGCACAGCTTGAGACTGTGTCCCCTTGTTCTGCTGCTGCTTGCCTGGCAGAAGAGACCAACCCCACCTGGCTACAGCCTCCCTTCAGGTAGCTGCAGACAGCAATGAGCTCTGTCCTGAGCCTCCTCTTCTGCAGGCTGCACACCCCCAGCTCCCTCAGCCTCTCCTCACAGGGCTGTGCTCCAGGCCCCTCCCCAGCCTTGCTGCCCTTCTCTCAACACCTTCCAGCACCTCAGCATCTCTCTTGAACTGTGGAGCCCAGAACTGGACACAGGACTCAAGGTGTGGCCTGAGCAGTGCTGAGCACAGGGGCAGAAGAACCTCCCTTGTCCTGCTGGCCACACTGCTCCTGAGCCAGCCCAGGATACCATTGGCTCTGCTGCCCACCTGGGCACACTGCTGGTTCACAATCAGCTACTCTCTACCAGCACTCCCAGTTCCCTCTCTGCCTGGCTGCTCTCAGCCACTCTGCTCCCAGCCTGTAGTGCTGCTTGGAGTTGTGGCCAAAGGGTAGAACCCTGCACTTGGCCTTGTCCAATCTCATCCCATTGGCCTCTGCCCACCCATCCAGCCTGGCAATGTCCCCTTGCAGGGTTTTCCTACCCTCCAACAGTTCCACACCTGCCCCTAGCTTGGTGTCATCTGCAAACTTACTGATGATCTTTATGGCAACATGGAAAAGATCTGCACAGGAACAACCTTACCCAAACCTCAACATTTCAGAAGACTTACAGAGCAGAAATTCAAAGAAAAACAATTCATCTCCCAAGGTTACTGCTTACACTGAAGATGTGGAACATGTCTGTGATCTCAAAGCAAACTTCAATTGTCTTAATTATCACACAATCTCACATCCCCTAACACTTCACATCATGAACAGGAAATCATTTCTGGCACAGCATCTTCCATTCCTTAACCAAAGGGTGCAACTATAGTCACATAGATGGAACTAGAGAGACACAGCTGTGTAACACCCGAGAGCTGATCACCACACCACAGCCAAGCACACAGTTAAACACTGGAGTTCCCCTGCTAAGACTCCAGTGCAGCACCGTGTGCTTGCCACTCACGTGGTCAATACTGCGAACATGGCGTATGATGAACAGCAGCAGGAGTTGTGATCAGGGACGTCTGAAGTGGGAGCTTAAGCTGTTACAAGCAGCGTCACAGGTACTGTTGAAAGCCATTACAAGACCCCCTGGGAACACCAGAGTCCGTCTGAGCAATTTATTAGTATCCTCTTTTTTAACAAGGTTTAGAAAAAGAATCCCAGGATTTTGCCTCCTGTGTGTTTTCGCCTAGCCTCCTCGTGGTCCATGATGCCAGCTGAGGTTGTCAGTACAATGTACCTGTTGAGAGAGACAAATCTTCAGGTTACTGGTTTGTTCCAGGCTCTGGCAGAGCTGACAGCACTAACTCCATTCCTGGTGTTATGTATGTAAGAATGGGCCTAGCAAATTGAGATCACGATACCAGACAATGAAAAGGGAATTTAATCACAAGTGTAACTCTGCAGCACACAAAGGATGTTCACAGCCTGTTCCCCAAATATTTAAGTCTCAGCACAAGAACTTTTCTTCCACATTCCCACTGTAAAGTCAGTTCAGCTACTGTGGCAATAGCAGTTTTATAGTTCTAGACAAAGTCTGCTTCTATTTTAAGCAGACATTTTTCTTCAGAGCAGGTAGAGTTGCCATGGTGCCAGACAGCTTCTCAGCTCCGAGTGCTTTGTGCCTGTGTTTTGACCACTGTGCACTGATGCAGATGAGGATCTGGGCTGACAAGTGAAGCAGCCTTAGCCATTGGTACTGCCAACATCTGGATTATCAGCACTTCATCCATACTGCTCCACCAGAAAACCTCTTGTGCCACTATTCTTAATTTTTTAAACACTTTTAAAGGTATGACAGGACATACTAGTAAGCTGTACAGGTTCAGCTAAAGCAAGCAGCTTATCACTGGAGCTTTACCACAGAAATGACCAGGAATGGTTAACCTGCCCCTGACAGGCCCCTGAAGACTCTGTCATCCTGCTGCACTGAGATCTATTACTCCAGGCAGTGAATTTTGGGAAGGAAAAATACACTGCACAATGGCAAGATTTCTGTGTTGTGGAAGTCTGTGTAACATAGGCTCCAGGTATCTCATCACTTACTCTCTAAGCAATTTATTCACCATCACAAAGCCTAAACTTATATGACTGCCCTCCCATCTGTAAGTGGCCACTAGCAGAGAGTTAAAACCAGTAAGAGAAGTTCTGTTTTCCTGCAGAGATAGTGAAAATGAGAATTTACCAAAGCCAAGCAAAAATAGGTACTTGCTTAGCAGTGCCCCTTTAAGATGGACTTTTAGATTGACAAATCAGAAAGGAAGTGTCAGGCCAGCCTACCTCAGACGGCAGGAAAGCCTAAAACTCAAGCCCACAGTCTTACACAGGACATGGATGTGCTCCATACTCACCCAAACTGACGTGAAGGCAGCAGGTTGTTCTGCCACTTTTCCAAATCCTTCAGCTGAACATCAAATCTGGGACTGATGACACCACACTAGAAAACAGAATCCTGTTACAAACTGGATTTGCACATTTGCCATTCCAGTGCACTGGGTGATGGGATTTAACACCTCCAATTAACATATATTTGGCAGCAACAGATTTGAGCGTCAAGAAGCTCACTCCACTCCCCGCAGCATGGAGCAGTGCCTCCTCTCAGCTCCTGAAGAACCTCACACAGCTACCCAGATGTTGCTTCCTTAGCTTCGCCTCTTCCTCCTCCTCGCTTAAACAGAGGGACCTGCACTGCTGCCTAAGTCAAACTAACAAATGGCTACACCCGGGAGAGCACACCACCTTAACACAAACCACTAAAGACTACCAAGTATCCTGTATCATCAAAAATCCACCAATTACTTGAGGATATTCTGCTTCTCAGCATCATCTGCAGTCAGAACAGTACCGGCACACTTTGAAGAGGGAGAACTTAAAATGCATAAACATCAGTGAAGTTTCCAACTTCACCTCACTACTGACCACTACTACCAACCACCTCCACTTACCTCACTGTTTGCAATTATTTTCATAAACATCCAAGAGCAAAACAGAAGCATCACCACCCTGCACTGATGGACATTCCTCTGAACCAAACTACTGTTCCCTTATTGCAGCTATGGACAGAAACACTGACTGCACCCAGCTGTACCCTGGCAGGTATGTTACCGGAGCATGCCAGAGGAGCTCAAGGAACACTCCTCAAAGCTGGCAGCCATGATTTTTATCAGCCACATCACACTAGTTATTTGGGTAGTCAGAATTCTCTGCTTCCTACACTCCAAGCCACTTTCAGCTGCAGTATTTGTTCACTATGGAGACAGCCCCCAATATATTTTAACCAAGTCTTACTTTGTAAAAATTTCTTTACAATAGAAGCTTAACTGGAAAAAACAATGCACAGGAAGTCAGCACAGAACCAGGCAGCTGACCACACTGTAACAAAAGCATTTCAAACACTTCCCAAATACCCATGGATACTTCAAACAGCCCAGGAACTTTAAAAGCACTGATTAAACTAACATTCAACTGTCCTGCAACTGCAAGCAAAGCCACCTAGTGCCAACAGAGAGGCCTATATTCTCAGCATGGACAGGGGTACTGAACACCAGCTGGGATGCAACTCAGTTCCTGTCCCTTAAGGCAAGTCTTCCAGATAGTTTTAACATCAAAGGGCCTGAGAAACCACTGGGTAGCCAGAAAGCCCTTCAAGAGAGAGAAGCACAGAGCACTTGCAGATCCCCTGAAAACATCTTACATGTCCAGAGTTTAAAAGAAACTTAATTAGCTATCTACACCATTATGACTAGAGAAATTAACAAGCACTTGACAACCGCCGATAAGCCCCATATTGCATGGGTTCAACAAACACCACCTTCTTAATAACTCCTTCTTTCACAACTGGAGTAGACAGACCTTAAAAACCCCAACTCAAACCCTCTCATCTAAACACCTCCCCGGAAAAGTGAATTCAGGAAGACTGTGTACAGTTCTGGAGCCCCCAGCATAAGAAGGACATGGAACTGTTGGAGCCAGTCCAGAGGAGGCCACCAAAATGCTCAGAGGGCTACAGCAGCTCTGCTATGAGGTCAGGTTACAGGAGTTGGGGCTCTGCAGCCTGGAGAAGACTTTATAAGTGGTCTTCCAGTATCTGAAGGGGGCTACAGGAAGGCTGGGGAGGGACTATTGACAAGGTCTTGCAATGACAAGATGAGGAGGAATGGGTTTGAACTGGCAGAGGAAATTCAAAATAGATGTTAGGAAAAGGTTCCTTGCTGTGAGGGTGGTGAGACTGGCACAGGTTGCCCAGGGAGGTTGTGGAGCACAGAATCACCCAATGTAATCAAAGATCCCTGGAGCTGTTCAAGGCCAGGCTGGATGAGAGCTTGAGCAACCTGTTCTAGTGGGAGGTGTCCCTGCCTATGGCAGGGCATTGGAACTGGCTGAGCTTTGAGGTCACTTCCACCCTAAACCATTCTATGATTCTATCTTACCTTGTTGAGTCTGCCTGTGAGGTTGACAACAATCTTCCCAGCTCTGTGATCATCAATTATCTCAAATTCACCAATGTAACCTGTACAAGAAGAGACAAATTAAAATACATAACACTTAGCTGCATCAATCCAACTCAGCGAACTGTGCTGTGCAAAGCAAGCCACATCGCCCTGGCTTCAAGAGCACCCCGGAAGGAGGCACAAGCTAGCAGAGCAGACTGGAGCCTTACCGTGCTTCATCATGACGGTTAGGAAGCGGACGATGACCTTGGAGCAGGGCCTGATGAGCACCTGGCGCTTCCCACGCTTCTCTGCATTGTTGATGCTCTTGAGAGCATCGGCCAGAACGTTCATGCGCACCATAGTGCCTGCGGGCAAGGGGACAGGCAGTCATAGAGCCATAAAAGCAACCAGGTTGGAAGAGGCCTCCAAGCTCATCCAGTCCAACCTAGCACCCAGTCCATGCCAGTCACAGTATCACAGTATTACCAAGGTTGGAAGAGACCTCACAGATCATCAAGCCCAACCCATTCCCACAGAGCTCAAGGCTAGACCATGGCACCAAATGCCAGACCATGGCACTAAATGCCCCAGCCAGTCTTGAACACCTCCAGGGACAGCGACTCCACCACCTCCCTGGGCAGCCCATTCCAATGCCAATCACTCTCTCTGCCAACAACTTCCTCCTAACATCCAGCCTAGACCTGCCCTGGCACAGCTTGAGACTGTGTCCCCTTGTTCTGTTGCTGGTTGCCTGGCAGAAGAGCCCAACCCCACCTGGCTACAGCCTCCCTTCAGGGAGCTGCAGACAGCAATGAGCTCTGCCCTGAGCCTCCTCTTCTGCAGGCTGCACACCCCCAGCTCCCTCAGCCTCTCCTCACAGGGCTGTGCTCCTGGCCCCTCCCCAGCCTTGCTGCCCTTCTCTGGACATCGTGCAGTACCTCAACATCTCTCTTGAATTGGGGAGCCCAGAACTGGGCACAGGACTCAAGGGCACTAGCCTTTCAGCATGGAAACACTAGGCAGCACCAGTTTTTAAAGCTTCATTTTAGACCTCAAAGATCTAAGGCTGACAGAAAATTCACGTTAAAACTTCAAAAGCACCTTTAGGCTAAAAAGGAACTCAAATCACATACTCTGCTATGCTCAGGAGAGCTGACAACTATCATGATAAGTCTGGAAACCTGACAGACATAATTAAACTTGGCTTTATCGACACAGACGTGAAGACTTAGAAGCCACCATCTAGATGTTTCCTCCGTATGGCATCCTTCTCAGGTGAACTGTTTTGGGTTTTGCAAGTCAATCATACAGTACTAACACTGTTCAAAAGCTAAGCAGTACATGGCACGACTGCGGCTCCACCTGCTTATCCGCAAAAAGCTGCGGGATCCAAGCACAACACAGAACGCCGGAAAGGACACCGAGCATTACCTCTCCATTCTCGTAGTGAACAAGAGCACCCGAACTACCGCAAGACATGGCATTGGAACCATCTCACTTATAAAGAGTCAGCCAGGAAGGTGTCCTGCCCTGGGTCATTCTCAAAACATGTCCTGTAGCACACGACGGCTTTTTCCGCTCAGCCAGGGACCCCCCAGACGAGCAGACTGGCTAATTCTCACCCCAGACCGACTGCAGAGAGACCTCTACTCCTGAGAGCCGCCCTTCTCCCAAAACCCGGCCTACCGTCCGCTCCCCAAGCCGTCCAACACCTCCTCTCTCAGGCCTCGGTGCACGATCCTCTCCCTGAAGTCTGCAGACTACGCGGCCCGGCTGCCCCGAGCTCTGCCCAGCCCGGCCTCCCACAGCGCCGGCCCGGGCCTGGCTGCCGCGTTAGCCTCCGCCCTCGCCTCCCGCCCTGCATGTCTGCAGAGAGCAGAGCTACAGGCAGGAGTGCTTCCCCCCACCCTCCACTCCAGGGGCTCCAGAGAGTGCTAGAGGAGACGCTGGCAGCTCAAAATTGGCCGGTCCGGTCAGGCGCACCCTCACGGCCCTGAGGAGACTGACAGAGGCGACCACAGGGCTCGGATGGGACCGGAAATCGGTGGATGGCAACCGGGACACAGCAATGTTGCCCCTACTCACCGGTGCAGCAAGATGGCGGAAAAGGAAGAGGCCGGGCGCCCGCGCGGGATTATGGGAAGGCCATGAGCGCGAAGTGCCGCGAGGTGCCCCGCGACATCTCGCGAGACTTGACGTCCCAGTCGGGGTGCCGCGGGCGAGGCTTGGTCATTCTCATTGGTCGAGAGGCGCTCATCGCACTTCCGGAGCGACGCTGCGGCCCCGTTCCTATGGCAACCAGAACGCTCCGCAGCGAGGGGAGTACAGCAGGCCGGGAGGGCCAAATGTCATGCAGCCCGACGGCATGAGCGCCCCACGGCCTGCGGGAGCTTTCAGCACACACTGCGAGTCACACACCGACCTACTCATCGACGGAGAGCAGGCTCTGCGGGAGGTGGAAAACGCAACCAGAAAGCCAACCCACCCTCGAGAACAAAAGGACCGCGATGGCACCTGTAGTTCTGCATTTAGAAGCCAGGCAGGGGGGGTGGGGAACAGGGGCTGGCTCTCATGTTTTCAAGTGTTTTTTTAACAAGACAGAACACAACGCAGGAATTCCCCAAACATTTGATTTCCCCTGAAGTCTGAACGGGGCCATGTATACTGGATAGGAGCACAGCCACCCCAGCCCTATCATGGAGCTACACAAGGAAGCTGAAGGTCTGAGTGACCAAAGCTGCACCAAGGAGATGTGCTCCTGCTTAATAGAAAACGTACAGCACCCTAAGCCAGTGTTGAGACAGCGGTAGAGGGGCTGCACCAACTCTCCCAGACAGCTGTGTCACAGTGCACAACGTCACCGCTGGCCCTTCACTGTCTAGCATTTCTACCAGTGACAGGCAGTCAGAGCACTTCCAAGACGCAGCTTCAAGACCACACTATACCACCTCCCAAGAGTTCAGACCTACCATCTAGTTTTAGGTCTGAATTGCCCACAACTCATCACTTTTAACCAGTGTTAATCAGCTGCAGGTGACATTGTTGCAGGACAGCAGGAGCTGTCAGGGTACTGCCATGTCTGAAGAGAGGTTTTAACTGCTCCCAGTGAGCTGCCTCAAACCAGAGGTGTTTTTCCACAGGGATGCTGTGCCCGCAGCACAGCACTAACAGCGCCGTTCCCAGCCCCTCTTCTTGATCAAGAGACACATTCACACCATCTTCTGTGCATCCACAAAGAACAAGTCTTACAGAAGTGTTTTACTCTGTATTTACCTATTCAACAGTTACAACAGACACTGAAGAGAGTTCATTTTAAAACAGTAAACTTTCAAAATGCATTAACACAGGTTTTAGCTTTTTAAAGAAAAAAGCTCAGTTTAAAAAAAGGAAGGAGAAGTCATAGAAAAAAGCACAAACGATCAGACAGGCTTATTTACAGAGACAAACCTAGCATCAGCAAGGTGATTCTGGACACAGACACAACATTCATAAAACCAAAGGTGCTACATGGCTCCATCACAACAGCAGTTTTCAGGACAATCAGCTGTTAAGGTAACACACACCTTAACTCTTTTTTTCTACAGTCTCAGTGCAATGAGTTGAAGTTTACACTACAGCTAAAGAACTGAATTACAGATTTATATATTCCAGACCCCTGTTCACAGATAATCAGATATATGCAGCCAAAAAAAAAAAAACCCAAACAGAATCAGTGAGACAAAGGGACCATCAGCTGCCCCAATTTCGGGTATGCATCCTCAGCTACGAGCATTCCTACTCTGCTAATTGTCCTCCCTCCACAAGGATCAGTAGTAACAAGCCTCCAAGAAGTGTGAGCTTTCAGAACTGCTTTTTATACTTGCTGTAGCCACAAACTAATGATCTCACTCAGTTACTGATATCACCCATTACCACGCTGATGGTTTTGAGTTGGAGTATTTACTCACAGAGCCTCTTAGTTATGCTCTGTACATCAAAGGTCAGGATCTTCCACATAAGATCACCCGCCGGCTGCAGAACCCTAGTCAGCACAGTGAAAGACACAAACCCACAGCAGTTGCTAGAGTGGCATTTTCACTTCATCAGAGAGACAAGTAAAAGGGAAAAAAAATCCAAAACAAAACAGTGAGCAATTCAACTTCTATTGTCTTAATTATAGGTCAATTCTCAAAACTGTTCCCAAGGAAACCTTTTACAGGAGTGAACAGCACTTCAGCCTTCATTCATTTTTCTTCTCCTTGTGCTTAAGGAGTTTGTTTATCTCCCTTTTGGCCATTCCAACATACTTTGTGATGATCCCATGCTGATTTAGTCCAGGAAACAGCAACAAGAAACTTACTAGAGAGGGGGGGGGAAATAAACAGAAGGAATTACTCAATACCGCTTTAACAAGCTTCCGTCACCTTGCAGTTCCCTAGTGCTCTTAAATCCTAGTAACTGACTGAAAACACTAGAATAACTCTGCAACAAAAAGTGTCACCAGACTCCCACACCCAATAACTCCCTCGACCTGCATCAGCCCACTTCAAGTAGCTAACAGCAAAGCCACTTCTGCGTGCTCCACACTCACCAATAAGATAGGTCAGAAAGAGATTGTGAACTTGCTGTCCAATCCAGGCAACCACAGCAAGAGAAAACAACATGGTCATGAAGTACTAAAAAAGAAAAGGGGACAGTTATCACAGAGCTGTTGGGAGATGTCTGCCTTCAGTACCCTGCAACACGTCAGTATTCCAAACTGGGAATTTGCAGGCTCTTCCACCAGCCTATGTACAAAGGCTTGCTCAAATCGAGACAGGAGTCTACAATTCTATCTTCTCATTTACTTTTAGACCCTTTAGTTTCACAAGATGCTTTTCTGTCCAGATATCCTCCCCAGCCACACTACATCATCCCCCACTGATGTAACTCCAGCCTCACACAGTACCTGAAGCTGTTTTGAGAGCAGTGAGCCCAGCAGCTGACACACCTAAGCTAACACACCACTTAGTCTCTCACACTGTCCACATATGCTGGAAACAATCTGTTCCCAAAACCTGACCTATTACAAGGCACCCAGTTTAGCTTTACCTTCACAGCAAGGAACTGCTCCTCAGTGCACAGAAGTGTGAGTCTGAAGTCACCTATCTTGCCACTCCAGGTGCAAACAAGATGTGTGAGTGGCATCAAGTCACAGGCAGAACCACTGGCTCTGCTAGGAATTACCAGTTCACTCAGACATGTGCCTTGCTGTAAACTCAAGATGAGACAAAACACCTCTAAGACAATCGAGATGAACTCCTAGAACTTGCTACCATTTTAGGCTTCTCTTCCTTCAGCGTGAAGAGACGCTTCCACCAGCCCACGAGTCGGCGACGAGACTTCACCAGACTGCCGCAGATCTCGTGAAACCTTTGCTGCTGTTCCGTAGTCCTGGAAGGAAGAAGCCAGGAGTGAGAACACAAGGCCTCATCTGAAATTTAAGACATCTCCTACGGCATTTTCCAACAGTAAATGTTTATCTAGTACTTCTCCTGGCATTTGCTTCAGTTAGTCTTATACCCTACCTTTGGCAAGCGCTGCAGTGCAACTGCTGTGTAGTTTTTCCATGCACTGACCTCCCTTCAACTGATTCCCAAAGACAACCACACTCCAACCGGCCAACTGCTCACTTCATCTGACACCAGTGCGATACACACAAGTCGTACTCACCTGATACCAGCATCCATTACTTTGGCTTTTACGTGGGTTCTTTATCGGACACAAACATTTACCCACTTGGTCACCTTAAAGCAGATACACTAGCATTTACTTTTAACTCAAAATGTACTGAAACAAGGTTGTCTCCTTAGACAAGTCTTGCCTTTTCGCCAGTCTGTTCCAAATCACTTACAACCGTTCTCTGCGTTACCCTTTTCCTTCATCCCATTTACTACTGCAACTCCCTCTCAGCATATATCTAACTCCCTTCATCACTTTAGTTCTAAGTATCTGCTATCCGCTGATTACTAACAGCTAGCTTATAGCAGAACTAACTAGCATCCTTCATGGGAGGAAAATAATGTGCTTCTATCTCCTCCAGAAACATTCTTTTTTCTGGAAGAGAAGGAACATGAAGGTAGGTTGTGCTAGTTACTTTTCATAAAAAGAATGAAGGACATCTTCGTGTCCTCACTTCATGCATTATACAAATTGCTGATTTCTTACCACAATGTCTCGACAAAGTTACTGTTTGGTATTGACAAGTCAGATGTGCATTCAGATAAAGTTCATTTACTTACACTCGGGAAGCTGTTTTAAACAGATTCAAGCTTTCCTCACCATTTATTAGAGCCAAAGATTCTAGGTGCAAGAGCAGGTACAAGATAATCAGCCAAGCAGAGGAACATAACGAAACAGGAGACGCCTGAAAGAACACTTGGGTCCAAGTAGTAAATCATCCTGCAAAAAGAAGAGAACAGCAGTGACTTTTGGATGAAGCACCTATCCAGAACAGAACTCAGCACAAGATCTTTCCTACTATAATCATAGCTTTTGTAACAGAATACTCTGAAGTTCATGACGTTACTTCTGGTAACAGTCACTTCTCATTTTCATTCCATTTCCCTCCTCCTGCCCTGACACATAGAATCTGTCAGGGTTGGAAGGGACCACAAGGACCATCTAGTTCCAACCCCCTGTCATGGGGGGGGTTGGATCCCCCTGCCTCTAGATCAGGACACAACTCCAGTCAGCCAGAAGACCCTGCCTCGCAGGGTTAAACAGTCCTTTCCGTAACCACCCTCTTCTCCTTACTCCAAAATCACATGCTGGCACTGACACTTATCTGCAACAAGGCAGGCTGGGGTCACCCTGACTGCTACCATATATGGACAAGTGCTTTCAGCCAGATAGCTCTGCATCTCCAAACCAGAGACAGGCAACATCCTTCTATCCTATCGACTGAAAGTTACCTGCATTCTTCTCCTCCCTTCTCGAAAGGTTGGGCAGAGAACATAAAAAAACCGGCTGTGCACAAGTGACTGAACTCATCCTCAACAGAACAATATAGATACAGAACAGGGAAGAAGTTCGCCCTACAGAAACAAGATTTCCATAATGATGTTGCTGGGAAAAAAAAATCCAAAGGACGTAACCAGATTTGACTAAGAACCAGGACCCAAAGGGTGATGGTACAACATGAACACCACAAAGAACACACAGCTGAGTGGGGGAAAAACTACAGCAACCATCACCGGCAAACAGCTTGTGCAGAAAGCTCCTCCCTCTCCTCTCAGCAGGATGTGTCTCCTGCCAGTTCCTGTTCTCAGCACTCGAGGTTCTTCTTTCCAGCAAAGTTGACAGGCATTTAGAAACAGCACCTAAAGCAAAACCCTTCCTCTTGTATTTCTGAAGATGTCCTACTAGTTTACTGAACAGGTTTGCTACCAGCCATAAAATGGCTGCTGTAGGCTCACTCCACAAGCTACTTACAGAAAGGAAAAAGAAACCACACTCATCAGTGCCAGGGGGAACCAGGCTCTCTCCCAGCGAAGTACTTTATCAGTCAGCAGAATCACTTCTCCCCATCCTTGTAACTGCTCTTCCAAGCTAGCAGTTTCTGCAGCCTATAAAAAGAAAAGCCTTGCATTAGTACCCAGAGTATCAAATTCATTTTTAGAGTAGCTAAAAAAAAAAAGTCATAATTAAGACCCCAGCTGAATACCTTTCTGAGTAATTACTTCACATTGTAAGCTTTGTACTAAGTTCTGACATTGCAGCAGTGATGCTTTAGTAAGGGAGATCCTAACAAAGGAGCAGTGTATGTTGTCAAACCAAGTGATGCCTCCTCCCAGATTCTGCCAAGTCTTTTCTCCCAGTCTCCCCTTTATACTCCCCTCTCTCAGATTAGCAGAAAGGTCAATTCTCAAGTTTTCAGTGCCAACATCTACAAAACGGCAACATGAGAGCTGTTTAAAACAGGCGTGTCGTCAGAGATACCTTCACACTAAACCAAAGCTTTCTAGGTGCTGCCCAACGCCAATTCAGTTTTTGTTTAATTATGTTGAAATGGATAAAAACTCAGAATCCACAGCAGAGAGAAGCTACTCAGCTGATGATATTTGGGCCACAAAAAAAGCTTTTCCACAGGTAGCCCAACACAGTGATCAGGCAGCTTTTAAACTCCTCTTCCAGCATTATTCCCACGTGCCTCTCTACACACCTTCTGCAAGCAGGCCCTACCAAGTACAGCGTTAACCTGCTAAGGTGTCTCAGAGATTACAAAACTCAGGTAGCCACAAACAGAACCACTCTGCCCAAGTACTAGGAGGTGAACTGTCAGCAAGATCTGCACATGTGCTGGACAGAGACAGCATAACAAATTTCATTCTCAGCTGTCTGCTACATTTAAATGAGAACCCTGACACCACTAGAATAACAAAGACAGCTGAGTGCAGCTAGCACAGCAAAGAATAGTTTTCTTGTGTGGTACCACTGGAAACTATGTGAAAACTACAGCTCGGCATGGAAAGGAAATACATAGTAGGAAACCATCTGACATTGCTGCTGAGAACCTTCCAGTTACTTTATCTGTTTCACTCCTGTTAGAGACACAAACTGTCACACGCAGGAGACAAAAAGGGCTGCACTCCGGCAGAGGATATTTTACGATGAACTGTTTTGCTTTATTATCTCTGGCTGTCTGCATTTAGCATCACAACTGAGTGGGAAACAGAATGTAATAAAACCGATTCAGACTGGAGGTGAGGAGGAAGTTGTCCAGCATGAGAGTAGTGAGAGCCTGGAATGGGTTGCCCAGGGAGGTGATTCAGGCCCCATGCCTGGAGGTGTTTAAGGCCAGGATAGATGAGGCTCTGGCCAATCTGATCTAGGGTAGGGTGTCCCTGCCCATGCCAGGGGGGTTGGAACTGGATGATCCCTGTGGTCCCTTCCAACCCTGACTGACTCCAAACCACTGTTAAGAAGAGCAGCCTGTCTCCATCAACCTGGAAGACGACTGCTGCAAGTTGTTTTCCCATTAGCAGGGATGTCAACGCCATCTTCATCCCAAAGTCTCCACAGTAAGCGAACGCTGCAGCCCTCTCCGGCAGCGCCGCTCTGCGCACTCCTGCACAACCTGCAGCCCCGCACCGCTGCGCTGCCCAGGGCTCGTCCGTGCCCGCCAGGCTGCAGATCCCTGCTGCAGGGAACGGCACCGACCTGCGCGGCCCTCCGCGGCTCCGCTCCGGCACCGCCTTCAGCCGCTGCGGCGGAGATCCTCGCACTGCCCGCGGCAGACGGTTACTACTCGCGTTAAACACACCTATCCAGCACTTTAGATTTCAAGGACTCGAGCCCACCCACGCCATCTTTAAGCTACGCTCATCACTCAGCTCCTGACACCCCCCCCCCCCCCCGCATCGCTAACACTCGACAGCAAAGCCAAAGGATGTCGAGACGCAAAGACACGAATAGGAACCGCAAACCCTGCACACTAGGTACAGCCAGGCGTTACGAGCAGCAGCGCAAGAGCCGTGCCTGCTCCCAGGGACACAGAGCAGCTTCCTCACACTCGAGCCCCGCCAGCCCCTCAGGCATGAGCACCTCTCGGAAGCAGAAGCGAGGGCAGAGAGGCAATTCGCCCGCGCCTCACAAGCTTGGGGGCCGCAGTGGCCCTCGCCAGCCGCTGCCAGGCCTGGCTCCTCCACCTCCCTCAGCGCCCTAGGCTGAGAGGCCGCCGGCCTTCTCCAGCCGCAGGGAAACAAAGCACAGCCGCGGCAGCCGCAGGAGGGGCCGCTCGGCCCGGCGCCGCCGCCCTCACCAGCTGGTAGGCGCTGTTGTTGTCACCCTCCGCCATCTTGCGCTGCCCGCACACCACCACCGCCTCCCACGCCGCGCCACCGCCCTTTATAGCCTCCGCGGCACTCTGACTGGCCTGCTCGAAATCAGAGGGGCCAATCGCAGCGCTCCTGGGGCGGCACGGCGGCAGCGGGTTGGCTGGTGGGATTCGAATGGCAACAGCCGCCCAATGGGCGAGGAGCCGCCGCGCCTTCTCCTCTCTCCCCGCCGTCGCAATGCGACTGCGACCGGAGCCGGCTTCGGGGCGCGGCTGCCTCGGGGCGGCGGTCGAGGCGGGCGGGGCACGGGGTCGGTCCTAACCGGGGCGTGGGTGGACAGGCCGGGCCCAGGCAGCCTCGGGCGAGCGCCGGGGAGGTGTCGAGCCTGCGGCCTGGGCCGAGGCAGCAACCCCTACTGTAACCGGAGTGATAACAGAGGCACCGCCCCAGCAGGGGATTCGATAAGCGTTTGAGCTGTACGAGCCTGCCCCACGCCACGCGAAGGCCTGAGCCGTAGGAGGCTGCGGGGAAAGAGTTTGTGCTGTCTGAAAACGTTACCTTTTCTTGACGTGCGGCACACGCGGTCCAGGGGACTCCTGCGCCCCATCAGCGCGGAACGAGCGTGGCTCCCGCTGCCCACAGGCTACCTCCGAGTCCGGCTGTTTGCCGGCGCAGGGCTGCAAGTACTGCACATGACAGTGGCAGTTTGGGGACCGAGGGCCACAGGTAGGCGATCACTACCACAACGGCACAGGGAGCAGCTCCAGCTGGCACTGGCACCTGCTCAACAACTTGCTTTGTGTTTCCCGGAGGCTGGAGCGGCATTGGGGATGGACACAGGCGAAAGGCACCGAGATGTATTAATATATTCTGACTCAGCTTTCCAAATGTTTTGGTCGCTCTTGTTAATGAGTTTAATCGCAGCCCCTGGCCTGCGCTGCCCTCCCAAAACAAGGACAAAGAAAACATCTTATCATTTCTGGCACTAAAATTGAGATACTTTTCCAACCCAGCTCACCAGCGTGATGGAGAAGAGCAAGCCGACAGAGGGCAGCTATGCTTTCGCGGTACAGAACTCTTTCATCTTTCAGAGGGTGCTATTTACACCCCTTCAATGTTGTACGTAGAGAGCTTCAAACAGCTTTCAACCTCATTTGTGTGTTGCTAAACAGCCAGGGGCGTTGTGTACCGTTTTGCTCTTTAAAATGTTAAGAGTCAACCCTCAAAATCCGTAATTGTAGCACCGCAACACTCAGATCCTGTTTGGGTAAGGCAGAAATCTGATCAGTCTTTTGAGGAAGGGTGGACACAGCAGCTTTATACAGTGCTGTTCCTAGCACTTGCACCATCTCGCCAAGCCTCTCCTCCGGCTACTTCATTCGATCAGAGCCTGCTCCTGCTTTTCCTGTATTTGCATGGTTCTCACCACAAACCCGGCAGCACTTAGCAGGGACAAAACCAGCCTTCAGCAGCTGCCATCAGCTCCCACTGCTTTTGCATTTATTTCCTTCCAGCCTCTCTTTCCAATGCCAGTTACCACTGCAGGCCAGTCACAGATTTTTTCCCACAGAGAAAACTGAATGTGTCCACAGAGGGGCAGTTCCTTTAAGTGTTTCTCCAGAGCTGAGAGGGGCAGAAGGGAACTGAAGCCTTGCAAGATGCCCTTGTCGCTCAGAAGCACCAGCAATGGGCCACTGTGGCACAGAAGAGAGCATGGAGCCCTGCTGTGCCACTCCACCACAGAAACACTGAGGTTGGCAAAACCCCTTGGGATCACCAAGTCCAACCTATAACCCTCCTCTACAAAGTTCACCCTGACCCCTAGCCCCAGGCCCCTTTAAACATCTCCAGGGTTGGTGACTCAACCACCTCCCTTGGCAGCCCATTCCCAGTGCCTGATCACACTCCCCCTGGTCTTCCTCACTGAGCAGCCAGGCCTTCTGATGCACAATATAAACCACATACACATGCATATGTGTACCAGTTGGGTTGCTAAAGTCAGAGGCCTAATGTACAGTGGCAATAAACAGTAGCTCAGCATGGAAAAGCTGTTCCTCACCTGCCAGGTGCTGCCCAGGCTGCAGCGAGCCAGTTGTTTCCTCCACTGTATGACAGATCCTGCTGCAGCATGATCCTTCCTACGAGAATTAAACACCCAAGCAAACTTCAAAGTACCCTTAAAAGGAGCAGCTTAATTGCCCTGTGCACTTAGACACACATTTTACATGCCAGGCCTCCACCCATTCATCATTCCTAATACCACAGACATGTCTCCAACTTTTCCCTTACGTTGTTAGTTAGAAATGAGTCTGATGGGTGGCAGAACTGCTCCAATCAGCCATGCATTTAAGTGCAGACAAGAGTAGTCTTCTGCAATATCTACATTTTGAATGAAATCCTTTAGCTAAAATACTATTGGCATACTCATGAACAACTACTTTCCACCAAAGAAACAAGAAATGCACTCGGTAATTGGGTGCTGTGTCACAGCAAGAGGCGGATGTATGGCAGGTGCCATTGCAAACTGTTTCCCTAGTCCAATTCTTTGATGCATAAAGGACTGTGCCTGCTGAGTTCAGGAAAATCTTGCCCAAAAAGGCAAGGTAAGAAAAAGGGCAAAGAAACCTTTGAAGCACTCAAGTGTGCTGAAAGAACAGCCAAATGTACCAGGCACAAAACAGATTGATTGTTAATTGAAGCAAATCAGGGACCGCAGAGCTTTCACCTCTCCAGTCCCCTCCAGCATTTCTGAAGGGATGTTTTTGTGTGCTGCTTTTCGTTCAGTATCACACTCACAGCGACTTTCAGGTTGGCAAAGCCCCTCGGGATCACCAAGTCCAACCAAACCTCTACAGGGTTCACCCCTAAACCCTATCGCCAAGCACCACATCCAAACGACCTTTAAATACATGCAGGGTTGGTGACTAAAACACCTCCCCGAGCAGCCCTTTCCAAAGCCTGACCACTGACAAAGCAGTGAAGAGGATAAACACTATGCAGGCAGTTGCAGGGGGTGGACAGCACTGCGTGGTGTCACACAGGCTACTACAGTCTGCACAGTGAAACACTCCCTTTTCCCAGGCCAGGTAACCTCACACTAGCATTAACTGTCACCAGTGCTTTTATGGAGGTCTCCTTCCTTTTTCTTTGGAAAACCATCTCCTTCCCTCTGATTTATGTCCTGTGTGTATGGGGGAGACTTGAGTCTTTTGCAGGTATCTGAAAGATTACACAGAATGCATTACTGTTTAGACTAATCACTGAAGGCAAGATTAATTGTTGCAGATAAAAAACAGGGCATGAAGAACTGCTACTTTTTCAAGGATGATACAGCTACGGCAGCCTTCCTCAGCATGAAACATGCATACACACAGCCTGCGTTCGGGGTTTAAGTGGAACTGCGCTGCTTTGCCACACCAGCACTTACCAGCAGAAATACAGCAGCAGCCAAAGGCAGACTGCCGCACTCAGCCCCAAGCTCCAGACAGGGATGTGGGCTGTATTTCCTTCTCCCCCATAACTCTCACAAGCCGTTTTTGCTGACAAGGAAATTCTGAATGCACATTTCATTTTTTCTTTAAAACTTTATTAAATGCCGCAGTGAGAACCCATCTCCACACAAGTGTTTCATTTCTGGATAGCAGAGGTATAGTACATGATCCACAGGTGACTGCATTGCCCCTCCCTTCCCCCCCAGCTTCCAAGAAATCAAACAGCATGTTACTGTGGTACTCCAAACAGATTGTTCCTAAGGTTATTTTTCACTGGAGAAAAAGAAACAGGCCCAACAAGTGTCTCATTCTGCACGTGAGCGTTCTCCACTGCAGCATTCAAGCGGCTTCTCCCTTGCAATGCACGGCCTGGCAGAGGGTTCAGGAAGTGATGACGGTGGAATGCCTTTGCATGGCTATTGTTAGACTTCCCCGGAGCTAATCAGGCAATCAGAATGCAAAAAGGCCGTGGTGGCTGCTGCAAATTCTTACACTTCGAGATGCATTTCCACGAAAAATTGGCAACAGAGGAGAAAGTGAATTCTAAGAGCTACTGAGGAGGCAGAGCAGTTAGCATAGTGCAAATACTGAAAAGGATGCAAGTCTGTCTTTTACTCATGCCCACTGGTAAGTCATCTGACAGGCAGCCAAGCCTTCTACCCAGATGAGCTGGGAATTGGCATTTGGGACTGCAAACCCATTCCTTTACAAGAATTTTATGCCAGTAGTGGGCTTGGCTCAACTCCTTTAATACTTAGATTTGGATTGAAAGAAATGCTGTACTTAAAAGTGTGTTTTGACTCTGAGAAGTGACTAAAAGGACATAAAAAGGGGCTTCCTACTTCTGTCACTTTTCAGCAACTGTGCCTAATGACTTCAAGTTTACAAAGGAGAAACTCTTCCTACAAAGCTATGCAAATTGTCCTGGGTTGGGAACACCAGTGTGCATTTCTGCTTCAGCGGCCAGCACCTGCAAGCTGCTGTACTTGGGACTCAGCTGTGCTAGATTTGTCTTGAAAATCGAAGCAAGAAGTCTTTAAGACAACCAGCAGATGAGCAGGACATCTACGCAAGATGATGCCATTTGTAGAGAGACTTTTCCAATCATAATCACATTTTGAGTCCAGAATTGAATTTCAAAAAACCCTAACCTGGTGGAAGGTTGACTCCAGATGCGCTACTAAACAGCCACCCACACAAGTGTTTGGCAGGGGAAAACAGCTTTGCAGAAATCTTTATGCATCTAGATGGAAAAAGCCCAAAACCCTGGAGTGTCCTTCATGTCTTGGATTCTTTGCATACCTCTGTGAACTGAAGTACTGCAATTTACCTTACGAGTGTAAACTAAAAGTATTAGGAAAGTGAAGTAAAAAGCATATCACTCTACCTCCACCAGAACATCACTTTATTGTTTATCTGTCATCAACAATGTAAAACTCTACTAGATACTCTAGCCTGGTTTTTAAAAAGGTAAAGGTTACATTGGATTAGCTACGTTGTACGAAAGAAACTACAGCAATCACAGTAGGATGAGACTGGAGGGACAGTCTGAATCACAGAAAAGTGTACACTGCAAGCAGAGGGAAGTGCACATGAACTCAAATGCCTGTAGGGATCATTACTTGGAAATGCACAGTGACGATCTGGAGAAACTGTACATAATAGAATCACAGAAGTGACTTTGAAAGAACCAAAATTACATTTCGCGGTTGACCATCCAACTCAGGAGGGATCGTTGATGTTCTCTCTTTCCAGTGCCTTTGGAAAATCGGTTTACCAAACAAAATCTGTCAAATTGCACTAAACTGTTAAGTAGAAGGATCGAAATCAAAAGGATATTGGAAGTACGCCTAGCCTACAAGAATAAGCCAAGAGGGGTGTGTGCAAGGAGCGGCTGAGAGGGAGGAGAGAGAGGAAAGAGGCGAGGGAGGAGAGAGGCTTTTTCTTCTATCTCAGAAGTTCTTCCAATGCAGCGTGTCTCTGCTGTACAGCTCTTTGCTTTCAGTCCATTTCTGAAGTGTACATTTTGTAGCCTTTTCCCGCACTGACCGGTCAGCTCGACCGGCGCCGTTGCCACGCAACGAGAGTAACAAGAATCTGAATGCATCAAACCTTCCCTTGCTGTGATTTCTTCGCGGCCCCATTTTCTCTGTTTTTCTTTGAACAGGGTTCGGTGTTTCCTGAATTGTTCACAGGGTCAGGTGGAATTGAGTTCCAGATCACTCTGCGGTCTGTAGCATCCCGATCTCTTTCTGCGGCTCACCCCCGGACGCGTTTGCAGTTCTCCCGCGGCAGAAAGACAAACCGTGTTGCTCAAGCGGTGAGCTTGCACCCTTGACCGTGGGGGTTGCAGACCATTGTGTTTAGCGTATCCCTGAGTGCAGCTATCCTGCAGGATTCACTTCCCAGTGCACCGAGATTTCCTAGGTTTCCTCAGATTAAGCCCCAGTATGCATCACCACCGACTGTGGTGCGGCTACGGATGCCTGAGGCTGAGTTGATTCTGGTGGATGTCTGACCTCGCTGAACCAGACTGATCTGCTTTCTCCCTACTCATACCCAGGCAGTCCAACCTTCATACAGCTGAGCCAAGTTATCTAGATTAGTTGCTTCCTTAATCACAAAGTCAACCTATTAAAAAGGTCAAACAAGTAATTAAAAATAAACATTTTCAAAATCCAGCTTCAGTGATCTTAACATTTACAAAATCACAGAGCCTTAAGGGCTGGAAAGGGCCTTGAAAGCTCATCCAGTCCAACCCTCCTGCCAGAGCAGGATCACCTAGTGCAGGCCAAACAGGAACACATCCAGACAGCTCTTGAATATCTCCAGAGAGGGAGATTCCACAGCTCCCCTGGGCAGCCTGTGCCAGTGTCACCCTCACAGTGAAACAAGTTTTCCTCATGTTTCCATGGAAATTCCTATGCCTCAGCTTCCACCCATTGCCCCTTGTCCTGTCCCTGGGCATTTACTACTGAGTGTCACTTGCAAACACAGAATCCCAGGGACAAATAAATCCATCTATAGCAGCTGTAAACTTCATCTCACACAACTTTGTCCAGTCCACATAGGAGATGGGAACTTGTACTGACAGAGCAAGAGAAGATCCAGCTCATTCCTACCCCTTGCTCAGAAAACAGTCATGACGTTCTCAGACTGACGTAGACATCTGGGTGCCCTCACTCAGCTTCCCAGACGCAGGACTGTGGTTGTGCCAGTAAACACAGACCCACATTCTGCCCTGTAGACAGCTGTACAGATCTCACATTCCCCTGGCTATCAACAGCTGTGCAACTACGCTAACTGCTGCAGAACAGAGACCCGTATCCAGTTCCTGAGTTGGTAAAGAGCTGCACTACAGAAAACAAAAGTGTGTAGTAAAAGAAATGGATTCAGCAATGCAAGGCAGCTGCACACCTTGATTTGCCCTGGGACATAGATCACATCTCAAAAGGGAGACCTCACTCACAGTAAGGCATACTTCAGCAGACCTGCACCTGTGCTCCCTACCAAAGGCCGAAAGCAAGGACACCAAGACTGGAACTTTGCCATTTTCAACTCACCTGTTCAGCAACAGACATTCTCCTGTTGGGATCCACATCTCGGCCCTCTAACTTGGCTTTGACCCGCTTCCACACGCTAACTGCATAGGAATTCCTCTCCTGCACAGCTGAAGGTACAAAGTCAAATGAGTTCACTTTTACATTCCTGCACAGAAGCCCGCAGATATGGTTTGGGGGCTTCTTTGTGCTGCCAGTGGTGGCTTTGTGGTTTGGGATTTATTTGTGGTTTGGGTTCGTTTGGGGTTTTTAGACCTGTATTTACCTTTTCCTGTTTTAGGGTCCCTGGCTGTCTTTTTGGGACTACAGGCAACAGTTTTGCCAGTTCCTGGGACTGTGCTTGGAGGAGTATCTGCTGACGTGGCAAGATTTTTCTGGATTAGCTTTCTTGCATTCTGAGACATCACCTCTGGCTGAGTCTTCTGCCCTGTGTTGCTCCGTACAGCTGTAAAGAAATGACATAATGAAGATGCAAGAACAAATGCAATCAAATACGCATCCAGCACAGCTGTCAGTGATGCAGTACAAATGACTTTACAACAGTTGTGTTTCAAACTCTGCACCAGATTTTCTCTCCTCCGTCTGTTTTCTGATGTCTTTCACTTCCTAAGCTTCATGTCATTGAAATACATGCATCTAAGCTGATTTTTGGGAGCTCTCTTCACTTCTAATTCAACCATTTTGCAGGGCAGTTATGAAATGCAGTTCTTCTTTTTGATCAATATCAGGAGCCTGCACTTAGGCCAAATATTGACAGTAGAATAATCCTTTGACTAGAGAGAAGTTCATGTTTTTGACTGTAAAGCAATGAAGATTTCACATGCATGAGTGCCTGTGCAGCATTTCAGGACTCGCTCCAAAGGAGACCATAAATGTTAATGCCAATTTCAACAGAAACGACAGCAGCAAGGCCTTCCGTGTGCTCTGGGCTCTGCGGAGCGTATCCAGATCTCAAAGGCTACGAGAGCAGGAGATCATTTCAGTGCTGCATGACTCGGATTTTACAAGCATTTATAACCTTACAAAGGCTGTCTGTATTTCAAACGGGACAGAAGTTATGGGCCCCTCTCTGATATATTCGTGATGCTTTCATGTCTGCACTAGTGCAAGCATTACCTGCAGCAAAGGTCGGCTGATAGGTAGCAGCTGACGTTGGGCTCGAGCACTCGTTTGATGTATCGGTGACTAAGGGTGATGCAAACCCCACTAGATTACTGTAGACACTAGGAGACACAATCAAGATGATAAACACTCCTGAAGCTGCTTGACTGACTGAAAACTCAAAAGAAAGAATGTTTTGCAAAAAGCTTTCTGCACTCTTAAGACAACCACCAAGCAGATGTCCCTTGCTGTACTTCTGCTAGGCAGAAGCAGGGAACCTGCTGAGTGGTGGTGACTCTCTTACCTCTGGCTCTGTGTTTTCAGTTCTTTCAAAGTGGGAGTTATCTCCTGCAGCATTTCAGTGTGTTCCTGACTGCGGACTTGACCCATAACCTGAACTAATGTAAACAAAACTGTCTGAATATTATCTTGCCATGATTTATATTCACCCAAGAACTGCCTAACACTGTTCTCATAGGGAACATCTTCGCCGTCTGCCAAAGCCGCTTCTTCATCCTGTAAGAGACATGCAAGAAGGTCAGGGATTTGCTGTCCTCTGGCCAAGGAATGAAGGTGAGCATTCCTGAGCCTTTTCAGCCCCTCTGTCATTTCACTACCAATAATCATTGTTTTCAATGTTTTCAGTAGTTACATGCCAGGAAATAACTCTAGAAACCATAGGTTTTACTGACTAAAAATGCAGAGGACTTGTAAACACAAAGAGAAGAGGTTTCTTTCAACCAAAGCCTCATTAGCCTGACTCCAAAAATAAAGCTCTGGGAGATGAAAATAACTAAACACTTTCAACTTCATACAAACAAACACATTTCACTGTTTCTGGATACTTGAAGAGCAAGTAGTTACAAGTGTGTTTTTTGTTTAACTACATTGACATGGCTTTGAGGAATCTATTTCCTGAAGTTTTAGGCATACCTTCGCCATAGCTTTCAGTAGATGTTTGACATCTCCAAGCTGTCTGTTATGGCCCGTGAGCACAGTTTTAATATTATCCACCAGATTCTGGATTGTTTCACAAACTGTTTCTATTTGCTGTTCTCTTTCTGTTTGTACTGTTCTCTGTGTAGATATTTCCTGTGTCAACTGCTTGTGAGCTGAGTGAAGCCATTCAGAGCTGCCAATAGGATGCTCAAGACCGGTGCCCTTAAAACAACAGAAACATTTTTGTATCTGTATCCAGAGATAAAATTCAGTTCTGGTGCAGATGCTACTGCCAAGTGCCTAGCAGCTGATGGAATAAACTCTGTAACCCACAGCCCATTAGAAAGTCTACACAGCATTAGAGTGAGGACTCATAAAGGCAGTGATTCTGTAAGGTTACCTATTCTGCTTTACTCACCACTCTCTGGAGCAGGCGAAGCTCCAGTTCAGAGACTGAACTGCTGAACTGTGATGCAAACGAGCACATCTGTTGACAGCGTTTGAGAAGCTCAAATAATGCAGCATCCAAGTTTAAGGCTTCTGCTGTTCTAGTACGTAAACTTTCAAAGTGAATGATATTACTGCAGAGGAAAGTGACCTGAAAAAAATCAGAGTGAGAAAACTCATTCCAATTAAACTATGATACGAACTGCAATTGTTGCATGTCCTTAGAAGGAAGAATTTTAAATACTGCAATAAAAAAACCCTGCTCTGTTCCACCAGCAGTATCACTGCAGGGTCATCCAAGCCTTCAGTAACTCTCCCAGAGATTATTCATATTGCTTGTAAAGTGAGTTTATCAGAAGTGTTTGGTTGTCTGTGTTTGTTCTTTAGATGATGACAAGGAAATGCATCATCTACATAAATCTCAAGCAGGAAACAAGTGAGCAGACTTCTCAAGTCACTAGTGATACACTTATGTATAGTACCTGACTTGCTCTTTGACTTTCTTTCAGTACAAGGTTTCTTCTTTCAGCAATAGTGGCATCGAAATCTTGCAGGACTGGTGCCAGTGCAGGGTTGGCACCTCCTGCCCATTTTAAGCGCTGCTCAATGCTAGCTTCGAGTGCGGCCAGTTTCTCCTGCATTGGGGAAGGAAAAGAAAACAAAAACAGGTGGCAGATAAGTTTGTAGTTCATTTTAGTGTCACATTCCAATACGCTGCTGAACGACCCCCTACAAAATAGCAGTACCTGGACTGTTGCAATTGAAGCTTCAATCTGACTGAGCGTGTGAAGCTTCTTTTTCATGTTGGCTAAAATTGCGGAACGAGGGGGAGGAGTAACTGAAATAGCCTGTGGGCGACTGATGAGGAGATCTTCATGCTGCCACTGTAAGAAAGTAATGGCAACCCTTGGTTATCGATACTGCTCAGCACAAAAGCTTTGCATCACCAGCAATTCCAGTACTCTAGCTCACTTAAAGGGCATTTTAAAAGGGCTAGGAGTCAGGCAATACCAGCACACTGAAACACTGCATCACAGAGGGTTAAATTATAGGTAGCTGTAAACTATGTTTTGCTGGCTTGGATATTTATACCATCAAGCAGTCATTAACTTAGAGTGATTTACAAACACTTCCTTGATCTAAAGGAAAATCCATCAATACTGAGAAGCAACTAACAAACCCAAGACTTTTACTGACCAGTCCATGATGAAATGGTTAATTAACTGACAACGAGAAAGCCTCTACCCTTAATCTACAGATCACTACAAAATTAAGACCTAAGACACAGCACACAGCTCAAGGTGAATAACAGCGTTTAGCTAAACCCTCAGAACATTCTCAGGATTGATTCTGCTGCTATTTATGTTTTTCCAGAAAAGAAACAGTGGAGCAAGGACAGTCAATGCACTAGAACAAAGGAAGGTAGAAGGCAACACTCAGCAATGTCTATCCCCTGATTTAATCAATCTGCCCCTGTAAAGGTCAGGCTGACTGAACACAAACAAACAGGAGGGGAAGGAGAGATGTTTGCTAGTATGAAAGGCAGTGAATGACTTCAATAAGTGACTTCATTATTGAAAAAAGTACATGTATTGACTCAAAAAGAACTCACATATTGCCACATGTGCATCTTCTAAGGCAAGTAATCTTCTAAGCAAGCTAGCTCTAACACCTCTTCTTTACACACTTAGAGAACAATTCAAAATCAACTCCACTGAAATACCCTAAAGCTCATTCAACAAAATATAAAATTCTTCTTGTGCTCAGGTACAGAAACTAAAGCTCAATGTCCAATGTCCACAGAGTCTGGAGATGCACTGTGGTCTCACCTGGAACATGGCAATGTGCAGCTGTACTCTCTGCAGACTGGTCTTGCAAGATGAAATGCTGGTCTCAAGCCTGCGCACCAAGTCATGCTTCTTCCACGCTGTGTCATAGGAACTAGCCAGCACCGTTGCCCTGTTCATGACCAGCTGCGAGAACTTGCCAATCTGGATGTTGTGCTCCACAGCTTTCTTGCACAGGTCATCCACAGACACTTTGCTTTCTGCTCCAAAGTCTTTAGCCTCTACCTGAGCAATGATATCGACACCCAAAGCACTGATGAAACTGCACAAAGTCAGTCCCAAAGCTTGATTTGGAAGTCCAATTAAAAGCTGTCTCACAAAGTCAGCTGTAAAAGCTTTGATTGGTTTGGCCATTTGGTCTTCACTAAAACAAGAGTTTCTGTAGAGGGCTTTCACATTGACAATCTGAACAGGTCCATTTACCGCATTCTGGTCTTCCAGCGAGCTGATCCCTTTTAAAGGAAAGAAAAGAGTGTTTGTTATAAACAAAGCATTTGATGCATCCAGAAAAAACATTCTGGCTTAAACACAGCAAGCTCCCTTTCTGCACACAAGCTACAGTAACCAGGACTGGATTCCATTCTTCTGGAAGGACAGGGGATGAGAAGTGGGCAAAGTGATACTGCATATCTGATGGCATGGACATACCTGACAGTGTTTTAGAAAAGGTACCACAGAGCCTGAAAAACTCTTTAATTGTCTGCAGTCTCTTCAGAAAGAAAATTTCCTCCAGAACTTGCCGATTGTTGTCATCATCGAAGAAGTTCACCTGGGTGCTGCGGGCTTCCCTGATGATGTCGATCTTGCGCCATGCCACAGGGATTTCCATCTTGTTCAGCTGAGCAAAGCAAAGGATAGAAGTCAGCTTTGTTTTCCTATTTCTGACTCAAGGAGCACTCCAAGAAGAGCAAATCCTTACCTTTTCAATCAGTAAACCAAATGCAGTTTCCACCTGAGCAAACATTCCATCAAAGGCTACCAAAAGCATTTGACCAGCTGACATTTTGGGAGTTTCATCAACCGATCCATTTCTTGGCTGAATCAGTTCACCATACTGAGCATGAAGCACTCTTGAAGAAAAAAAACACAGTACATGTTTCTGCTTAGTTGACAAGAAACAGGATTTTCTTAAAACTGATTTATCCCACAGCCAGCTACAAAGCTAAGTTAAAATACAGGTCAAGGATACCGTGCGTACGTTCCATGAGCATGGTGAAAAGAGGAGTGACCAGTGAATGGTGTAAATATCCCCTTTTCCTCCTTGAAAAGCAAGGACTGCTTTTATAACACACACACATTACTGACTGAATGGGGTATGGAATAAACCAGTGGAGGATAAGGGCTCAGCTTCCAGCTGAGATGGTTTAACAGCTTGCTGCTCCTCCAAGGGTGGCCTTATCCTCTTCCTCCCTTGTATCACTTTTGACCCTCAACTAACAGGCTTAGCAGGCTTGCCAATAGGCAAACATGGAAGAAAATTCACCCAAGAAAAAATAGTTGTTTTCAAGTGATATAGCAGTCTTTGCTGTACCACTAATAGAGCCACCTTGACTGGCTCAAGGCAAGCAGCAAGATACTCAGCAGTAAGCTTCTGAATTGGCTTGTCTACGAAGCACTGCCTCACAAAGGTACTGCCCAAGCCTTTTGGCTTGGTTGGGGTTTTGTTTGTGGTCTGTGGGCATTGTTTCATTTAAAAAATAAAGCAAAACTAATCACATCATTGATTCATTATGCAAAAAGCTGCTCAAACTCCTGATGAGGAGTGCCAGGCTTACACGCTCTCTCTTTCACAGGTTCCTCCCGACAAACTAATGGATCAGTTCCCAGTTTTAGCATCCCTTAATGTCAAGTATATATTCTGGAAAAGGCAGACTACCAGAAGTCAGCTTCAAGCAGGTTAACTGTACATTGCACATAAAGAAACAGTGAGGAAATAAGCAGGAGGCAGCCTCTGAAGTGTGCGCAAGAAAAGGCTGCAAGTCACAATTCAGATGAAATCCTCTGCAGCTTTCGTCCTCTCATACCCAAACTGGAAAAAAACCTTATTTACCTTGCAACATCAATGTAATGAGTGTGTGTTTCTTCCTCTAGTCCCATAGCCGCATTTCGTAAGTAGGCTTGAAGAGATTCAACCAAAGTCTGCAGAGGGACTCCGTCAGTTGTTTGCTCAATGAGGTTATCTAATTCATGGAGCATGCTCTCTAAAGTGTACTCTCCTTTCATTAAGCACCGAAGTGCCTCAGGAAAAATGATCTGTCGGAAGTTTGAGTTCAGTTCCTGTTGGGAAGTAAGTATGAACACCTAAGAAATCCTCCCCCCCTCAGAAAGTATCACATGCATCATCATCTCCCCTCTCACTTTGGTGTGACACCACCCCATGGTGGACTCTATGGTGGTTGAAAGCCAAGCAACAAAATATACTCCTGGGGTTTTATTTGTTGGTGTGGGTTTGGGGTTTTTTTTGGTTGGCTTTTTATGTAAATAAATCCAGAGGGCACAAAAGCCTCTACAAACCCAAAGGGCTGACATCTACACAGAGCAACAACTACCTCAGTGGCATCTTCCAGCAGCAGCACCTCACAGCAATCCTCAGCAGAGGATTAGCAGTACAGAGTCCAATTCAGCAAATCAATTTTGCCAAATTATGTAGCTGTTCTTTTCCATTATCTAACTACATAAAAGGAAGTTAAATTATTTATTGAATGTATAAATTTGCTAATCTGATTAGACAAGGGCAAAGAATTAAAAGCCTGCCAGATAGTGACTATTTCACTAGAGTCCTACTCGCATCACAGAAATCAACAGAGATAAGAAAAACAGAACCTTAAGTAACATAAAGCTGTTTTCCTCAGGCAGAATACATCAGAGGGCTAAAGGCAGCTACAGAAAGTATCAACCAATGTGCTCTGTCTCCAAAACAAGACAGGACACACCAAAAAGATCAGTTATCTTGACTTCTGTGAGTTACACATCTTAACTAAGAGCTCACAGGACAGTCGAGGTGTGGGTGAAAGATGGCAGCTGCAGTGCAACTAAACTGCATGCATCTTTCTGAGAAGCTGCTGAAACAGGAATGCTCTGAAGAGTGAGGAATCCAGTGAAGAACATTTCAGTGCACTGACACAGGTTGGCAGGAAAACATTTTTCCAGTCGAATGGCTCAAAAAGCTATTCACAGCAGCCAGTTTGTAAACCACCTAAGGCTTCAGCAGGTATTTTACTCAAGCCACCACTCATGTTTCTTTTCTTTGCTTAAAGCAGAAACATTTCTAAAGCACAAAACTATGTTTCTTTTCTCCTTCCTAGTCTTGGAGATGAGGGCCTGTAAAATCAATTTTAGAGAATTTGTTTCAAAACTACTTGTTTCAGGTGAAAATAAATTAATGCTTAGCAGGAACAGAGAACAGAAAAAGCAGAGTCTGAATGGTTTGGAAAGTGTTCTGGAGTGCCAGCAACATAATGAAAGGATGAAAGCAAGGCATGAAGCTGGTATGTCTATCAATACGGTATTAAATCCTCTCATGGTTGGTTACTTGACAGTGGTTTTTACCATTTATGATGTAGAGATCAATAATGTTTCTTTCAACAAATAAAGTCTTAAATGGTAGCAGCAAATGTGTGCTCAGCTCAGCCAAAGGCAACAATCAAGACTAAGAACCATAAAATAAAAATCTCCACATCAATCACAAACAAGCACATAGCTGTTTAAGGAAGAAGCTGTTACGAATGGCTTAGCTGAAGCCTTAGAAAGTTGAGGATGAGAAAAGAAAAAGAGTAAGCATCACCTGAAGTGAGATATAGACTCCGTTGGCTAAGTGAACAGCTTCTGATGCTTCAACTGGGTTAGGAATATCCAGGTCCTGGGGTACAAGATGACACTGCTTCAGCAACTGCACAAGGCACGTAACATTCCCACTCATGCTGCAAAGCTCCTCCAAGAACCAGGCTCCATCTCTTGAAGTCAAATCAACCAGCTGCTCTCCAGCACTAGACGCTGCACCTTCCATCATCAGGTTTCGCCTAGGTAAGTCATGACACTCAGTCAGGCCTCTTGCTACTGCGTGCTCCACACAGCAACAGGACGGCAGAGAGGCAGCTCACCTGGTCAGCGTGCACAGCGCAGAGATGATCACGCTGGCTAAGCTCAGGGAGCCCTCCTCTCCATTTTCATGAAGGAAAACTTTGATGCAACGTTCAATTTCTTTCAGCTGCTCTTCACAAACAGGCACAGTAACTGCCTCCTGTTTCAGGCGCTCCACCTGCCTGATCAGCCTGCTGTTTATGTCTGCTGCATAGCGCTGCAGAGTCATTTCCGTAGCCGTGATGAACTGGCACACACTTGGGGGTGGCTGAGGAGCATACTGCAGTTCATACCTGTAAAGCAAAAGCATGCAATGCTAAAAAGTCTCCCTCAAGCACTAGCATATTTGCATTCTGCTTTGTGGGTAAGAAGAACGCTCTGCATTTGAGCAGTTCTTAGATCCCCTACTCCATATCAACTCAGTATCACAGCAGTTGATGGCTAAACTAAAGACACTTCCATGAAGTCCTAGAATGCTCGACATTTCACACCTGTTTGCAAGGAGAGAAGACTATCAGCAGTTCTTGATTCAAAGAACATAGGAAGGTTTCCATGTAAACACTTGAAAATAGCCTAGATTTTGTAAGCCACCCAGTAATGATGCTGAAATGGCCTGACTATAGAAGAAAATGAGAACAGAACTGCTTGCGAATCTGCTTTCATTTCAATAAATAAAGTCTTCAATGACTTAAGTAATTTTGAAATATCAGAAGTTCCTAAAACCCCTAAATTTCTCAACACTAAACTCCAAACCCAGTTCTCCCATTTGGTCATTACAGGCTAATGTTGCTTGGGGTTTCTTTGTGGTACAGACTCAACTCTGAAACAGTATTTCTGTATCAGCTTTTCATCTCTTTCTCCAAACTTCTGTCCTACAACTTCATCTTGTCTTGCTGTACCATTAGATCAGTCCTTGCAAAAGTAATTATTCTAATTAAGAAATTAAATTCCTGATATACTTTGAAAACTAAGTTTTTCCAAACAAAGCAATATTCTGTCAGCTTACTTCCTGAAGATGTCCTGACAACGCTCTATTGTCATGTTACAGATGAGCTCTTCCATCCAGGTTTTCCACTGCTCTATTCGGTGCTTCTGAAACACAGCTTTTGGATACTGAAGAGCCACTGTTGCATAGTTGTGCAACTGCTCAAGACAACCACGTAAGACAGATCTTCTCTGCTGGAGAAGGGCACCAACTTCTCCTTCCAGCTGTTCACACTGACTGATGAGATGCGCCTGGCCTGCGTTCTGCAGAAAAGCTGTTGCTGGTACATAGCTTGGAGGACCTTTCAGGGAAGATGTTTAAAACTTAGGGTGGATCTCTGAAGTACACATTTTATAGCGTGCAAGTACTAAGCATTATTGTCTTCCCAAAAATGCTCTTTTCTACTTAAGAGAAAGGAAGCACACAGAACTCATACTGAGAATTCTGAGCACAAGAAAATCATCTGATACTATAAAGCTACCATAAAGACAGACAAGTTCCTTCAGACAGCTTGACAGAGAAATCTTGAAGTGCTCTACATCATGCTCTGAAGAATTCATTGTCTTGTCATTTATTATATACAGAACCTTGTCTTTCAGTTAGGGGATACTCATAACACCTCTCAGTACTGAACTCTGGTTATTCCAAACCCTTAGCAAAGGCTGTTTCATACCTAGGTCCATCTGAGTGCTAATTTCCTGAAGAAGACTTGCAAGTTGCGTGGCCTCTAAATTACTGAAAGCGGTTTGGTAGTGTGTTATCCACTGCTCAAACTCATTCAGCTTCACCTGGATTGCTTCCTGGACAGCTCTTTGTTGAGACTGCAACTGTGTGTGCTCAGAATACCTGAATTAAAGCCACAGAGTCAAGCAAGTATTACAAGAAAACACAGCCAACTTAAATATACTGAATTCAAAAATCTCTTAATACAAGACAGCCTCCTCGTGGATCACAAAGTGAACATCTACTAACCAATTACAGAAAACTTTAACTACATTCAGAAATAATTCTGGTTTCCTACAAAAGAATGAATGTATCTTCATGCAGCTCTGAAATACTTCATCTATTCCAACCAAACTTGAAGAACAAGTTAACGAACTAGAAACCCAGACAAAAAGATTTCTGTGCTATTTACTCAATAGCAGCACATTGTCTCTTGCCTTGAAGGTCATGTGTGGAGCACAGACTAGCACAGGTTATATTGGTGGAGTATGAGTAGGAGACAAATCAGATTACTCAGTAGGATAATAGTTTCAATAGTTCTCCTGTCAGTGATCTTACAAATAGCCTTTACCCACCCAATAATCTCTCTAGTATATACATTTCTAATGTTTAACTCTGAAGTACACGACTAAACCACCCTCTGTACTGAAGTGAGAGAGTCCTGACAGAATGGCTCCTCTTTACCTGTGCTGAAGCGTGTGTGAAGGATGATCCACTCCTTCTGCACCTTCCAGAAATTCTATCTCCTCCAGAAGTTTTCCTTGCAACTTTTCTACATCTGTCAACTGCTCTTGAAGGTTCAGATACTCCTCTAAACTACTGTCCAATTTTGGCAGCACAGCAAGCATTTCATCCCTGTTCTTAAACCAGTTAACCTATAACCAAGACACAGATGTTACAGAACTGCAATTAATTCAAAGAGGTAAGAGAAAGTAATATGGCAGCACTTAACTCCTCAATGTTGTTCATCTAGGACTACCTCCAACGCTCCAAGTGCTAAAGCTTAACAGAGATTTAGGCAGGAGGTGAAATAAAGAATGTCTATTTTTATTCCTATAGCTCATAGATTCAGGCAAAACATTAGAACAACATTTCGGGACTAAGCACACAGGAAATGAAAACTAAATCCTTGCAAGTTCCACATAAGCATTTCCCTCAATACCAACTCGATTTTGCCCAGTAAAATTTGCAAACTACTTCTAATAACTACCACCTCTCCTCCACCACCTCCAAAATGTGGTGACTACTTTGGTCATAACATAGAAAACTCACCTTTATCTCAGCCACTCTTGACGAAAAGAGACTACGTGTGATATCTCTTTCCATTTCTCTTTTGCTTTGCTTGTTTTCAGCCTGCTGGCCACCACCACCATAGACAGCTCCAGCAAATCCTGCTTCGCCTCCTGCTGTCCAGTCCACCAGAGGATCATAAACAAAAGCTTCGAGCAAGGTGAGCAAAGTCTCTCTCCCACGCCGCATAATATGGAGGACCTGCATCATGTTTTAAACAGACTCATTCTGAGCTTGTGTCACCCGTGGAGAACAGTGGGACTTTGAATGCCAAACACTGTACTTGAGTAGGGACAGAAGCCCCTAACTTATCTCTCACCGCTACAAATACAGGAGGAACATCACCATATGTCCAAATGCAACTAGCCTGTAACAACAGCATAGGCTGCATTCCAGCCTCCCACACAGGCTCTAGGCTCTAGCAAGAGACACTTGTGGGAGAAACTTCTCCTTTGTTCAGAGACTTTCTTTTTAAAAGCACGTCTGTCATGTTTATAAAGGACAAGGGTAAGCCAAACTTCACAATCAAAGCTTCAGGCAACACATAACATTTTACATCTGGAGCTACAGGTCTCCTTTCCCAATGAACTGCAGGTGTACCATGAAGTGCAGGTGTTACTTATCTGACTTTCTCCTGCTTCTTCAATACCTGCTGTGGCATGTAGCTGCTAAGTCCAATTAAAATCACAGCCCTACTTCTAAGACAGCATTTGGCAAGTGATAGCCCTCAGCGTTCAGCAAGTTTCCTAACTCACCTGTTCACAAGACAGCCTGAAAACCCCTTCTACTCCTGTCACTCCGAGTGCTGTTTCAATGTTGTGTGTCATGCGGAAGGGAACCTTCTCTGGCACCCTAAGGCTTTTCCCTTGAAGATAAAAATATTAAGTTGTTTGTTTTAATTAACAAGAAGGGATAACTTGTATTTGAATAATAGATAGCATTTGTTAAATTACCTTTTTCAAAGCAAACATTATAATCTATGTGGACAACTTCTCCTGTAGTCATATCTATAAGAACATTATCCAGATGTCTGTCTCCAAGGCCAATGATGTAGCCAACCATGGACATAACTGCAGTGGATCTTGCATACGACTTTAAAGAGAGGAGTTTCAGGAAAAAATTATTTGTGGGAATCCTCTGCCAACACACTGGACTGACTACCATCTTAAAACATTATCTTAAATGTAAGACAAATCAAAACCAACTTACTTATTTCAAGCTGTTTTCTATTTGTTGTCTGATGATATCTTACAAGCCTTAGACTGATACTCATACAGCATCATTAATGAAGAGCTGTGTCACAGAATCATAGGGTGCTAGGGGTTGGAAGGGACCTCCAGAGATTGAGTCCACTTAGGGCAGGTCACACAGGAAGGTGCCAGGTGTACACCCATGTTTTATTCCAGATGGTACAAGGGCCAGCACTCCCTGTTACAGGACACCCCAGCAGCTCTAGCTCATCTAAGTGACAAGCACTGTCACTTGGACATAGCCCTGTCCTCTGGTGCCCCTCACCCCATTAAGAGCACAATCTTTCAAAGGGAAAGTATCATTGTTGTAACTGACCTGTGTAACTCTCCACCACTCATCTGGTGTAGTACATGATGACCAGAGCTCCTTAGCCAGAAGGTTTGGAGGAGTTGCTTCCATCAGCTCTTCTAGAACAGCCCTCATGACATTCAAGGGCCAGTCCCGGCGCGACACATCAAGGCTGAGCCCCACCGCCTTCAAAGCGGGGCCGATTTTGCTGTAGTAGAGTTCACTGGGTCTGGGCACTATCCCAGGATTCTGAGGAGTCTGGTAAGAGTCCTGAGCCTGGAAGAGGTAAAAGCTTATGCATTGCAACTTCTTGTCGCAGAAAAATATCTCAAACTCAGGTTTTGTGAGAAAGAAATATCAACTCCTCTACTGAGGATGGCTTTTACAGCTCAGAATTCTTTAACTATGCAATTGGGAAACTTGGGTTTTTTTTTTTTTCTTTTGGTCTGGCCTAACTCTCATCAAGGTAAATTTCAAATGCAAAACTGTAGAAACTGTATTTAAAATTAAATGAGAGGAAACAAGATGTGGGACTAAAATGATTTTAGCCAAGGTGAACTTTGTTCAAAATGAGCTCTCCCCTCGATTTATCGCAACAGAACAGCATCTTTCTGCTACCTACTGTGATACACACCAACACAGACATGCGATGTCACAAACAACTGCTGCAGCCCCAAAGGATGCAACACAGAGAGCTTACTCTGTCCTATTATGAACAAAACAATCATTTTAAGACTGCCAAGTAAATCAGAACCTTTCGCTTCTGAGCTGTTCTGCAGGTGACATAACACAGCTGTTACCTTTTGTGCTTGCAATGCAGCTTCACGCTGTTGCCACCGCTTGTAAAGACCAAAGAGAGGTGTAGCTCCATCCACCCACTGGATCAAGCCCGACCTTGTTCCCAGAGGTGTCACAGAGTAGTGCCTTGCATGGAACCTTGGTGTCTCTTGACGGTTAATAGTAGCAAACATTGTGTTCACAATTGATAAGAACTGCATGATCCTTTCATCCAGATGTAAGTCTTCCAAACCTGTGATAAACATTGTTTAAAATTTAGTTCCCAGGTATTTTTCTCCTTAGAAATTGTGCAGATTAAGGATGAGTTGTTCAGCACAAACCTCCTAGAACCACCACTTTATGACTGCTCACTGTCTGTCAACAGTACATATGCAACAGTTTCTAACATAATAGGTCTTTCTCTTTCAGGATGTATGGAGTCTCTAAAGTTCTCTTCTGGGTGCCACCTTCGGCTTCAGTGCACCCAGCTAGTCTGATCAGCATGCAGGAAGAACACCATCTCTGATGCAATCCTGACAAAAGAGGGCACCTGAAACACCCTGGGATCTACAGCTTCCAAACTCCTTGGGAATAATGAAGTGGGAGGTGGAGAAGAGAGGGAGCACATGCTCCAAACAACTGTTCTGCCACGCACGCAGATCAAAAGCTGCAACCAAGCAACTTCCCAACTTTAATACAATCTAATTTGGGACAAGAGACAGCAACATAGAATGGTTTAGGTTGGGAAGAACCTCAAAGCTCATCCAGTTCCAACCCCTTGCCATAGGCAGGGACACCTCCCACTAGAACAGGTTGCTCAAGGCCTCATCCAAGCTGGCCTTGAACACCTCCATTGCGTGATTCTGTGCTCCACAACCTTCCTGGGCAACCTGTGCCAGTGTCTCACCACCCCAACTGCAAAGAACTCTTTCCTAACATCTAGTTTGAATCTCCTCTCTGCCAGTTCAAACCCATTAGCCCTCATCCTATCATTACAAGACCTTGTCAATGGTAACTTGCATAAGAAAACTTCAGTTTCTTACCTTTGAATAGGTAGGGATAGTTCTTCCCATCTGAACCCAGGAAAAGTAGCTTTTTAGGTTTGGTTTTGGTAGGCAGGATGGTGATGGTGCTGCCCACACTGTGTATTGTGACTGTGTCTCTGGTAGATACTTCTCCAGGAAGTGCTATTTCAGTGTTTATCATGGCAGCCAACCAAGGACTGATCTCCTCAAGCCGCAGAAGGTAACTGGCCCGTTTCTGTGCTCTTTGCTGCAAACTTAGCATGACCTATTCCAAAGGAATGTTTTGGTTTAGGGTGAGGATCAACTTAAAAGCTAGCATTAGTAATGAACTACCACTAAACAGATTTAATAGCACTTATCTCCCAGAAAGTATGGAGATTTTTCTTGATCTACCTTTCATTCTTGCCACCCTACAAATCCATTTATAGCTTAGGACAAAGATAGCACCAAAGTCACAACAAATTGAACTCCTCAAAAGGTGAGCTCCTACATTTATAAATAGCTGAGCTGTGGTCAAAAGGCAGCAGTGTTCAGCAACCTCCTGTTCATGTATCTGCATGCTTGGTTGTTCTGTAAAAGGGAAAACTAGTAAAAACCCAAAAGTCTATTTGCATGCAACAGCCAGGTTCTCTCTAGCAAGGCTTCTAAAATGAGCACCAACACTGCTCTGGATACCCAAGTGAACATCTCTCTTATTTTTTAATGGATCTGAGGACAAACAAGACAAGATCACCTAAGTGTAAAATAGAGCATTTTTGGGAAGGGGTGGTTATTTAAATGTTGCTGCACAGCCCAAGAATTATGCTTAGATAAGCAGAGTACTACCTTGCTAAAGTTTTAAATCCACTAAACTCAAATGATGAAGGTCTCAGGAAGACAGCATTTAAAAAAGTAAAGCTCTCTGTCCTCAAAACTGACAGCACCCAAGACAGTGGAAGGTGCAAGAAATGAATCAATTTCATTGGATAGAAATGCAATCCTGCAGATGGTCAGTAGGACTCGTTACAAAGGCGGAAGTGATTGTGCTGACTGCAAAGACAATGCCTCATGCAGTGATTTTGCTATGGCAGGAGAATGGGAAGGAGGGGGTCAAATACACAGTGCAGCAAGAGCATCAGGGGGCTCTACCCTCTACGCAGTCTGTGCATATAATACCTCCTTAAATGGCAGCCAGCTGCTTCCTGGTTTAGCAGGATTCAGAGGGTTCTTCAGTTTCTCCAGTGCGTTTTCAATGGCATCTCCATAGCTATCCTGGAACCACTTCTCGTGGGGAGTCTCGGCGGGCGCGGCGGTGATGCTGCGCACGTGCTCCAGCGCAAAGACGATGGGCTTCATCAGCGCCGTGTGCTTCTCACGCATGATGGCTATCTTCTCCTCCCTGGTGGGAAACAGCAGCAACGTCTCCTCTTAACTCCACAGAAACAACTCACTTCACAAGCAGAGCATTACAGTAAGAGACTACAAGTGAGCCATCTAAGAAGCGAGGTCACTGGCTTCCAGAGCGCAGCTAGGACAGCATGAACTCAGCAGCAGCAACACCGTTGCCGGGTTTCACCCTATGCTTCCCCCAGAATAAACACTTGTTACCACTCTCACTTGAGTACTATTCAACAAAAACATACTTCCGTAAAGTGTTGTTGTTTTGGACCCTCTTGACTTCATCTTCCAGTTGTTGAATCCTTCTGAGGACGTACATATGCTGCTGCAGTAAAACTCCCAACCAAAGCTCATCCCAAAGAACTGTAACTCTGCGCAGCTCGGCCACTAGCATTTGAACCTGCAAAGAATAAATCAACACCCACTGCCTTTTAACAGTACCAGGATTAAGACTCTTTTTTTGTAGATGAACAGCTTGAAAGAAAATATGGCAGCCTTACAGCACTGACGCACCAAACTTCCAGCAGATCTACCCATGAGAGGCAAACTCTGCATTTAGTGGTTCAAATAAGAGCAGAGAGTTCTTTGGGTTATTTACCTGCAATACCATTGTTGGATTTGCAGCAGAGAGTTTCTCCACAATTTTGCTGTAACAATCTTGCATCATTGCTTGATCTTCATTTAACCCAACTTTTGTTTCCTCTTTAGTGCTTTCTTGAGAAGCTGGGAGGCTCCCTCCATCACATTCACCACCCAAGAGCTCTTCTCCTTGAATATTACCTAGCAAGGTAGGGATAGCGGAAGGCAGCTTGTTTCCTAAATTAAAGAGATATTAAAATATCAGCCTTGAAGGGTACGTCGTTCAGTACTGCACTTAGCATGAAGTCCCCACGTTAGAGGAAGCACTGGCAAAGTATATGGTGATAAAGTTGAAAAATCTAATTGGCCAAATTGGCAAATTAAATGAAAGGTATTAGTGAGGTCCCATAACAGCAAAACTCTTAACAGAATGTATCAGAGTTACTGGGAGGAAAATTATCTCAGTATATAAAAAGATCATAGCTAAAGAGTATCTGAACATTTTTTCCCCCCTCCATACCTGAGGTCTGGGATTCACTGCTAAGTGAAATGGTGCCTACTATTGCAGGATATAGGATGAGATGAGGAGAATCTTGAGCTACTCGGCACAGTAAGTTGCAGATGCTCTGCCGAACGTACACTTCTGGGTGGTTCAGGCGAGAGAAGAGCTGAGGTATAATACCTGCAGAAGCACAAGAAGAAAATGTGCTGATCCATTTTATTTCACTTCAAGCAAGGCAGAGTTTTATTTTGCCTTACTTTAAGAAGCAGGCTGGTTCTGCATGGGGAGAACATAAATGTCTGGTTCCCCAGCAAAGGCCTCTTTTAAGTATCTTTCCCAGGACAGGCAGTAGCTTTTCCTACCATTCAAATACAGATCACACCAAACACAATAGAGAAACTCTTTAGTCAAGCACCAGGAATTGAGTTTTGCACATTGTCTCTGTCATTTACCCAAGTCACAGTAACAGCTGGAGCTAGCAAATCTGGATGTTTTAAAACAAAGTACAGTTCTGCAATCTCTGGCCTCCTCTTCCGCTACCTTCTGCACTTCTGCTCAACCACCTCCTGTGGCCTAGTCCCTGAGTGACCAGCACCGCGACTGCAGTGACAAACAACTGCTCCTAAGACATCTGGCTTTAGCCACACATCTTCCTTTAATCTGCATTTGAGCTGTAGCTAAGAAAAGACACCCCTTTGGTTTTTTGGAGTGGGATACAGTGTAGTGCTAAACAAACTACATCTCCTTCCTCCTCTCAATGTCTTGATGTGGCTGTGGAAGAGGATCAGATTCTGTGCTGCTTAGCTATGGTAAGATTAGAATGCGTGGCTGACTTGAACATCTTTAACGGAATTCTCCTGGAAAAGACAGGCTCTGTCCACCATACTTCAATGCAAATTTTATACAAGTGCAATGAATATTTTTCTGCTTCTAGTTCAAGAAAATGCAATTAAATGAATGTAAACAACAAAGTAACACATAATTACCTCTCCAAGGAGCAGTAGGTGTCGTTTCCAGCCCATGTTCCAGATATTGCCTAAGTTCTCCAGCATGTTTCACAAGCAACCGTAACAGCCTTAGCGTTGCCATCACAATAACATCATCAGTGCTTTGCTCAGAGGTATTTCTTAAGTGCAGTCTGGGATCATCTTCATCAAGTGGGACCTGAAAGAAAGAAGTACTCCTCTAAGCTAAATATCCAACTCACATCATCCTTTAGAAGTCTGTCACTGGACTTTCTCATCGGCACAAACACTAACCTGGCCAGCGTTGAGTTTGAGGAAAGTGAAGTATGCGCTGCAGGAGAGTTTATAGAGGCTGAAGATTCTGTCTACAACTTTCCTCCACACTTTGATTAAACCTTCTGTTGCATTTTCATCAAGATCTGAAAGCCAGGGGCAGCTTGTTAATAACTGACGCCATATAACATCCACCATATCATCTTCTTCATTGTCTTCGTTTTCAGTGATCTGGAGAGTCATGTCCTCATCCTAAATGCAAGCGAAGGGAGATGTCTTTAAGCCCTCCAACCATTTCTACAAGCAGTATCAGTTCCTAATCCACTTTGTGTCTAGGTAACTGATGCAACTGCATTCCTGGACGCTAGTCCACAGAGTAGCTGTGTTACCACTTAGCTCACAGGTGGTTTCTTACACAACTTCCGTATTGTCTGAATTTTAAAACAACAGTTAACACAAATCAGAAGTAGAGGGAAAAATAAAGTTCACACTGAAGTTGGACGTTTGTTGAAGCAAAAAATACACACTTACTTGAATCCCAGCTGGACGACACACTGCCTGCCCCAGAATCCCATAGATCTTCTCTTTATCTTCCTCTGCAATGTTGTCAGGAAGCAACTTCTGAACCTCAGACTTTTCCCGGGGCAGCAGACGAACACCTTCTCCCTGACTGTAATATTGAATTAATTATTCATCCTCAATGTTTGAGCAGCTGTAGAGCTACTGAACCCATTGAGATTGTACATATAAAACTTCTTGAAGAAAGAAACAGTCATCTTTATCTCAGAATTAAACTTGCTTCTTTTTTTGCAGAGGGCAAGTCAACAAGAGAACATTCAAGTTTTCTGCTCGTGTGCAACTTCAGACTACCTAAACACAGCACCCAGAAATTAAAAGCTGTGGTTTACCTTAAGAAAATTAATTGTCCCACATAAATTTAAACATCAGGAAGAACTTACCTGGCATTATCAACTACTTTCCGTCCCCATCTATAAGCCCAACTAGCCAGGGCTGCCCAAGACTTGGCTACTTCAGGTGCCTGTACTGAAGACAAGTGATACAGCTGTCCCAAGATGAAGTCAGGCTCCCCAACTCCAATGTTTACTGTCATGGGAGACAAAGAGCAATGTATGTTATCATCCAAACTTAATTCTGTTTTATTTAACATAGAAAGTAATACTGGAATGTATTTTTTTGCAGTCAAGTTAGTACCCAAGAGTGTAAAACTTACTGAAATAGCATTACTGTTCAGTCCTGACACTGGCTGCAAAACAAAGCCCAGTTCTTCAGTTGCTAACAATCCATGCCTGTACTCTACAATTGCTTCTGTTTTACAGAATGATGGAACCAAAGCAAGAAACTCCCTGTACTCGGCACCAGTGAGGCCACATCTCAAATACTGCGCTCAGGTTTGGGCCCCTCACTACAGGGAAGGCACTGAAGTGCTGCAGCATGTCCAAAGAAGGGCAAGAAAAACTAGTGGAGGGTCTGGAGAACAAGTCTTAGGAGCAGCAGCTGAGGGAACTGTGGTTGTTTAGCCTGGAAAAAGGAGGCTGAGAGGAGGTCTCACTGCTGTCTACGACTCCCTGAAAGGAGGCTGTAGTGAAGTGGGTGTTGGTCTCTTCTCCCAGAAAACAAATGACAGGGCAAGAGGAAATAGCTCCCAATTGTGCCAGGAGAGGATTAGATTGGACGTTATGAAAGATTTCTTCCGCAGAAGGGTTGTCAAGTTCTGGAACAACTGCCTGGGGCAGTGGTGCAGTCACCTCCCTGGAGGTAAAGACACGTAGGCGCTAGGGGACAGTTTGGTGGTGGACTTGGCAGTGCTGGGTTAACAGCTGGACTCTATGATGTCAAAGATCTTCTCCAACATAAACAATTTTATGATCCATTAACAACTCTGAAATAATTCTGCCTCCACCAGAGAGGAATTAAATCATTTATGAAATCCATGCTTAAGCAAAGAACTTTATCTTGACATTTTAAGTCTGCCAAAAATTTGGCATTAGACTACATTTTGTGGCAACAGCAGAAGTGTTCCAATTAAGTCTAGATTAAAGATGATGAGAACACCTAAGGTAACTCCTTTTCACTTATCAAAGCCCTTCAAATTACAAATCTTTTCGATGCTCGATCTGAAAGATCTCATCCAAACTTCAGCAAATACAGGGACTGAAAACACACAAAGCATGACAAATCAATTCAATTCTGTTTCCTCTTCAGGCCACCAGCACTTGAATATGAAAAATGTGAAAGATAAAAACCCCAAGCATCTTAATATTGCTATTTTGTATTACTATCCATAGCTATCCATTCCACAAAACACACACTGCTTTTCTGTGTATTAGGAAGGCAAAGACATGAGCAGTGGAGCACCCACTCTTTAGCAACAGAACTGCTGCTACCCCCCAGTGGAATCAGCAGTAACTAAGAAAAAAACAAGGAGAGAAACAAATCTACCTGTAGATTCACTTTCAATCCTAGGATATTCTTCTTCTAGTGTATTCACAGCTGGGAGATCAATCAAGTTATATATGTTTTTAGACAAGGTAGACAGGCCAGTGTGATTCTGCTGCTGTCGAGCTCTATATACTTGTTTCAGCTGTCCTGAAATCTCTTTCCATTCTGCTTGAATCCATTTAGCCAGTGTGAGAATTGATTTAGCAACTGCATATTCAGCTTTGGCAGATTTGCAAAAGGATATGGCACAAGAACTCAGCATCTCCATGGCATGTGTTGACTGACCTGTGTTATCACAAAAGCACATCTTCAGTGGAGCGTTAACTTGAGTCAGAGCACTTCCTCTGAGAATCAGGAGATTCAGGTACTGATTCACTACTCTGTTTTTACAAAGAATACTATCTTTTGAAGTAAAAGAATTGTAAGAAGAGACTTGTGAAACATTTCCAGATCGAGGCAACAGCTAACAGGATTAATCAGTTCCTAATGATCCTGTCCTATGATGATTCCTTCAAGGTCAGGGGCATTTAATTGTCTGGCTGTAAGGACATGAAGATCAAGTGTCTACAGCATAATCAGCAAAAACTCACCTGCTGTGTATAATAATTTTGTTTTCTCAATATCAAGCTCAGGACCCCATTTTTCATCTGTCTGACCTGGTGCAGAGAGTTTTTTAAAGTGCTGGACTAAGTCTTGTGCTGTGGTGGTTTTGCCCAGCTGGACTTGGCTGCACTGGGCGAGCAGCCGTGTAGCCAGGGCAATATTTCCTCGCTTCCGTGCAAACTTTGCAGCTGTTAAGCCCAGTTCCATTAGATGGCTTTTAATTGGGACTGTTGGCTCTGAAGAAAAAAGCAAGACATTGTAAACTAAATCACTGAACAAACAATGCTGCACCTGGGCTATACAAATAATTTCTGTCCAACATATTCTCTGCATGGCCCTCAGGAAAAAAACAAACCTCAACTCTTATTTCCTCACATCTCCTGCAACAATGTAGAAGACTTCATTTCTGCCTAGAATATTTATATACCCCATCTGAACAACAACAAAAAACTACATCCATAAATTATCTGCTGGGCAAAGGAGTAATTTTTTTCACTACAAGCCTTCCTCTCAACTAAGAAATCCACTTGCCTCTCACTCTCCCGTTACCTTTCATCACACTGCACATTCAAATGGCTTTTATGACTGTTTTTCAAGACTTTTTTCATAGTGCTGAAGTGCTCAAAAGGGAAAGCATTTAAAGGACGAAGAGATGAGCAAGTAAAGTGTGATTAGAAGAGTGAATATAGAGCTGCCAAGTATTTCAGGATACATCTTCCTTTTGAAAACTGTCTACATTACAGTCATAATTGACACCACTGAGCTACAACTGTCAAGCAAGACACCTAAAGTAATTAATCTTAATAATAGAAAAAGAGCTTTCAGCAGGAGACTTAAGTTCAATTTCATAACACTAACACGAGAGCTTATATACCTTTAAGTTTTTCCATCAGTTGATTCTGGTACACTGTGTACCTCAGTGCATGCATCCAGGGCCTTACATCATGCTGTTTGCATGACCTCAAAGCATCATTGAAGAGAGGTATAAGACAGTCCTGAAAGAGGTACAGAAGTTGCACAGTTGTAAGGACAGACACCTTTGCTAAAATGTAATTTTATCTGTTAAAACCAAGGACTATTTTAGTGGAGAGTAAAAGCTCTTTTTTGTGTTAATAGCCACTCTCTTTGTTAACTAATAAAGCACAAATATGCTTTATACAACTCCAGAACAATGTGCTTCATTTTGAGAGGGCAACACTAAGAACAGCTCAAACTGTAGTGTTTTCTGAACAACAGAACTAGTTCATCCCTAGTAGTTCAAGTCTGACATTGAGTTTTTAAATAGCTGAAATCATTTGGGTTTGATAAATATTTAAGGCTCTTTTAAAAGTAAATTACATGTCTGTTGCAGGAATAAAGTGTCACAGCACAGAGAAGAAACAGACACCTATCCACAAAGCAACTACCAGTACAAGTGCAAAAATGCCATCAGTGTAATTGAAAGAGAGGGCATATTTAAAAGCATTGAAAGAATCCAACTCAGATGTAAACTTTAAAAAACCCTTGGGTTAAAGCATGTTAGAGGGAAAAAAAAAAAAGAAACAGAAACCAAGAGATCTTTTTCCACCACAATTAACTACAGTCAAGGCAACTAATCTAGGTTCAATATTCAATACTTGATGACAGGGAGACTCAGCATGATTAACTATGGTCAAGCCAATTAATGAATGGTCAATATTCAGTACTTGATGACAGGGAGAGAGACAGGACTCCAGGTTTTAAACCCAGCCATACCTCTGATGTCAGCTTGTTGGATACAGTGTTTTCCAGAGCAGAAGAACAATACAACTGAAGAGTGCTTAACACTGGTAAAGACTGAGACACAGTGAGCGTCGAAAGTCTTAAAGGTCCAATAGCAATTCGTGAGGTTTGCTTTAAGTATTTAATAACATTTCTGAAACAGAAGAATCAGAACAGGCTATTTTGTTACCTTGGCTTTAAAAGTAAACAGTGGTGTCACAATTAAAAGACTAAACAAATGCAAGATCTTCAAAGAGATGAGAAAATCTTGCATTCTCACACACAAGCTACAGTACGACATGAATATTCAGCTGACAAGAAGCAGCACTTTACCAACTCAAAGAACTACATCAGCTCCAGTTTAAACACTACCTTAACTTTTCCTCAGTAAGCTTTTAACACACAACAGCTAAAACTGGTAGTAAACTTGCACAGCTGCTGAAATACAACACAAAGCATGCTTTTCAAAAAAGGAATTTTTGCCAAAGCAGAAGTTTTTTTTCACAGTTACCTTCATTCACAGCACATTCCAACTTACTCAGATATTGACTGCCACTTCTGCTCTTGTTCCATGTGATTTACAGCCGTTGCCAGGCACACTGAACTTCTTAAGAGCTGTACTTCAACTGCTTTCTGAAGTTCTCTTGGATCAGGACTTAGCATACTAGGAAGGAGCTTCTTCATATCTACATGGAGATTAAACAATTGAAACCAATGAGAACTGCCAAATGTTAGCAACTGTTTGAGAATTCATTTTTGAAAGCAAGGAAGTTTGGAAAAAACTTGTATTCTTAAAGTATCACATTAAAAACTGAGAATGGATTGCTTATAAACACACTAACTGCAGAAAGCACACTTGTAGCAACATTTAGACTGAGCACTGCCCATCATTCTGAAGCTGAGTTCAGAGTGGTTAGGGTCTGCCCACTGAAGGCAGCAAACCGCATTCAGAAGTTCCGGTCTGTCATTCAGAGGCCGATACATGGAGAAATAGTTGACACTCCTCCAAATCCATCAGTAACTTGTGCATTTGTACCGATTTTGTCTTTGGATCCCCCTGCGAGTAGGTTGATATTTTCTCCTGGTAATAACTCCAGTTGTTCAGTGCATTCGGTAAGTTGTCCAGACTCAAAGCTGCTCAAAGATCTGCAATTTAATGTTTACAGTTTTATTCTCACATCTTTACTTCATTCCAGCTGCTAAATATCAGCAAAAGAGAAAGACTCAAGCCTAACTCAAAATCCTCCAGAGCTCTTATGACAAATTCTAATCAAAAAATCCTCATTTCCACATAGCTCAATAAAAGGCAATTGAACTGCACTAAGTGGATAGCTTCAGAATTAAAGGGAAACAAAGCTCCCCAGCTACTACGCTGTTCATGTTACCATCACACAATACAGTGCTCCTTCCTGACCGCGACAGAAGAAAATTTGACTTTGGAAGAGTTTAAAAACAAAGGAAACCTCAAAACTTTTCCCCCTCCCAGTATGCATGGAAATAATTTTGGAGACAATTTCATGAGGCCATGGTCTCAACTCTTCTGATTATGAGATCAAAACTCCTGAAACACTGGAACGTTGTGCAGCTCACACAAGTGTACATGCAGCCTGAAACAGCACATTCTACTGCTTGCGTTTTATTGGTCTTTTTTCCATAGCACTTTGGACATTACAGACTTACACAGAACTCCACCAAAAAAAGGCACTGGAAGGGTAAGAGGTTTGATGGCTCAGAATACAGAAGGGAGATGTATCAAAAAGGAATTATCTAAGTATCTCCATTAGGAAAATACTCAACCTCCCCTTTTTTGCTGAATTATTTTGACCCTCCTCAATGCAGCCTGGTCATGAGCAAGACAGTTAAAGTGCTATGCATTCTCAGGAGCTCTTTATAAGAGTTTTCTGATGATGAAGTGTCTTACTTCCAGTAATTATGTGGACAAAAACTAACTCAAACCATTCAAAACAATCAGACCACTTTCTAAACTTTATTAAAACTTCACTATTTCACTCCTAAGATATTGACCTCTAAGGTACTGTCAAATAAATGAATGTCATCCTTACTTTATGTAGTTAAAATCTGCTTTCAGATTGATAGAGGTATTACTATTGCTTTTCTTCAAGTCATGGACCATGTTTTGCCACTCCTGAACAGCAGCCCAGTCAGCAATGGATATGTAACATTCACATGCTTTGTTACCCAAGTAGTTTATAACTTCAGGTGAAGAGTCACTTGGCTTAGTCAGAACAGTTTTTCTAGTCTCCCCTGTGCAATGAAAAAACAGTCTGTTTAAATAGACAGCTATGCTTCAACGTGCTGAAATTCCATTTGAGTAACACAACTGCAATTCCTATGTCTTTTGTGAAGAGAAACAAATACTTCAACATTTCCAGTATGCCTCTTCCCCTGAAGGTTTTCAATAAGAAAAAAAACAAGCAACCACCACCGAACAGAACCTTTTCAAAGGAGGGTGTGAAGAATTTAGCCTGCCTCTGCAAACAACCAAAGCAGGGAAACAGAACTAAATTAGAAACAAAGAAGGTCTCTTTTCAAAGATGAAACAGAATACAGCAGTAGTCTGCTGTAAGTCTCAGTAGTCAACAGCTCTCAGCAACTAGTGCATTTACGATACAACTGTGTCATAAACGCTGAGCCTCAAGTGACGATGAAAAAAATATTTTGTAATTTAGTAATTGAGAATTATTTGACCTCTTATTTTTAGTTTCATTCAGCTAGACCCCAGTACTGCAAAGCCTCCTATCTACACAGAACATTGGTTCCAGCGGCATTAGGAGGTTCAGTTTAAATGCAGGCAGAAAGGTTTCCAGGTTTCAGAATTCCATCTTATTCCTACCGTGGCTACATCATTGAACATTTCATAGCCATAGAGTTACGAAGTTCCATTTCTCCCAAAAAGAAACTGACAGATACTGACCATTTAAGGAATGCTTTGGGCTGGCATTATTCACACTGTTGGAATTGGCCAACTTGAGCACGTTTTTGTCAAAGCCTGTTATGCAGCAATCCACTCCCGTCATGGAGCACAGGTGCTCCTGGTATTCTGCAGTTGCTTTTTCAAACCTTAAAATGATTTAACATTTCAGTCAGTACACAACCAGTTCTGGGGTTTGGTAAGCAGACTGTGTCTCAAACATTTTGTTACCACAATACTGAAAGCTCATGCATCACCTTCAGCAAAAGAAAGGGATTAGCACAGAACATAAGGTTAGCGGCTGAACTTCCAGAGTGTATCACAGGATATCAGGGGTTGGAAGGGACCCAAGAAGAGCATCAAGTCCAAGCCCCCTGCCAGAGCAGGACCATACAATCTAGCACAGATCACAGAAGAATGTATCCCAACAGGCCTTGAAAGTCTCCAGAGAAGGAGACTCCACATCCTAGTGCTCTAGGACCCATAAAGCAGTCCCTTTTGTGTTGAGGTAGAACCTCCTGTGCTGCAACTTACACCCACTGCTCCTTGAACTAGCCCAGGGAGCAAGTGAGTAGAGCCTGTCCCTCCTCTCCTGACCTCCAGCCCTCAGATGTTTATAAACATTAAATCCCCTCTCAGTCTTCTCTTCTCCAGACTAAGCAGCCCCATGTCCCTCAGCCTCTCCTCATCAGGCAGTGCTCCAGTCCCCTGTGCTGTAGCACAGTATAAAAGCCTCTCCCTTCAGCTTTTAATGAGAGCTGCAAAGTACAGAGTGAAGGAGATACACAAGTCTTATAATTGACTATCACACTTTTTACCTGAATGAGTAAAGCTGAATACTGATTAACTACAGAGCATTAGAAGATTGTAGAACTGGGTCTAGGCCAACAATTCACATCTTAAACTTCTCACATATCAGAAAGGTGCAGGTTATTTTAAGAAATCTTTCATAAATGGCAAAAAAATATCATTACAAATATGAAGCATCATTTTTTTTACATACAGGGCAGATCAATGGTGAAAGGTGTCCCTTTATTTCTCACAGCAGAAAGAGTGCATTCCTTTAAGGAGATGAAAATACTACAGCGAAGGCATACTCTGTCACAACACTGACCCACTTGTTTCTATCTGCAGCCAAAGATTCTACCTCAATAAATGAGAAGCCACTTTTTCAAAGCTGAGCTACACTACAAAGCATCTCTGCCTTGGAGTCCCTCTTCTGGCCAACTGTGGCAGGTAAATCAGATCACACCACTGGTCAGAAGCTTCATTGGACAGTATTTAAATAATGGAAAATTGAATAGAATATGAAAATAATACTGCTATATACAAAAAAATAAAGGAAAAAACAGTTTAGGAATGCTCTGTACAGTCAAATCTTGGCTGTTTAAAGTTGTAGTATCTAAAATTGCAGGGTGCATTAGGTATTTCTCACAGACACAATGAATTTCATTAACATGGAAATTCAATCAGTAGCCTTGATTCATTATGCTTATACCACCCAGTTAGCTGAGCAAACTTACCGCCCTTCTGCTTGCTGAGCCACAGAGCTGATCCAGCCAAGACTCTTCCCAACTACTGCAGAAGACCAGACAGCAATACCCTGAATAGCTTCAGGACAGTGAAGCTCACATAATGCTTCTACCAGCATCATAATTGTCACTTCCAATTCATTTCCCTAAAACCAAACCAAAAGCTTTAACAAATATAACATAAAATAAGAGCTACACCACATAAGAAGTTAAATACTTGGAACGGGTAAAGCAGTATTGCATTATATGCAGCTACAAGTGAAGTGCTCTGCATATGCACCCATTGTGAGTCCACAGCCTGGAAATGTTTTAGATGGTTTAGATCTGGGTAAATAGGAGAATGCATAAAGATGCAGGCAGCAACAAATGCCTATCAAAGCTCCTCTGTTAAAATACTGCAGCAAATCAAGACATGCACTTAAAGTGTTCAACCTTGTTTAGAAGGCTTGACCACTTTATCCATGCATCCCACATCTGCACTTAGCTGCTAACTACTATAGAGGAAGGATACCGTCACAATACATCCTCTTCCCCCTCATACCTGTAAGATAAGCAAAGACACTACACTGCCACAAGCTTGGGAAGGCCTCACACAACAGAGGTTCATGATGTTTAACCAGAACCTTCCACTTGGCAAGAAAGCACTTCAATCTAACTGGGAACAAACTGTAAGGGTCATTTATCTCCAGTATTTGATGATGTGCATACAGCACACCCTAATTTCCATTCACTTCACCACAGAAGTCTGTCAATACACAAGTTTAAAATGTGGCTTTAAATACCCCAATCTTTCACAGAGCAGTTGGTTTAACAGTCATTGATTGCCTTAGCTTTACTATTTTAGAATGCAGTGGGAATATTTTTGCAATAGTCTGTGTGTAGAGCTTGAAAAAGTGAGTACCTGAGAGATACTATTATTAGTTTTCATTTCTGTGAGTAAATCAAAGCCATGCCTGACTGTGACAGCAGGCTGGCCAGCCAGCAATCCAACTCTCATGATGGAAAGTCTAATCCGTGTCAGCCAGTCTTGGCACGTCTGGCGATTGGTATAAAAGAACGTCCTGATAACCTTTAAAGACAAGAGAGAAGTTTTACAGCACCATCCTTCTGCACCAACCAAGACTTACAGAAGTCTTCAACAATTTCTTAACAACTAAAGTCAGCAACTGTTTCTTCTCTTCAGTTGTGTTTTCAGTTGAGAAGTAAAGAAAGAATCCTGCATCTCTCACTTCATTAATGCAGATGGTCTGGAGTCCTGACTAGCACACAACAGGCCAGACAAGCTGCCAAGCTACAGACTTTGCAGCAAACTCACTATCAATTACATAGTGCTGTCATGTCAAAGTTTGGGAATTCAGCAGCTTATTTTAATAGTAAAGAATGTTTTGCACTTAGAACTATACCAAAGGTTATGTTGTTTATAAATAATTATTCAAAAAAACAATTGAAAGCCTCAGATATTTTTGTTGCTTTGTAACAGGGTTGCTGACAACCTACAAACAAGTGAGTGCTACAAAATAGGGGTGCTACAGGTTTACTTGGTTTGTACCACTCTATAAGCTGATACTCTAGAAAGAAAACCTGCCTTCACATGTTCAAGGACTAAGCCAAAGCCAGACAAATTAAAAGTCTCAAACTTGGAGAAATTCTTCTGAAGCTCCACAGTGAAGACCTGAACACCACTTGAACACATTGCTCATGCAATAGACTCTTTCAGGTAAATGTCAATACCCTAAGACAGACAAACCTTGGGTGGGGAGGTAAGGGCATTGGCACATCCTTCATAGGCATTGTACATCAATTTTTCCAAGTTCTCCAGATACTGCAGAAGGAGAACAAGCCTAAGCTGGTTGCTGCTGTGTCCTTCATCATTGTCTGCAGTAGTCCACTGGCTAACATCTTGGTCAGGGTTCAATGTATGGGCTGCAAGGCTCCTAATAATACCTACACATTTTGCCGAAACAAGGAAAAAGTTATCAGAGAGTTACTTGATTGAAATGTGTCAATGTACAGCAATGCTGAAGGACAAACACCTCTCAAAAGTTAACAACCACCACACAACTGCTCTTCTGCCACTACCTCTCTTGAGGTCTCTAAAAGATGCTAAAATCTATTATCACTGAAAAATACAAAGCCACTGTGCATCTTGCCCTGACATGAAGCTCTTAGCTGCACACTCTTACTGAAACAATCCCCTGCAAACAAACACTTTCACATTACCTTCAATTGTCTGAAAGGTATCTTGGGCTCTACCCAGAGGAGTTCGTAGCTTCGAAAGAACAGTGAACTGCGCTGCTTCCCACACAGCCCATTGCCAAAGGACAGCATCAGTCTTCAGCAGGTTCCGAGGGATGCTTAGTTGATCTCTCTTATCCAGTCTTTGACAGCTATAGAATAATCTTTCTAACCAATTATCCTTCCTGAAAGAAAACATCACTGACATTCGCACAAGCTGACGTGGTAGCCGGTTCACAGCACCCACGCTTTCCCTGTTACCCTCTAACACATCTCTTCCAGGGCTACATCCAAGTAGCAATGTACACAGACAAATATACAGAAAGATGTGTATTTGAAGAGATTTATGAATACTTCAAGGTAACTGTAAAGAAAGAGAAGAGGCTGAAGGGAAAGCAATTTGTAAAGCTAATTACAAGTTTTAAAATAACTACAGCTTGCAATCGATCTCTGAGGTCCCTTCCAACCCAAGCCACTCTAGGATGCTATGATCTACTATAAAACTCCACACCCATGGGCATCAGTTTTCAGAGAAGTCCTTACCCAGTTCGGTGAGAGTTCCCATACAAAATAAAACTGATGACATCAGAGAAATCCTGTGGGTGGAATGTATTACTTGGAGCTTTGCTCATATGACTTCTTATTGCCAAAGAAATTTCTTGTATTTCTGTGTGGGTACGGTTACTGTGGGAAGAGGGAGGGGAAAAAACCACAACCCATGCTATAAGGTACTTCAACACATGGGCCAAAAGTTACACACACATATACAGTAGATGCAACAACTGGAAACAAGCATACTCTCTGGTACCAAGACAAAGTGCATTAAGAGTTCAGGTCTCAGAGACAAACAGCAGGACACAGTGACACTGACACACTGGAGAACACAGATCTTACAGGTATTCGTCTTCCTTGCAAGTAGTGCAGCAACTGTAACTATGATTTAATTACTTTTTGTACTACCTACTGTTCTTAAGGCGGTAACGAAGCAGGCGGGATAACAAGACACTGCACGCGTTTTGATTCTAAGTCAAGACAGTCTGATGACAATTGTCTGGCATTCATTTTCAATAAGCATCACTGCAGAAGAATGAAAGCATTCACTGATTTGCTGCATTGAAGTTAATGTGAGCAACTTACCTCAACACAACATCTAAAGGAATTGACTTCAGCAGCTTTCCAAAGGTTTGCCTGACACGAGCACCACTGTGCACTAGCTGAACGCGACACACATCGACACACCTGCAGCACAAAGGGAAACAGGAGTCACCTTTCCATCGAGGGCACGACGCCAGCAACAGACAGAATCCTGGGCGAGTACCTTTGTAAAAGGTCATCGGGGAGGGAGGAGGAGAGGGCATGGAGGCTACTACATGCTTGAAGACAAATGTTCACATCTTCCAGAAGGGCTGAAGAGAGGAAATAAAAGGGGAAAAAAGAAAGTTATTCTCGCTAGAACTAGATCATTTATGGGAAGAGCACCTACAGACACTTTTATGGCATAGCTGGCAGGAGATGACACAGGCTTTAAGCAGTATCTTTCTGACTGGTTTACTGCAGCAAGTAAATGCTTAGTGACAAAGAGTCACCCGTGCTACATGTTACTTATGGGCCTTTCCCAATAGCTGAATCTCCATGTGATCTCCATACGCTGGCATTATACACCACATGTAGTGTTCAATAAGAAAAAAGTGAAGTTAGTAATTCCTGGCCTTGGGAATTTACTGCTCTTGCTAATGCTGTGCTACTGAAACCATTCATTCTCATCTTTCTATTGCCAGCTGCTGCAATCCAAAACAATACAGCACATTATGGAAGGGTTATAACAAAATAAAATACAATCTTACAGGTAAGATTTGGCACATCACTGACATTTTTGGTAGATCCACTGCACAAATGTGAAGCAAATTAACTGTTTGCATAAGTAATGGGTAGGGATGTATTGGAGAAAAAGTCTAAGAGGGCACATTACTGAGCAACACAATCCCAAAGCACCCCTGAGCAGTCAATAAAACAAGTACAGTTTTGGCTGTCAGTGGTATATGGCAAGGTTATTTATGTACTCAACCATGCCACGTAAAAGGCAGACAACCAGTAAAAACCACTTGTGTCTTACTGTTTGCTAGGAGTCCTTTACAAAACTTATGAAACGATGGGAGAGAAAACAACGGTGCGTATGTTTCTGACTTTTTCATCAGGACAGCCACTTCCAAAGCCCAGGTCATAAGGAGTTTCCTTCAAAAAACAGAAGTGTTAGTCACTACTTTTAGCTGCAGAAAGATAGATTCCACTAGAGCTTCAACAACTCGATGTGGTTCTGTAACTTCCTTTTTCAAACAGGTTTCGTAACACACGAGACGTTCCCAGCTTTCCCAGTGCACAGGGTAGCTAATATCAAAGGGTACTTTGCAGTGAGCAAACTTATTTTTCCAGTAAAGTTTGCTAACTCCACTTTTACCCTATAGATTTCATGATGGTCTCAGTTCACAGAATCACAGAATGCTAGGGGTTGGAAGGGACCTCCAGAGACCAGCGAGTCCAACCCATCTGCCAGAGCAGGATCACCTAGGGCAGGCCACACAGGAATGCATCCAGGTGGGTTTTGAAAGAGACTCCACAGCCTCTCTGAGCTGCCTGTTCCAGGGCTCTATCAGCCTCACAGTACAGAAGATTATCCCTCATGTTATCACTCCTAAAAACAAGCAACTACTTTTTCCACAACTAATTCACGACTGACATTTCACAAAGCCAAACACCTGACTGGGTAAATTTACCCTGAGTTTTACAGATGAAAATGATCCTGGCTTCTGAATGAAGGCATTCTGCGGGAAACAAGGGTCTCCAGATTCATAGGAAGATGTTAGTTACCTGGTATCTTGAGTGATGTTATCCTTCTTAAGCAGCAGCCCCAAAAGGTTTAGTATGATTGAAAAATGCTTTTTTGTGGCAGTGGTTACAGTACTTATGACTGCTCCGTCAAACAAAGAGGGAGAGGATGAACTGAGGCTACTGGATATGAAATGGTCATGTCTGAAAAGGCAAAGAGAAAAAGTAAAACCACACCAAGATTAGGGATGCTTCCATAAAGCATGCAGGAGAGGGATAAAGTAACAACCACCAAACAAAACCCCAGCAGCAAAAGGAAACACACACCCAACGCTTAACCACTTTACATCAAAATCCAACTGTTCTGATCCTCAACCTCAGAGAGCAAAGCCACAAGTTCACATCATTCCATGCTGCACAGTAACCTGGTTTCAGCTGTGGCTGGTATCCTTGGTGGAAAAGTCACAACATCCAAGAAATGTATAGTAAAAGTTCCTGTGATGAGGGTTTGTACTAACGAGGCCCAAAACGTGTTCAAATCTGTTTACATTTTGTTACCTCTCCTAGACCTCAGTGAGCAAAACAGGGAATAATCTTCCCTTATTTACTTTCAGTAGAGCTCTCCCTCAGTTACCTTTACTCAAACAGGAGACCTCTAATCTACCTTTGAATAAAATGCCAAATTTTCAGCTAGGATATGCTCTCTTGGCTGAGATACATCAAAATAAAAACTGCTTAGACAAGGGTGGAGAAAAGCTTAGTTATAACAACCTGCTTGACTTTATCCCTCCAACAAATGTGTTCTGGCCAGATCAGTCCATCCTAGCGCTCTTAAATACTAACAAATTATTGACCTTCATACCTGGAGCAGTGTGAATATAAGGTATAGAGCACTGCATACTGGACAGCAGGGAAGTGGACTGCTATGTCACCATGAACAATCATCAGGTTCTTACTCAGCAGTGCAAACACAGTTGGTGAAAGGGCCCACATCTGTAAAGCAAGCGTGACATAAGCAAGGAAACAGAATAAACAGCATCTAAGTGTCATTTCCATACTATTACTGTGGTTTCCTTCTTCCCAAGGCAAATAATTTATCTCTATTCAATTTTCTGACCTTAACTCAAACTATTTTCTTTCCTATTTTTAAGCAGCCTGCTACAAGGTGTGGAGCAAGTGTTTTCATCTGGCTGACATCCTGCCAGAGGTCACACTAAAGCTGCTTTTATCTGTCTTGATTTTCATAAAGCATTACTGTAGCAGGCTTAGAATAACCTTTACAAGATGTTTTTCCCTAGAAATTGCTTTTCATTATGCATCAGCTAGAGGTGCAGCCCACTCATCCTGATTCCCAAGTTTTAAAACTGGGAGGATTTCTACAACAGAGGTAAGAAACCAAGGTGACTGTTTGAATCAGGCATGCGTATGCTACTGCCAAAATACCACTCTTCCACTCCACATATATCATAAAGTTTTACACTTCGCGCACAAACTTTATCTGTAGAGTTCTTACCCCAATTAATGAGTTCTTAGCATTTCCAATAGTACTTAGAGCACTGAGGTCAAATATAACAACAAACTTTGCATTATCTACACTGAATATACGCTTCTTGAAGGACTCATGTTGGATTTCAGAACAGGCTTCTGGAAGACGTAAACTACGGAGAAGACTATTTAGACCACAGGTCATTTCTCCTAGAATCAACTTGTAAGCAGTCTCCAAAACAGGAATGTTCTTCAGGCTCAGTACAGCTTGGTATACACCTTGAGCTGCTGCAACCACCTTGAGAATATAAAACAGTCAGAGTTGTTGAATATGAAATCATAACATGCATTAATCACCAACAGAGAATTAAAATTCTGTCTCACATTCTCTCCGAATAACCAAGTCTGGCACACACAGCTACAGAAAACTGAAGACAAGTACTGCTTGCTTACTCCAGCTAGCATCGCCCACAAAACATACCAACTACGAAACCAACACCAGCTAAGGGCTTCTACTGGTGTGATGAACCACTTAGCAAGGCCTTACCAAACCAAAAACCAGCCACATCTGCCTTTTCAGAGGTTTCCCATATGTGCAATTAGATAAATATATTTAAGGTGAACTAAGTTTTACAGCTTAATAAATATACTATAGGACATACACGAAGGCTTTTGTAACACCCCCACGGAACTCACTCCCTCTTACCTCTTTCTCCTTATGATAACGAAGAACAAGTAGTTTAGACTCTGGTATAAACAGTTTCTCTACAAATGAAGATGGCAGTTTGGTATTTATTTGTTCAACAATCTGGGGACAAAGCACAAAATGATAAACATCTGTAACTACTTGGATTGATTTCTATTAGAAGAGGTTATTAAAACACTACTCTTCTAGCTTGCATACACCATATCTAAACAAAACAGCTTCCAAGTAAGGAAAGTATTCTGTGTTTGCTCCCAAAGTCACAGAGAATTAGCTTTTTTCGAGGCTTTAACACCACAGCTCAGACAAAATGTTGCATGATTAATTTAGACAGATGCAGGTTTAACAGTTTGTGGTCGGTACATTAAGAACTGTCTTCTGAAGAAGTCTAATTTCCTAGGTCATGGCACAGTAAACAAACATTAAGTACTAGGATTTGGAAACCCATCAGGTGGTGTTATCAACTGCAGAGGCCAGAGTAGGGCATCATCTAACAAGTAAGACAGATGGGACTCAGAGAAACCACCAACCAAACCCACAACATGAACACTCAAGCTAAAACTAGATGTCACTTTATCAACAAGCCAAATGCGTTAACAAACAGGCATTATAAGCTTTACAGAAAGGAACACGAGCATTTAGGAGAGGAATCTCTTGCTTATGGTCCAGAGAGAAGAGCTTTAAATGTTTATCTAATGCACACATGAAGCAAGGTTGCTCAGAAAATAGTATCTTCCAGTGCAAAACCAGCAGTAGTAAAACATGTACAAACCAGGGTCAGTAGATTCAGGACTGAAATGATATAATCAGTGCCACAGGTTTGACAGTTTTCCATCTGATCTAATCCATAGGTGATGACCATGTCACAGTGTATGGTCATACTGGGGTCCAAGCTGCCAAGCAGAACACCAGCACACTCGTTGGCAGCTGTGAGCACGGCTTCAGAAAAGAAGACTTGGTTTGCTGCAGTCACACATCTCATTACCCTGTACAGAACCTGCCAGATTCAAAACACACCCAAGTTAAACCACGTCAGAGAGACAAGGGCTTCATACAGCTCTGTTAGGTTCACAGCTATTTAACAGCCTCTTCCACTACCTATTCTGCAGCTTGGTAAATTCTGTCAACAGAATATTTTGATTAATGCATATCCTGGCATCACATCTTGGAAGTACAAGAAAACAATTTCAACTGTCTGCTTTTCTTCTCAGTTAAACACCTGCAAAGACTTAGAAAACCTAACTTCATTATGCAGAATTCTGTTCAGCTCCAACTGATGTCAGCAGAACTCCTACTGTAAAAGACAAGCCTGGTTTTCCTTCCTCGAGCTTTTGTCACAAGAATCCTCTGCAGATTAAGATACAAGTTACATAATTGTCTTAGTTTTAATTGAGAAATCCATACATTTATCTTCCTTTTATCCCTCACAGAACTCTACAAGGGCATCAACTCCAGTTGTGCAGCTCACACAACAAGATTTTGACTGCAGGTTGGGTTTTTTCCCTCTTTTAAAAAAAAAAAAAGTCATTCACATCCTCTACAGCTGCTGTTACTTAGAATAAATACTACATCATATGCTGAACTTACACTATCCTGTACTATGCTTTAGAACATAGGGACTTCACTATCAGATTTAATAGATACAATTTCAGCACGGATAAAAACCCCTACTCCTTACAACATAAATTCATCATCTGAATTCAGTTTTTAAACCATCAGAGCAATCTGAATAAATGCTAACATTATGGTCACAAAGACAGAAAACACAATCATAAATCTAGCTGATTGCCAACCCCCCCAGAGTTTCTGCTGTCCCTGACGCCCACATGCCACTACGATGATCCACATCTTAACATTCCATACAATTCTTGTAGGCTATTTCATCAATAAAATACATTTGCTCAAAGTGGAAAATCCACAAAGCCTAAACAAAGTCAGCAGGAACTGGCACTGCTACACAGTGATAGAGCACATCAGCAGCAAAGAAGAGGAGGAAAAAGCCCCTGACTTCTTACATCAGTTACGTATGCTTCTGTAATTGGTGGTCCTCGAATCGGGCTGAAGCGCTCCCCAATACTTCTCACCACAGTACTGAAAACCCGAAGAAGTGCAGCCAGTTTAGGTAGTGATACTGAAGGAGGAGGAATATCTTCATCTACAGATTCCCCAGAAGCCACGTGGCTGAGGTCCTGCAGCACAGAGGTTTTATAGATCAGCACACATCATTAACAGTTATAACACGAGGATAAAAGATCAAAATATCAGTCCGACAATACTATTTTCCAGACATACAGACACCACCCAGCCATAGCTATCCACTACCTCTAATGGCACTCACATAGGAAGATGAGATGGGCACACAATGATACCTAGCAAGTCACAGAGCAGTAATGATATGTCATTCAGTTCAGCCACTCAAACAGATTACTCTGACTGTATCTTGTAATGGAAAACAGAGGCTTATGACGTTCCTGGCCCCCAAACATCACTGTCCATGCTGCTGCACTGTTAGAACAGCTGTCTGCACACCTTTACCACTCTCCCAGACAACTCCCATCCACAGATTAGAGTCAGGATGTTCATTTGGCCATTTCCATTACACTGTTTACATACAGCTAACTTGACCTGGAGATCATGAGTTTACTAGCAGGCTAATTCCTGCCAGCTGGCATCAGTGCCTGGGAACATTCCCAGAAGTGCTGCTTTCATTAGTATAGATATAGCTTCAGTCTACTCCCCTGTAAGATAAAGCCATACTCGCTGGAACCACCTCCTCCACAAGTGAAGCTCACCCAGGTTATCTCAGGACTCTTCCGTGACTAAGAACACATACATTGTCCAGTGCAGCAGCCGGCTGATAAGCAGCGACTTACAGCACCAAGAAATAACCCTGCGCCTGCAGTCACAGCAGCAAAGGGTTCACAGAGCTCTTTGGCAACATAACTCATAAAGCTGGACCATCAGAAGCCTGGGTCTTCACAGAAGTACACTAAGAAAATCTAATGACTTATTCTGCTTTGGGTGAAACAGATTATGCTGCTAGAGGTACAGTTTTACCCATAGGATCTGCTTGTTAATCACAGAATGGTTTAGACTGTAAGAGACCTCAAAGCTCAGCCAGCTCCAACCCCTCGCCATAGGCAGGAACACTTCCCACTAGAACAGCTTGCTCAAGGCCTCATCCAACCTGGCCTTGAACATCTCCAAGGAGATTGTGGAGCACAGAATCACCCAATGTGATCTTTGAATCACATTGGAAAATTCTGTGCTTCACAACCTCCCTGGGTAACTCATGCCAGTGTCTCACCACCCTCACTACAAAGAGCCCTTTCCTAGCATCTAGTTTTGCATCTCCCCTCTGCCAGTTCAAACCCATTCCTCCTCATCCTGTCATTACAAGACCTTGTCAGTAGTCCCCCCCCCAGGCTTCCCGTAGGCCCCCTTCAGATACTAGAAGGCCACTATAAGGTCTCTGCAAAGATATAATGTAGTCTCTATGTAATATCGTATATATACACATGAGCACATGGTCCTCAAGAACAAGACAACACACCCTCCCCAAGCCCAAAACCTCTTCCTTTAAGGAGTGTCAGATAAACTCCCTTCCCTGTTAACAAAGCCAAAGTTACAAAGTCAAACCAGAATACACCAAATGAATACACTTTCCTGCTGCGTTATTACCTGCAGGATATAATCAGCTACTTTTACAAAGAAGACAAGAAAGATTTACTGATAATCTAAAGAAGCACTAAGAATCCCCCTCCCTTCTACAGTCACCACTTCAACATCTCTGAATCTGGACAGAGAGGAAACACCAATGAAAGACTGTGGAATCATATAATCAAGCAAGTTGGAAGAGACCTCCAAGCTCACCCAGTCCAACCTAGCACCCAGCCCTAGCCAATCAACCAGACCATGGCACTAAGTGCTCCATCCAGGCTTGGCTTCAACACCTCCAGGGAAGGACGGCAACTCCACCACCTCCCTGGGCAGCCCATTCCAATGCCAATCACTCTCTCTGTGAAGAACATAGGTGGAAGGTATCCAGTACAGCCTTTTAAAATGCAAGCATTGGTTCCTGGTTGGTTAAGTGCTGAGAGCCTGGCTATGATGCTACCCAAACAGCTTGGGAGGACTCATGAAGAACTGCCATTCATTGCACATTCCATAAGGATACTCTGTAGTTTGATCCTCCTTTCCCTAAGAAAGCAACTGTACTTTCTACAATCTATTACATCCATAAGAATCACAGCAGTGCAGTTAAGAAATGCACAACAGTTAACTCTGGTATATACCATAAAATGTCATTTACCTCAGCATAAGCTTCCATATCTTCTAAAAACTGACCCAAAAGTGTGGTAGAAAAAGTAAGATCAGCCACCCAAAAGGGTTCCAAGCTCTGCAGCCATCCTGCATTACAACACCAGGGCAATTAAAAGAGGAGAACAAAGTAACATATGAGAATTAAATTTAGTTGCATATTGTTGAGGTTGAAGTTCCTACAGTAAGAGAAAGTTACCTGCATGAAAATTTCAACACAAGTTGTTTCTAAAACAAATCTAAATTGTGTTTCTCTCTTCTTTCCCCTTGACAAATTCATTTGAAAGTTAAGTCTTGCCCCACAGCAGTGAAACGTCAAGGACAGGGTCCAGGACTAGGACACTGGAAACCTAACAGACTTGCCTTGAGTAACTCCTAGTAACTGCTATAGCCATAGGAAGAAGTTCCCCAGTTTCTTAAATGTCAGACCAGTATCTTTATGACAGATTTTCTAGAAGTAGACAGCAGGAGACACCAATATATACTGTTTAGAAGCTACACAATACAATTGATGTTTAAATGCAGCCTGAACAGAGCAAGCCTTTATCCCAGATACAGCATAAACCAGCAAATGCACTAAAAAATTAACAACCAAGGCTCTTGCTACATAGCCAGAAACTCATTTTCCTTCTACATAACTTGCATGTCAGCAGGACCAGACTCCTGGGAGCAAACCCACCTCATCTGTAAGCCAGTGCAGACTACAGCAGTGACTCTTTGGCCACACTTACCAGACACCTGTTGTGTCAAGGAAGGTTTCTGAGTGTGATCTATGTGCCACCCAACTAGTATGTCCACTGTGTCCTGGAAAGCAATTTTGAATACAGGTTAATTACCCAATTTGCTGCACCAACATTGCTACATGAGAAAGAACAGAGAGGATGAAGGAATCTTACCCTAAAATTGGTGCTGAAAATGTGTGGGTAGCATCGGGACACCAAAAGGATGCACTTGACACATTTGCAGAGTAACTCTGGTGTGTCCAGATTTTCTAGAATGGACTGCAGGCTGGTCATCACGAGCTAGAAGGCAAAGCCAAGTCACTACATGTTTCAATTCATTAAAAGAGCTGTGAAAAAGTTCTGATATTAGATGGAGTCAGTGTTAAACACATTTTAACAAACTGCTTTTAGTTGAACAAAATCTCAGTGGTCTTTCTACAACAAGGAAAAATGGAAGCAGCATCACATTATACTGCATAAAAATGACCATTTCAAGCAGGCATTTGTTTGAAATACAGCAAACCCAAGGCCCTGGGGATACTGCGTTTTTGAATTCTTTAGTCACAGAACAGTTAGTTGTTCTAAGTTCTTGCTTCTCCTGCTGAAGCTTTTTGGCTCTGTTGATATTAAATCACAGCACAAACCTGGACACAGCTGCTTTACAGACAAACTAACAGAACCCTAGAGCTTGAACCAAGGGATCAGATTTGTCTGCACACAATCCTACTTCCTCTCAGACCTAATCACAATTCAAGACAGAAACTGTAAATAGAAGGCAGCACAATCAGTCAACAGGCTGGGTTTTGTGTACCATTCCATAGGAGTCCTCCGTTTGGTCTCAACAAGATTCCTCCTCTTGGATCAGCAATATATACCGATTAGTTACATCAAAACATACATCATTCTACAGAGACTTGACATTCTTCTCTAATCTAATCAGAATCCAAGAATCCCATCCAGTCAGAAAATTCCCTCTCAGTCGTAGTTATATTTACTTACTATGTCAACATGGCAGCACTTATTCACTCCAGTTTAAAAAGTTGATTCAAGGATTGAACTGGAAAAAATCATTACTGATCCTGTTTTAACTTGAGGTCTTACCTGCATTAAAGATGAAAAGGCTTTCTTTTCTCCTGCTGTCTCTAGTGCTTTGTAGGTTGCACACAAGTAGAGAAGTTTAACTTCTTCTTTTGTGGATGAGCTGAATTTGCTAAAAATCCATTTAAAGATCTTCTCAGCCTCGTAGCTCAGAGAAGCACAAAGAAGGCCAAGACAGTATGCTCCTTCCTGTCTCAGTTCTTGAAGCAATTTGCTACTGTATTTTTAGGGAGGTAAAAAAGAAATGTGAAACCTCCAGACAAGAAACTATGAACAAAACAAAACATTTTCTACAGCAGCAAAATCTATGCTTGAAGGAAGCTGCTTCTCCATGACATAAAAATACACAATTTTATTCCACGGAATAAATCACCTTGAAGTATGCAATGCATAAGCTGTTCTACTGGAAGAGAATCCTGAGCACACCACTCACTGATTTGGGTAATAAGACTGAACTAACCACCAAAAAGCCCCCACACACCTGAGCTCCCTCTGCATACACTCTTAGTTGTTGTAAATTAATTAGGTTGTAAAGAACTCAAGTTCAATCTGCAAGAGAGACAACCACAGCAGTGCACTACCCACCCAGATGATTAAAATATAGCTGGACAGATTTCATACCACTTGGCAACTAAGTCACACTTGGGCATTCAAATCTTCTTTATGTGAAGTGTACTCTAGACAGCCTAATGGTGTCAATGTGCTGGTAAGAGAATACTGCATCTCCTCCAGTTCTGTGTTGTTGCTGCAATCTTACACTTATGCAACATTAGTGAATTAACTTGTTTCCCCTCACTCCACTCCTGTATTGAAACCCAAACCTAACGCTGTCATTATTTTTCCCTCTTTAAAAATCTTCAAGCTGCTTTGTTTCTCCAGCTTACCTTTCATTGAGTACATCATGAATGGCAGTCAGGATATTATCCAGTTGTTTAACTAGTACCTGTAATATAAGATCCATAAAAGGCACAAGCATAATAACGTCACAGTAGCTTCTGCAAACTAGGGCCTGTTTCCACCCACACTGAGAACACCACTGCCAATTCTGCTGGCTAACAGAATGCTATTATGCTCTTCATGAGCACTGCAGACTAGCAGGAACTATATTAAGCAATACTGCAATATTATCCTACATGTTGTATTTCATATTTATTTACAGTAGCCACAAAAATACACTGGCAGGCTGCTATCAAGGTTTGTTCTAAGTTTAGGTCTTGCTGATAACATCACATCACAAATGCAAGACCTGCCATACAGCTCACCAGGACCTAGTCTCATATGTGAATCATCAACTTTACCAGAAATATTTAATACAATCTGAAGTATTACAATTTCTCCTTAGGCAATCCTGGCTCTCACAGAGATGGAGTACTCTTCCTGGATGAGACACTGATGAACTACTGCCTCTCAGAAAAGGTAACCAGGAAAAAAGGGGAGATTATCTCTTTTCTTCCAAAGGGTATAAATCACTGTCTGGCTTTTACTACATTACTTTGCTGATCACAAAAATATCAACCCTGGTAACAAAAAGAACTCAGTTAAACGGGACTTAGTAGGATGAAGAAGTGCAGGAGCTACTAGATTAAACACAGTCCAGTATATGGCTTAAAGTCTGATATCATGGATACCCCTTGCCGTCTGATCTTGTTTTCATTAGCAAGCTGGGAGAAGCTGAAAGAAAGGTCTCAGTGGCAAACATTTAAAGTTCTGGTCACTATCAAGCACAAACTTTGTCAGCACTGTGCTAGATACTCAAACAGCAATTTAAATCAGTTCTGAGACGCCAATGAACTTAGATCACAGAATCACAGCAATAAAACATGTCCTGAATGTTAGAAATGCAATCCAGGAATACCTTCCTTTGCTGCAGAAAGAAAGTCCTTGTAAACAGGGGATTCCTCACAGACACATCCCAGGGCTTGGATTTTTAAATGCCAGTTCTATAAAATACGAAAGACTCCAGTGCTATGGAAAAGGGAAACCAACTAACCAGTTTGTTTTCTGGTTGCTGAATGAATTCTTTCAGTTGCTTTACAGTAGCCAGTCTTCGGTCTCTGTCGTCTTCCCGAGTAATCCTCCGAAGAAGATTTGACAGTCGAGACTCGTCAGAATAAGACAACGATCGCTCTGGAAAACACCACCACTGCTTTTCTTCTCAGCACTAACATCTCTACTGTCTGAAGGGTGCATTTGTTAGCTCAGTAAAGCAGTTTGAGGAAAACATCAACAACAAGTAATTCTGTTTTTTTTCCAAGCTAACATGAGGAAAATCAAATGTAAAATCTACTTTGGCTCCTGAATTATTTCATTTCAAGTGGACAGCCAAGCACCTGGGTAGGACACATCTGGAACTAAGCAGAACTGTTTCACTTGTACACAAACCCCTGAGCTTCATTGCCTTCTACACAAATGGAACCTAAAAAAAAGGTGGCACGGTGTGGTGAAGTGAGAGTTCTGACTGAATACGTTGAGATAATGCAACAAATAACAAAGGAAGTCTTGTGGAAAAGCAAGTTGCTTCATGAAGCAAAGAACCTGCTCTAAGCTCAAGCAACTACAAACAAACAAAACCTTCTCCATCATTTTATCACAAAAGAACAACCAAATACAAGTAGTCCTGATACACAGGAAGCTTATGATTTGAAAAGAAAAACAGATCTATTCTTCCTCTCTTGTGGAACAAAAGCACACAGCAGGCAGAGGTGCACTGGCTGCTAAGATCTTTGCAAGGTCCCTAAAATAGTTCCCTCTCCTGTCCCTAAAAATGTTGGTTAACATCTCAGTATTAGATGAGAAGCCAACAGAAAGTTTAAGCCTCAAAGTCATTAGATCCACAGACTGCAGCTCCTTCGTTTTGTCTTCCTTGCATCTCTCTTTGGTTGTAATCTCTTCAAGGTAACCTGGAATTCATGATGGGATGTGGTTGTATGTAGAACAGTACAAAGAAATCCTAAACCCAGAACTGTATAAACAAAACCATCACCACCAAGGTTACTGGTATGAGACACACATGTCGCTGCTGCTAGAACAAGACATGCTGTTCAAATCTCTCTATTAAAAGCAGCTTTGTTTATGATCAGTTAATATCTGATGAACATTGGCACTACTCCCTAAGAGAGTAATGTTAGCTGTCTGTTGAGCTACGATCTTAACCTAAAAATACATTAAGAACAACCTACCCAGGAGCAGGACTGAAGCAGCACTAACCAAAACACCAGTCAATGAATGTCTGTATGACTGCCACTTTGTGACAACTAGCCAGCACTCAGCCACATGCTAGGTCACAGGAGACAGCTGTTTTAAACATGTAGTGCACACTATCAAACATGAAAATACAGAAGAATTCAAAAAGCAAGACTCTGTTGCACTATAATCCCACCATACTTTGCAGAGAAGAAAAATCCAACTGATGTGCTGAAATCTACACCAATTCCCTCACTACAAGAAGGACATTGTGTTGCTAGGGCATGACCAGAGAAGGGCAAAGCAGCCGGTGAAGGGTCTGGAGAACAAGTCTCATGAGGAACTGGAGAACAGGAGGCTGAGGGGAGGCCTCATTGCTCTCTACAACTCCCTGAAAGGAGGTTGCAGTGAGGTGGGAGTTGGTCTCTTCTCTCTAATATCAGGCAATAGGGTGAGAGGAAATGGCCTGAAATTGTGCCAGGGGACGGTTAGGGTGGGCATTAGGCACTGGAACAGGCTACCCAGGGAGGTGGAGACACAGTCCCTGGAGGTGTTAAAGGAACTTGTGGGCATGGCACTTCAGGACCTAGTTTAGTGGCCATGGTGGTGTTAGGTCAGTGGACCTCTTTTAGAGATCTTTTCCAACCAAACAATTCTATGAGTCTACGAATCATGAAGACTGCACAGTTAAAAAGGAGAAACTCCTGAGTTCTGACATCCAGAGGACAGAACATATACAAGTCACAGGCAGGACTATAATTCTGGGTGACCAAATACCATTAAGTTTAAGAGGTCCTTGTACATAGGAGAACTGTTGGAATTTTCTGCCAGAACTAATACAAATTCGTGGACATGCCCATTTCGAAAGTATCATTTACAGAGTTCTCTATTAGACAAATCTCTAGTTCCTCTACACAGACAGAATTTAAGACACAAGCAGGAATGAGTAAGTTTTATATCAATCAAGACATCAGAACAGGATTATAAAGTCTGAGTTTAACCCATTCCAAAGGTCAGTGTTTTGTAGCAGCCATGACAACAACTGCAATTCAGTTCTTCTGGAAAGAAGCAGATTGAACACACTCCTCTCACCATTTATCTCCCCTGAAACAGAAGTCCCTGAGGAGAAACACTGTGTCCTCTACGCTTAGAGAGCGCCTGGCATAAAGCAGTCACAGTTTTTGCCACTGGCTCAACTACTACTTATACTAAGTGATGCAATAGATGACAGTGCTTAGTCATACAGTTTCTATTTTCACTCACAAGTCCTTGGAGTAACTTTCTTTTAAGGAAACTATAAAGGCAAATAGTGGGAAAAATGAAGCCTCTTTTCTCAAAGATTTTTCCTGCATTCCTGCATCCCCTGGCAACTCCAAATTTCCTCACTGCATCTTTAAAGACCCTGCCCACATTTTTCCCATGTCTCAAGTTCCTTTCTAGCCTCTAAGCCTCATCTGAGCAAGAACTGTGGCTGGTTCAGAACACATCTCCTGACTAATCAGCTGGTACGGTGTGATGACTAGTGACTAGCAGACCTGCAAGTCAGTGAGAACAGATCACCGTTGAGCTCACCATTTCAGGTCTTCCCACAGTAGGGATTTGCTAATTAACAACTTTTAACTCAGGCATCAATTTTCAACAGACCTCAAAGTAGATTCTCCTTCTTGGAGCCCCTGATGTCTGACAACTCTGGCTAACCTAGTTGGAAAGATAGTTAAAGGAAACTGAAAGATTGCTAGCACAAGCCACGCGGTCGAGAGATGTGCCTAACATATGGAGGAAGTCTCCATGCACGGAACAGAAAATACAAGATGACAGCTTCCATCAACATCATCTAATCATGCACTGCACAAAATAAAATCCACCTAGTGAACTCCTTCCCTATTCTGAACACGAGAGAGGCTGCCAGAAGATCTTTTTCTGAGACGCGTGGTGTCCTTACCCTGTGATTTCCTCATGTCTTTTGTGGCTAAAGCACGACTCCCATGCGGAACACTGGTAAAATCAGGATTGGTCACATTGTTAACTCTCAGCTCTTGCCCCAACGACTTCCGACCATAAGTATTTTCCCCAGATCCTCCATTGACACTGTAGCCACCTGTGGAAAAAACAATGTGAGATTCAAACAGGCCATCAGACCTTGTCTTTAGCAGGGCTCTGCGGTAGCAGATATTCAGATCACACGCAGAACTCGCAGCCCTAGCCTCTGCCACTGTCTTTGCCTGCCTTTTTCACTCTCACATGCAAAAATGTTTTGTCATGCCCTGCAGGTTTCCATGTCACATACTCAGATGGAATCAGTCCATATGTGAAGCACAGGAAAAATTCTCTACTGCAATGAAGTTTAAAATCGATTTTGGGGGTTTATTATCCTTCTGACCTCGCATTTTACAAGGCCCTTTGTGTCAAACTGCTAGGCCACGTGGTTAGATACATTCATGTACGTCAAATTTCCACTGTTTTTGTTACAAATACATCCCACGGGCTCAGTAAAATGACCAAAAAAAGTGAGAAAGCATTTTCAAAGCTACAGTTTGCTTACACGTACAGAATGAGCAACTCTCCCTAAAGATACAACAGTCAATACTTCCATACGGTAATACTGACACCTTAAACTCAGTCCTCCATTCTCTCACTTAAGATGCACATGGTACAGCTTTGGTAACAACAGAAAATGGAAACAAAAGTGTCCTTTTGAGCAGCTGAATTATTTTTACTGCTAGAGTCACAAGAACTTGCATAACTCAAATGCTGAAACCAAAGACTGTTCCAGTCTGCCACACCACTTTGAGGAGCAGGTTCTTTCTCTGCAGTGCTGTCAAGAAGTGCAATTGTTTCCCAAGTCTGCCCAGTACTTCACTCAATAGATTAGAGCTCACTTGAGGCAGCCATGCAGGTGGCTTTCTAAAGCACCTTCCCAGTCTGAGACAGGACAGGGAAGAATCAACCAAAAAGGTTAAAGAGGGAACAAAAAAAGACATGCAAGGCTTCCTTCAGGAAAGGGATTTCCAGAATTCCACTTGAATCAGTGTAGAAAAGACACCTGAGGAAAAGGAGATGCAGGTCTCTGTAAAACGAGGCTGCCCACCAGGACTACAGGATGGACAAAAAAGAGAAGTTCCAATGTCAGGGTGAGTCTGGACTTCAGCAGATGTAAAGAATGTCATCCTGAAGGCCAAGCCTTTGACAAAAGGAACTTGTGAGCTGCCAGTGGAAGTTTCTTGCTATGCACACAGGGCTAACCTACCATTAGAGAAATTCCTGTCAAGTCTCAGTTACAATTAATTACAATTAAGAATAATTTGTATGTGATTTCCACCATTTTAAACAGGAAGTACCATGTCTGCCACCTTAACATCATTTTGTCATAACGAATCAACATTGTACTGTGAAGGAAATTACCTGAAGCAGTAATTATGACTAAACTGAAGGTGTCAGAATCATCTGTTCAGACCACAAACACAAACTCTCAAAAATAGATACACTGACAGTGACACTACTGGAGCTCTTAAAAGTTACTTGATACTACACGTATTTGCAGACCACAAAAAAAGCTGCAATATTTTGTGTGCTGAAGTATTTGCTACAGCACATTTGACATGATCTTAAATGAATTCAACACAAATCTATACTCTCCCGTTCGATATACAAAGGGTACACCTTTGGTAACAATACAAAACCAGACGGCATGCAGAGGAACTGGGAAGTAGCAGAGGCAGTAAGGGCTTGGGGCCACAGGGCTGTCAAAATTACACTGTAACTCTCTTCAGTTGTCTGCTGGCCTGAAACGTTTTTAACATCCCAGAGTATACAAACGCTAATTATTTCCAGTTCAGTATTAAATCTGAGACCTAATAAGATGCTGATCCATGTCACTGTTACCAGCTTTAGCATAAACATGCAGATACCATCACATATGAAAACTAGAGCAGCAAAGATTCTCAGCACATCAGTCACAAATCAAAAGGGAGGAAGTGTAACAGTAAAGTATCTCTAATTAAAAAAAAAAAAAAAAAAAAACCAAAAAACACAGAAGCCTTCTAGTGTAGTTTAAAAACTTTCAGTCTTCCAACTCTTCTGTCAGCAAGGGAAACTCAAACTGGATATGAGGAAATAGTTATTTACTTGAAGAGCGGTAAAGCACTGAACAGGCTGCTAGGGGAGGCAGAAACTCCCATTCTTGCAAGTTTTCAAACCTGAACAACTTCTTAAAACTATTCAGGCTGGAAGTCATTATTACCAACATCAGAAACTTGGAGTGGGAGGTGGAATATCTTCTCAAAGATTCTAGGCACTTATGACATGGACTTATCCAGGATAGCAAAGCTAGAAGTGCTTAGAACAAAAATTCCATGCAGGCAGACTCCAGACTCAATGTGGTGGTGGTGAAAATCTTGTTAAGCAAAGAAACTATTCTGCCTCTGCCAGGTTACCAGAGTTTCCTCACAAATGAAAGCAAATTAGAGATACTTGGAATTTGGTTTTATAGTACAGACTATCTTAATCATCTCTTTGCAAGTCACACCTGAACAAAACGGCACAGCTAAAGTGCTGAGCTAGCAGAGACATGCCCTCAGAAACAGAGCAGCTGAAGGAGAGACAGGTGCATTTTTCTTCTCAAACAGCACTTTCCCAGGAACTCCCAACTGCTTTACTGATTTTGTCCAAATACTTCACTATACTGCCAGCACACTCCAAAGTACAGGAATAACCCACGCCAGTCTGTCTGAAACACGGTAAAATCGTCCATGTTACCAGACACATCACTTTCTAAGCAGTTTCACTTTTGGCCAGATCTGAAGGCTCAAGGCATGCAGACAAACAGATGCCTGTTCTATGTCCCTGCCTCCTAATAACAGGCCTACTACTCAGAGAAAAAAAAATTTGCATCAGTGCACCCAGTTGTAACTTCCCCCAGGATGCAGCAGTTCCTTACAGACAGTTACAGGGCAGAGAAGCAGGGGGAGTGTGAATGCTTTTTAGGTTCTTGAACAGAAACTCCCACACTACTATTCCTGTGAGAATTTTCTGAGTCTGGCCTAAGATTTACAGAGTCTAAAAAGTCACTCTGCAAGTGGAAAAAAAAAAAAACTAATACCTGCATTTGGCATTTTTTTCAAAATCAGGATGTAAGTTTCTTTTCCATAAAGATGAAGGTGACATTACTCTGAATGTTTAGATACTTCCTAGGGAAGCTACTTCTAGCCTCAAAAAACGCAAAACCAAGCCCAGGCAGAACAGTGTATGATCCACACAGCACCTTCATATGAAGTCAGACCGAGGCACAGTGAAGTCAAAATTCCCACTGTGACAAAACATAGATCTGATTCCCAAGCAACGACTCCAGTTTGCTGCAGTAAAGCTGCAACGGGCAGGCTCTCAGAGCAGGAGCCCATTTAACCAGCTGGTCCATTTTCAGTACCAGAAGCACCTGAGAGTATTCAGGAAGAAATTGCAACTTGCAGACCAAACACATCCAGAATAGCATTCTTTAAGGAAAAAAAGTGCTTATTCTCTTAATACATTTACCCTTTTCTTATGTTCTCCTAATACAGCTGCATCTTTTTCTCACTGTTCATATCAACCACAATATTTCTTTCATCCCTGCTAAATCTCTCACCATAGTGATACTGTGGCAATAAGCTGTACCAGTTCAGTCTTTCTCTGAACAAATGAAAAAACAACAGTTCTCCACTATGTCAACTTTACTGCCTTTCTCTCAATGTCCCCTCACAATTCACACACGAAACAGCAATCTGAATACCTTTTTCTTCATTCTGTATGTCAGTGTGGACTCTGATATCATCGTGTCTTTGTCGAGACCCCACAGCTGAATTTGAGGGTTGTAATCCATAGGAGGCAGAACTGCCCCGATCTCTGGACGAAGAGTATTTTAAATTGTCCTGGTCAGCTGATGCACTGTCAGTTCTACAACGAGAAGAAGACTTGGTTTATGGAGGGGTATAACGGGAGTGGGATTCACACTCACTCATCAACGCAACACATCCAAATGCCTATCCCAAATGTATTCTCCTGTGTCAAAAAGGTTGCGTGCTTATCAAAGAGTCACCTTAAATTCACGCTAGGGCCAGAATTGACCAATCCACATGGCAACATGCAAAGGAAATGCATTCTGGTGCAGCAGAGCCTTGTTCTCAAGACAATCTCAAGTCTCTCTTCAGTTGGATGACTAAATGAGGAAAAAATACTTCCCAGAAGAGAAAAAAAAAACAAAGACCAAAGCAGCTTGGTTTAAGTCCATACCACAGCTAGGCTATAAGGTCCCTATCACTGGTGAAAGTAACTGCTGATGTACACATCCACATTTACATAAAATAAGGGCTTTGGTGAGCCATGTAAACACATTTAGTACATGGAGGTGTTACTAGCACATAACTGGCAATCAATCTAAGAGTCACACATTATGATTTTGCAAAACAAAAGCTGCAAAATAAGAGAATAGGCTTTACCGTGGGAAAACCTCTAATGTAAGTTAAGAGCTGTTATCCTTTAGAGGAGAGGTTTGCAGGTAAAAAGCGGGTTAAAAAAATCTGCATTAAGTTTAAACCACTCGTATCAGAAAACTGATTTAAAGCTCAGAATAAACTTCTAAGGAAAAAGGTGACACTTTTGAAACCAAGACTTCACATTGGACATATCAACAGAATACTGTTCAACTCAAGTGTACCTGGAATGACACAATTCAAAGTATTTACAGAAGTCTTTTCCTAAGAAAACTCCAAAGACCTCTCTTTATTTTAAGCTTTGGCCAATTCATTTAACTGTTAAATAAAGCAGGGCAGATCATTCCCTATTTCTACAAATTAACTACAATTTGTGTAAGCACAGACACCACGTTCTTGGGAAAAGTAATTTTTACTTTCCAAGAGAACAGTGTGATTAGAACTGGCAGCAGATTCAGGGAACAGGATTTAAATACATCTCAAAGCAAAAAGGGAAAAACACAGCTAAAATGTCTGAGAAGCAGTTGGTACCTGAGCTGTCCTGAAGGCTGGCTAATGGGCTGATATCTGCCAAAACTGGAATTGAAGAACACATCTTCAATCTTCAATTGATTGAGAATGTTAAAAGACAGTCTAGATCAGCATTCAAAAGAAGACTGTTCTTTTGCCCTCTTCTCACGGTGAAAGGGTGACCCCAGGTTTGCTTGGCAGAGATTATTCCTTTCTGTTCTATAAGCAAATTTGCCTTTAGATGTACAGAGTAAGGCCTTTTTGTCATTCAGCGTTCACTGCAGCATCACATCTACTCTGTCCAGTACTTGCTTGCATTATTTTATAATAGGTCATGCTACCAAGAGGCAAAGCCTTATGAAAGTCTTGGTCCCTACAGTCAAAAGGCATTGTAGACACACCTACACAGGTGGACCTTCATCATTTAGCTAAGTGTTGAACAACAAAGTTCTCTGCACTGTACCTTCAAACGGTACTAAATGTGCCTACACAATGGGTCAACCCTTCAGTCAGCTGCAGACCCCCTGACTTCTCCCCGCCCTAAAACTTTACTCCGACTTCCAGCTCACTTTAAGGAACATCGAAGTTTATTATGGAGTTTTCAGTTTTAGCTTTTCAAGGAAATGCTGCAAATTTTCGATTGGTAAATTTAAGTACTGAGGAGTTCTTGATAAGGTACCTCCCCCTCCCCAAAGAGCATCACTTTAAGGTGCTGCAGGCTGTATCACCTCCAATTGTCAGGCATTAAGTCTGAAATTCTTACACCTGAAGGCAAGCTGATTAAATGTACAAACTCGGACTGTTCTGTGCACCCAGGGAACCGAGGGACTGTACATGTTCCCAACTAGCCTCACCTCCCTCTGCACAGCCTTTGAACGCTTTGGTAACATTTTCCATTGTGGCAAAATAGAGAAACTTGTTTCCCCGGGAAAACCCACACGCTGGCAGTAAGATTCACACCAGAAGGAGGGCTCACCAGCCCAGGGGCTGGTGCATTTCAGGCTGTCCAGTGACTCCACCAGTTCTCAGGTGGGAAACAAGTTTACAAATTGCACTGCAGGGTCCTGCATCAGCACTGGGAGTTTGTGGCATGGGCTTATCAAGACCTGGTGACACCATCCCAGTGTCTGTCACTTGCACACCCTTGCCAAGGAGCCCAGCCACCTTGGTGACCAAGGACACTGCTCCGCAAACTCACAGGGAAGCACAGACTTCAGGTACAGGAAGAGACATTTAATCTTCAAATCTTTCTGTAAAACACCATTTCTTTGTCAGTAACATACCAGGGCTTTGGAAGAAAGGGCTCAAAACATAGCCACTGTAGAGACAGGCACTTGCCAAAGTCTTACATGCTCCTCCGCCTCCCTCCAGCCCTTTAAGGCACACTGCAGCCATGCCGCCAGGGAAGAACTGTGCTCCTGGCTACCTCAACTCATCTCAACATCTCAGGAGGGCACTTTTCCTGTTCACCTGGTGGTACTTCCACTTCAATTACACTGTGCCAAGCAGATGGAAGGTTATATGACAGACACAATGCTTAGTCTATATAAGAACAAACAGATCAGCTACATAGGCTGGCAGGGTCACAGATGCGAACAAGCACTGTATACTGATCACAGTAGGCAAACAAAAGTACAAGCAAATACAACTGTGATAGTAGACAAAGTTGGAGTGGGAAACTGCAAGCATCAGAACGACCCTGAGTACCTTCTACTGCAGCTTCAAAAGCCTTTTTGTCACTTTATGTGACACTGTTTCATTTCTGCCTGAAAACCTTGTTGATGGAGACTGCCCAAAGCACTTCGAGAGCTCAGGCGACGGTTTTCATCTGTGCCTGGTTCTGAGCAGAAGACTACATGATGCCCACCAGCAGCAGCACCAATTTCCTGCACAGGCCATTTCAGCTGTATCATTTATACAGAAGAGCTGGCATTCTGTTTCCTACAGCACGATTTTTAACCTGCCCTTTATCGGCCAGAAAAAGAAAACAGTTGGCACTAAGCAAGCAGAACTGGCCACCAGTGCTCCCTTTAAAAACACTACTGAATTCTGTTCTCCAGGGACATACAGAAGGAAAATTCACTCACCCTGCCCGCAAGATGCAAGCAAGGAGTTTGCATGCCTGTGGAAAGCATGGCTGACAACAACTGGCTCTTCTCAAAAACCCTTTGCATCTCAAAAAGGAAAACAGGTCCATCAAAAAATACATCATCTTTCTTTAGTTATATGGAAGCCTTAAGACTGTTTGTCCAAGAAGCAGCCTGGTGCATACTACTCACTATCTGCAGCTCTTTCAGAATGACCCTGTCATACTGACATTATTTTGAGACAAAAATCACTTAGTCTATTTGATTTGACTTCTAAGTACAGAACCTATGTGAAGGATTTATTCTGTGTGAGTTGTATTACTGCTCAAGTCAGTCACTTCTACTTGTTTGATCTATTTGCCAACCTTATTTGCTATAATGTAGACAAATTCTTCATTACTTAAAAATCTTACCAATTATACCATTTTAAATGACTCCCTGTATCCACTCGAATTAGCAGCTTCCCACCAAATTTCCAACCTTTCTTCCTCTGACAGAATTCTTTTGCCACACACTTGGCCCATCCTGCCAAGCGCAAGCCTGGCTGAGCCAAGCCCAAAGCCCTCTTTTGTGTTGGGAGAGCACAGGAGTGCAAGTGGCCATGTTTTCTACCAGTGAAATGATTAACTGTTTTCCTACTGTAGTTCTGCTGTCTCCACTGCTGGGCAACTACCTGTAGTTGCAGCAGCTTTTCAAATCATCTCTTAATTCTGCATCCCTCTTTTCTTACACAGTAGCTCACCAGTGTCCTTCTGTCCTGTGATGGGAATTAGGAGGGACTGTCAGGGAAATGTGTATTTCCATACAGTTCTCATTTTTCCATAGTTATATTTTTGATACAGGATATTACCTTAGCTAACTCATTGGTCTGATGTAGTACAGCTGTTCATGTACAGAAGACTATTCTGCTCTCCATGCTCCTTTTCTTCCCACTGACACTTTCCTCCTCTTTCATCTTTCTCACATCTTATTCTCCTCTGTCATCACGTTAATAACAAAGGCTTTCTCATTGCAAACTTAGGATCCCCAATCTACCAAAACACAGAGACACTCTTTGATCTCATACCTTCCCAACCCTAACATATTCAATTACTTGTTGCGAGTTCATAACTGAACCCATTCCTGTTCAGCATCTCCTAAACATAGTTCACTGAATCTCCTCCCTGGGTTTCCACTGACCTCTTCACACTGGACCTCACAACTGCTCTTGCACCTTGTTCTCCTTCAACACAGCAAACTCTCTTGCCCTCTCTCCCCCTATGTACGCATCGACCTTCCTTGTTCATGCTCTCTTCTCTCAGCTATCACTGAAGAGATGGAGAAGCCTTACCAACCTTTACCCTAACATGACTCTGCCCCCATCCTCAGGTAATTGCAGCAACATGCTCAAAAAACTCAATGTTGTCACCTTCCAGGTCTCTCGGATACAGACTTGCTCAAACTAAGATTTCAGCCTATTTCTATCAAATACTTGGTGCACCTTGTACAGGCAAAAACAGGAGAAATAGTCTGTCTCAACTTCCCTGACACTCTGCCTGTCATTGCATGTGTTAGTCCAGCACTCTGAACAGACAATATCCACAACAACCACTCAGCTACAGGCTAGGGAAAGAGCATCTGAGAGCAGCCAGGAAGAAAGGGACATAGGGGTGCTGGTAGGTAGTAGCTGAAGATGAGCCAGCAGTGTGGCCAGGTGGGCAGGAAAGCCAAAGGCATCCTGGCCTGGCTCAGGAGCAGTGTGGCCAGCAGAACAAGGGAGGTTCTTCTGCCCCTGTGCTCAGCACTGCTCAGGCCACACCCTGACTGCTGTGTCCAGTTCTGGGCTCCTCAATTCAAGAGAGATGCTGAAGTGCTGGAAGGTGTCCAGAGAAGGGCATCAAGGCTGTGGAGGGGCCTGGAGCACAGCCCTGTGAGGAGAGGCTGAGGGAGCTGGGGGTGTGCAGCCTGCAGAAGAGGAGACTCAGGGCAGAGCTCATTGCTGTCTGCAACTACCTGCAGGGAGGATGTAGCCAGGTGGGGTTGGGCTCTTCTGCCAGGCAACCAGCAACAGAAGAAGGGGACACAGCCTCAAGCTGTGCCAGGGGAGCTCTAGGCTGGATGTTAGGAGGAAGTTGTTGGCAGAGAGAGTGATTGGCATTGGAATGGGCTGCCCAGGGAGGTGGTGGAGTCACCTTCCATGGAGGTGTTCAGGAAAAGCCTGGCTGGGGCACTTAGTGCCATGGTCTGGTTGATTGGACAGGGCTGGGTGTTAGGTTGGGCTGGCTGAGTTTGGAAGTCTCTTTCAACCTGTTTGGTTCTATGATTCATGCCTTTTGTAGAAGACATGCATCTGCCCTTCACAGCCATGTAAAACACTGCTCTAACCACCACTTTCTTAGCTCATTTGTTCTGATGATTTTCTTTATTCCCAGCCAATACTTCCCATTCTGGCTTTAATGAAACACAGAATACTTAATTTATCAAATGCTAGCCAATATTGCTCTACTGGTTAGGTTATAAACTGCCTGGGGGAAGAGACGTATTTTACTGTCTTGTCTCACAGTGTCCAAACCCACGGGGACCTAAGCAGTGGCTTGGTTGAGCAGGCACCATGCTAATAAAACTTTGTAACAGACTCTGCATGAGAAGGACACACTTCATTTTCAGTAACAAGTACCACACCTCTCAACTCCAGATGTGAAAGAGTTCCACCTTTCCATACACTCCACTACTAACCTACATTTATGACAGAAGAGAGGTCCTGTTAACTAAAGCCTTATCTTCCTTGCCTCGCTTTCACCTAAGGATAAGAAAGCCACGGCGCACACTGCCCTCGCATCCCTGCTCAGTGCCACCATAGGCACGTGACACTTGCCTTGCCCCCCAGAGCATCCCATAGCAGTGGGATGTAGTATTTGTTTCAGTATATAATTACCCTTAGTACTCTCTCAAATTAACTCCGCTTACACACAAGACCTAGGGAAAAAAATAAGTGTGTCTGTGTGCAGAAGTCATATGAGGGGAAATGTAGGAAAAGCTGTCAAATCAAAAGGAAAGGGGGAAAAAAGAAGAAAAGGTAAAGGTCTAGAAAACTATGAAGATGAAAAGTAGGAAGAATAAGAATCAGCTCTCCTCAACAAAACTTCACTGTCCTCTGCCACATATATTCAACATTTATCTGAAAGTTTTTGTGTTGTTGATAATCTGTAGTCTTGTAGACCTCAGTGCACAAATGAATATGCCTGTATCAGTGCAATTTCTTTCTCTAGAGCTGCACAGCTCTATCAATGCACTAGAGGAAAAGCAGTCCACACGCACCTGACTGGTACAAATGCATTCATGCAGGCACAAAAAGATAATCAAAGCAATTAAAAACTATTCTCCATTAAAGAAGGATGTGGGTTCAAACTTTCAGTTTCACAATTTTCACCCCAAGTCTAAAGCTGATTATCACTACCAAAATGCAAGAGGAATCTGGACCTAAGAAAGCTTATCAGTCGTTTTTACACAGCTCACCTGACAATACACCACGCATTAGCAGGTCCTTTTTTCATCCTTTAGGGACTTGAAAAAAAACCACAATTGCTGCAGTTTTCATTACCTCAGCCGTGTGAATTCCCTCTCCCACACCTTGCAAGAAAGCATTTACCAGCAATGTCACCTCAGCTAAACGGAACTAACAGCTACAGAAAGGGGAAGGAAAGAATACACGGCTCTATTTGCTGTTGTGGCTTTGTCCAAGGGCAAAGTTGGGCTCTGCTGGGGACTGTGTGAACATTTCCAACTCTTGGGCTCTCTCACTTGGTTGTATTTTCCTTTTTTAATTATTTTAAAAGTTGAATTCTTACAAGTGGGAGGGCCAGGGAAGCAGTGTCACCTGTATCTTAGCGAGAGCTCTAATCACACAGTGTGATGGAAACAGAGAGAGGCCTTATCCACGCTATGGAGCTCCTCTATTCTGCCACACCTTCTCCAGTGCTTTCAAGAGTTTTGTTTCTGCTACGGCAGAAACGGGGTGACGGTATTCACAGCCCACCTACAGCAGCTGTACTTGAGAGCTAAGGAGGCAGCAAAGTGCAGCACAGGGAATGGACACTGACCTAACAGCCTAACTTCTTAAACCAGCTTTATCACCAGGCAAAGCATTTCTGCAGCTACACTCTTACTTCCACCCCTAACTCAACTGAGCCTATTGCAGATGATGTTACATTGGAGGAAACAGGCTTTCTATTCCCTGTAAGATGCAATTTTTTAGGCTAGAACATACAACTTGTGACAAATTAATACATCCAACCAGAAAACCTTTAGGGGAGCCATCCAATGCAAAGACACAAGATGTATGTCCTGTTTCTTCCAGGTGAGAAGGTCAAGAGGTAGGGTCCTGAAATTCAGACTGCAGCCCAGAAATCTGATGTCAGATAGCAGTAAAGGAGGAAGACAGAGACTAGACTTCTTAATTCTCCTCTAAAAATCTAGATGCTGTAAGAAGGTGTAATCAATGAGGTTTGTGAGTCTTCCAGTGAAGAGAAGCTGCTGTTTGACCAAGTAGTTCACTAAGAGAAGAAACTGGAACTTAAACCAGCCATGCTCCACACACCATGTAAGAATTGAGTAGCCTCTAGCATTAGCTCTAGAGGCTGGGCTGCTAGCTATTTAAGCAAAAGGAATGCTTCCTTCACAGCAAATACTCAAGTTCCATCTGTTGCACAAGAGCTACCTTCACATCCACCCAGTTTCCCCAGTCCAAATTACAGGCGATTGGGACTGTCATCTGTAAGCACATCCCCAGGCACATGTCACTCTGTTCTTTGCCAGCAAGTTTAACAGCACACTCCCATAACGTGCTAAATTTTCAAAAACGCTTTTAAAAAAGCTCCAAATCTTCCACACACAAAAGAAATACCAGATTTATTTACAGTTCCCACACAAACTGGACTCAAAACAGTAATGCTGAGCAGTACAGCAAATACATTAGAAATAAGACCTGAAATACACTCCGTACTTGACCAAAACGGTTCTGTGGTTCTATGAAAGGGTTCCCAAAGACTGGAACAGGCTCCCCAGGGAAGTGGTTGAATCCTCATCCTTGGAGGTGTTTAAAAGCCCCGGAGATGTGGTGTTGTGGGACATGGTTTAGCTTCAGACTTGGTAGAGTTTGGGAATGGTTGGACTCGATGACCTCACAGGTCTTTTCTAACTAAAACGATTCTCTGAATCTCTGAGCAAAGAGGTCAACAGATTTTCAATTTCATTTACTATGAAGCACCAGATTTAAAAACATCACAGAAGCTAACACATAGTACACGCTCTCACCCCAAACTACTTACAGTCCAGCTGCCTCCCTCAGCCAAGAAATACAAATAACAACCCTGTACTATTTGATTAACCCTCTGCAGCCTCCCATCTTCTCCGATTAACTGCCAGGTGAAAACCAGGCTGAAAAAAACGCAGGTCTGCAGCTCAGCCCCCAGTGCTTCGGCTTCCCAGAGAAGCGACTCCCACCGCGATGCGCAGGGAGGGACAAGCGGCTGGCAGCAATCGCACATCAGATACCGTCAGACACGTTACAGCCGCCCCTGGCCGCGAGAGGCCATGGCGAGCAGGGACACCGGGAGAAGCGGCGGCGGGGGCGGGGGGGGCAAGGCGTGCTTCCACCGCCAGCTCACAGCCCGGATCGGGGGCCTCCCGAGCCCCGCGCAGTGACAGATCTGTCCCGCCTCTAGCTACCGGCAGACACGGATCCGGAAATCTCGCCCGCGCCCCGGCCCGTCTCCTGCCCGGGCACGGCCACAACCAACCCCTTCCCGGCCGCCTAGGCCCTGAGCCGGCCCGCTGCCACCCGCCCCGCGCTAGGCCCGACGGCCAGGAAGTGGCTCCGCCGCCGCTCCGAGCCGCGCGGCCCGCGCCGACCCGCTCCCCAGGCCCCGCGGCGGGGCCGGGCCGGGCCGAACGGCCAGCCGCGGCGTCTCGCTGCTCCGGCCCCCGAGTCTCGCAGGCGGCCAGGCCGCACCCCCTGTCCCAGCCCTGCCTACCTGGGTTGCCAGTCATTCCAGCCCCGCGGGTGGTAGTGCTGCCTGCTGCCGGTGCCGCTCAGCCGAGACCCCGGGGCTCTGCGGCTCATTACCTTGCCCGAGACGGCATGGCCGGCCGGGCAACGGCACGGAGCGGGAGCAGCGGCAGAAGAGGCAAAGGAGGAAGAGGAGAAGGAGGAGAAGGAGGAAGCGGGGCGTAGAGGCGCGGGCGGCGGCTCCTCACTCGAGCTCCGCAGGCGGCTGCTGTCTCACACCGGAGGGAGGGGACACGGCCGCAGCGGCTGCTCCGGCTGCTGCCCGCCGCACGGCATGCCGGGATCACGGACATGGGCCGCCCGCCCCCTCCGCGGGGCACGCTGGGAGGGCGGGGGCTGGGGCGCGGGGGCGGGGCGCTCCGCCCCCGGCAGTGCTGGGAGAGGCTTCCCCGCCGGTGCGGGTGTGCTGCGCTGCGCGCCCCGCGGAGACCCGGGGGACGGTGCGCCCTGTCGGTGGGCGTGGGAGAGCGGGTGGCCATCGTCACCGCCCCGGGGCGTCAGAGGAGCGGGGGAGCCTCTTCCCCTGGATCTGGAGAGGAGGCGGAGGGTGGTGCTGCGCTGTTAGGGCCGGTGACATCTCACAGCTTCCCGTCCCCTGAGCTATGAGGGCAACCTTGGAGCGCTGGGTATGAGGGCAGCCAGAGAATAGCAGCCTGGCCAACGTGAACGGATCTGGGGGATCCTGGGTCCTGGGGGGCTGCGGGCACCGCGGCACTCTGAGAGGAAGGAAGGCCCAGGAGCATGAGGAGAGGCGGAGCCTCCCAGGCTCCCAGCTTTGAGGGAACGCGGAGAATCCCAGATCCTGGGGCCTGAGGAGCCAGTGTCCCCAGGGCGTGAAGGGAGCCTGGGGCCCGTGAGCCTCGAGGAGAGAGAGCCGAGGCCCTCAGGTCTTGAAGAGTGCTGGAGGACCTGTACCCTGCTCCTAATTTTGTTAAGAAGTTGCGGACATCCTCCCCTCTGCAGGGCTCTGTGCTGCCCCGAGCTCGCTGAAGTGCCTGCTCTGAAAAGAGCACGTACCTATCCCAACACTTCTCCCCGCTGGGACGTGTCACCCATAGGCGGCTGTTGCGAAGAAGGCTTATAGTTGTCGGTAGTCAGCAAAAACCTTACTAATCTCACACTAAAACCCTGAGGGCTTCTGCTCCTTCCTGCCTTCCTCCTGACAGCGGCTACAGTGCATTTCAGAAGCAGACCAGCAAACTAGCGTCTTTCTAAACCCAGATGGCTGCCGCCTGGAGCAGGCACCGTGTTCGCTAGAACGGCACCCGTGGGGAAAGCTCTGCACACGGGGCAGCACAGCGCCTCCCATCGCAGACCTTCTGGCTGCGTTTCCCAAGAGAAGACGTGAGCAATGTCTCGGGCGTCTTTGGGTTTTTATCTAAGTTGAGTTCATAGAATGAATCACAGAACGGTTTAGGTTGGAGGAGATCTCAAGGATCATCCAGTTCCAAGCCCCCACCATAGGCAGGGACACCTCCCACTAGAACAGGTTATTCAAGGCCTCTTCCAGCCTGGCCTTGAACACCTCCAGGGAGGTTGTGGAGCACAGAATCACCCAATGTGACCTTAGATCATATTGGGTGATTCTGTCCTGCACAACCTCCCCGGGCAACCTGTGCCAGTGTCTCACCACCCTCACTGCAAAGATCCCTTTCCTAACATCCAGTTTCAATCTCCCCTCTGCCAGTTCAAACCCATTCCTCCTCATCCTATCATTACCAGACCTTGTCAATAGTCTCTTCCCAGACCTCCTGTGGCTCCCTTCAGATACTGGAAGGCCACCCCAAGGTCTCCTCAAAGCCTTCTCTTCTCCAGGCTGCAGAGCCCCAACTCCCAGCCTGTCCTCACAGCAGAGCTGCTGCAGCCCTCTCAGCATCTTGATGGCCTCCTCTGGACTGGCTCCAACAGTTCCATGTNGTTGAATGTCATGAGGTTGGCCTGGGCACAGCTCTGCAGCCTGTCCAGGTCCCTCTGGATGGATCCCTGCCCTCTAGCAAGTCGACTGTGCCACACAGCTTGGTGCCATCTTCAGACCTGCTGAGGGTGCATTTGATTCCTCTGTCCATATCACTGACAAAGATGTTAAACACCACTGCTGCCAGCACTGACCCCTGAGGGACACCACTTGGCACTGGTCTGCAGGTGGACATTGTGCCCTTGATCACCACGTTCTGCATGCCACCGTCCAGCCTATTCTTTATCCATCAATGCTCCACCCGTAAAGTCCACGATTTTCCAGTTTGATAAAACAAATTACTGACTGTAGAGTATTTCCTTAGTATTGAAAAATTGTGATTGTTTGGTCAGCAAAGTGACCTGCATAGATCTAAGTCATTGTCTGGTTACAATAGCCTAGATCTGAGACCACTGAAAACCCCAAGGAGACTTTTTAAACCACCCTGTGCCTAACAGGCCACGTTTCTGTTGGTGGCTTGGCTGAGACAGATGGCATGCTGCCGCCTCCCTTGGACTCTGCTGGGCAGCCATCCTCCTGCCAGTATGGTCTGGCTGGCCTACAGTCTGTGAGCAAGGCACACAAGACATGTACAGATTTCAAAGGCAGTTTCAAGACAAAACAAAAAGTGAAGTGTCAAACGGCTTCCTTGCCACCTAATGCCGCTCCGGTGCCAGACCATCTCCTGCCCATCAGGCTGTGCTTCAGCTGACATGCGCCTGTGTATCTTCAGGGAACCAGTTTTGCACACACAGCTCCTTCCATGTGTGTGCTGGTTTGAGGCAAATTAGAATAGTTTAATGAGAGAAATTAGATTATATACTGTGAAAAGGAAGCAATGGTGATGGCTACTGCACTCACAGGCTTGCTGAGATGTGTAAAAGCAAGAATACAAGCACAGATAAGACAGTTGGTGTGTGTCTCTGTCTGCCAGAGTCGGTGTTTCTCCCTGGGCTGCTTCTGTGGAACTAATCCTTCTGCTTCTGACCCCCCTTGCCCATCCTCCAAACTCACCTTGCACATAAGGCAGACTCTGGGATAAGGTGGAGCGGTGGAGAGAAGGTGGAAGGGTGGTCGGGCGCCCGTCCGGCGGACTGTGGTTTCTGCGCGAGCTGATGTGAGTCGGTATTACGCTTGTGTATTTCTCTCCATAGCTGCACATATTGTAACTCTCTGCTTGTACCTTGTGCTGAGCTGTGACTATAAAGCTTCATTCCTTAACTTCCAGCTGGCTGAGTCTAGTCTGGGTGATTTCATAAGGGAGGAAGGGGCAGGTAACTCCCAAACCATCACAATGTGCCATGACAGATTTTTTTCCCCCCTTCTTTAAAATTGAGATGGACATCTGGAATTACACAATATGTGATAAAATGAGAGCTTTATAAGGTATGGCAGCTATATCTGCTGCAAATTTACTCCTCCTTTTCCAGCAAAGTCTGGCAGATCCTCTGCCCCTAGCAGTGCAGCAGGTGATGATTTTTCTTTTTCTTTCATAAGTATCCCACTGGTAACAATGTGAATCACTTGAGGGACAAGTTAATGCTAGGAATTAAATTTTAACTACCTTTCAAACTAATTTAGGGGAGGCACAAAGAAAGCTGGCATACCGTGTCCAACGGCTGCCTGCAGGTAGCAAGAGTGTAAGAAGCACTGATTTAGCGTTCGGTAGGGTAAAGTTTGTGTCAGAAATCCTGTATTCTGGTGGTGTATTTGCTGCAGTCTGTGTGGTCTAATGCAGATCCCTCTTCTGAGTGCAGTTGTCTCCATTTGTAAAATGGATCAGTGATGTTTAGCTTTCTAAACTGCTGTTGTGCACTGCCTTAAAGCAGTAAAATGGCACATAGTTTCCAAGGGAAGGACAGACTTGATCTGTTTCCACCAGGATAATGATAACGGCAAAACTTGAGTGGTGTTATGGATAATAGTTAAAATGCTCATCAAAATTTGTGAGACAGAGCAGTAATTATTTGTCTAGCACTTGGTTAGCTGAGATGGATAAGGCCATTCAGACACAGCTCTGTGAATGGAAAAGCCCAAGGAGAGGGAGGGAGGACAGGGTTTTCAAAGCTGCCTCCTGATTTTCTGTCCTCAACTTTGGGACTTCAGTTTTGGATAGTTAGTGACCAGAACTGGTATCAGTTGTGTCTGTAGATACTTGAGTCTTGATAAAATAAATAAATAAATCAGGTGTCTAAATCTAGGCCTTCTCTGAATAGAAATATATAGCCTTAAAATATGTGTTTTAAACCTCAGAACAAATTGATGGCATCAGCCAGAACTGGTAGGGCTGGGTGCTAGATTGGACTGGATGAACTTGAAGGTCTCTTCCAACCTGGTTGATTCTGTGATTCTAAATCAAGTGTCTAAATCTGGGCCTTCTCTGAATAGAAATATATAGGCTTAAAAGATCTGTTTTAAACTTTGGAATGAATTGATGACCCTTGCAGAGATACATCTGTCTGGCTCCTGGGCATACGCTCAATCCACTCCATCAGACTGTCCACGTGCGTCCTAATGCAGAGCTCTGGAGTGACAGATACTATGAACCACACTTTTTCTGCTTTGCAATTCATGGTAATGATCTCTGTGATGGATAAAAGAAGGCTGCATTAATCTGAGTGTTATTTTTAGCTGGAATGAAGTGCAGATTGTATGCATTTCATGTGCTGAAATAGGGCAGTAAGTACCATATTGCGTCTTCTAGCCCTTACTGCTTGATTTCCTTACTAAGCATTATGTCTAGGAAAAACAGCATGTGCTGAGGATTGCAAGTCACTTCTGGCCCCTGGCACTCTCCTATCCATAACAAAGCTACAGACTGAGAGAAAAATGATCACCAACCACGAGAGGGAAGGAGATTCTAGCTCCTCTTCTGGAAACGGGACAGAAGCCAAGAGCAAAACAGTATTTAACCAGGCCAAGGACACGTCAGATGCCAAGATCCCATAGCCTGTATATTGTAGATGGATACCTCTTAGAAGCTGTAAAGGATTCCTAGAGGAGTTATTCCCTCTAGCTGCCAATTCTGGTGCTTAGTGGCAGAACCCAAGTTTTGTCAGTTGCCTACCAGGTTTTTCAGTCGAGTGGCCCTCTGCACTGTTTCCTGGAGGCAGCAGGCTCCAAACACGTGTGCTGCATGGCCAATCTGTGCAGGCACAGAGAGCCCAGGGTGTGCAGAACACGCCGTACTGGTGGCACAGGCACAGCCCAGCAGCGCATGGGCGTAGGGCCCTCAGGACTCCTGCTGTTCTCTTCACTAAAACCCTTGGCAGGTGTAGTGAGCTGTAGAGGTTGCGCTGCCCAGCGGAGATGCTGCCTGACACGGACAAACGGTGCGCTCTCTGCTGGGGCCTGTCTTCTTTCATCCCAGACTGGAATTTCTCCTTATCCTATCAGCACAGAAATCCAACGTCCAAATAGTCCTAATGGCAAGGCACATTAAATATTCCAGAGGTTTTGGGTTGAAAATCTTACTAACACAAAATAAGTCAACCTCACATTCTACAAGTCCATAATAAATGCACTGTGATTTGGATACTGTTAACAAAAAGAGTCTTTTGTCATCTTTTTACGTAAGAGACTAAGGAAAATATCATTTTATTTTTCCTGGCTATTTATAAGGGCACTTTGAGCTTCAGTGGGGTAGCACATGGAACCATCTGTTCCGTTTCCTCGAGGGCTTTTAGAAGATGACTTTACTCCACAGCATTCCTCCACCTCAGTGCAACAAACACAACACATTAACTTTCTTACAACTTGCATTTTTGCACTGTTCAATTTCTTGAAGGCTCTTACATCTCAAAGGCATTTTCTGTCTCCTGGGGAGGGCAACATTATGTACAGTGTGTGAATAAATATCTCAGTTCCTGTCACAGACGTTCATTATAAATTTATTGCATCATGAACTGCAGAGGCCCTTGGTTGTGTGTATAAGCTGCTGCTTCATTTTCTGCTCTCAGCAGTAAGCTTTGCTGTTTAGTAACTGTGGATTCTTAAAGGTCACAGACATCATTTACATATTACCAGCAACAATCATATATACAAACTGAATACTTCCATGTAAGTGACTGGCTCCTAAGCAAGTCATCATTGGAATTACTTCGACCTGACAGCCTAAAACAGTTGCAGGTCTTTAAATATTTAGGTCTTGAAATGCCCAAGGGGAAATGGCAGAGAAGGATTTTTTTTTGGTGATGTCACTACAATCAGCCATATTATACCTGTCACATTTCAGGCAGGGTGAAAATGGTCATAGTCCAGAGCAGCAGTTTCTGTGCTGGCCTTCAGAAAAGCAGAAACTGCAGCAATGCTTTGACAAGTTTTGTAAGCCACACAGGATGCATGCAGTGTAGTACCTGGTTAGACTGACAGCATCACAGCAACTCAGCTAGAAAATGTCTCAGCAGCTCTGAAAATCAAACTCTTTGTGGAGCGGTTGCACATCTGATTGGTAGACAGTGCTGGCTAAGAATCAACTATGCCTTTACTCATGGCAAAGTGATTGTGTGCCACAAGCAGCAGTTCCCTCTCCTCTGTTCAACAAGACAGGGCTGTAGCTGAGCTCCTGCCCAAGTTGTTCTGTTATCTGCAAGCCAAACAGCATGGCTGCAGATCAGTTCATGTTGCTGCAAGAGTTGGCTGTTTTGACTGGCAGCTGTTGGGAGTTCACAGGCTCACAGGATGTTAGGGATTGGAAGGGACCCAAAGGGATTGTCAAGTCCAACCCCCTGCCAGAACAGGACTATACAATCCAGATCAGGTCACACAGGAACACATCCAGACAGGCCTTGAAAGGCTCCAGAGAAGGAGACTCCACAACCTCTCTGGGCAGCCTGTGCCAGTGCTCTGGGACCCTTACAGTAAAGAAGTTCCCCCTTGTGTCGAGCTGGAACCTCCTGTGCTGTAGCTTCCATCTGTTGCTCCTTGTCCTATCTCAGGGAGCAGTGAGCAGAGCCTGACCCCCCCCTCCTGACCCCCAGCCCTCAGATAGTTATAGACATTTGTTAAATCCCCTCTCAGTCTTCTCTCCTCCAGACTAAACAGCCCCAGGTCCCTCAGCCTCTCCTCACCAGGCAGTGCTCCAGTCCCCTCATCATCCTCGTAGCCCTCCACTGGACCCTCTCAAGCAGATCCCTGTCCCTCTTAAACTGGGGAGCCCCAAACTGAACACAATGCTGCTTGCATTATTTCTGGAGAGCCTGGGCAAAAGCTTAACGAGAAACACTCTGTCCTGCAAGAGTGAAGAGCTGAATCAGGGCGAGGAGGATTGCTTGTTACGAAATGCTGCACAGTGCTGGAAGAGAGCTGGCGTCCACTGTACTGCACTGCAGACAAGGAGGCAGCAGGAAGCAATCCTCTGTCACTGGGGGTGCCAGTAGCACAAGGCTGATGCACTGTGGGGTCCTCTGAAAAATGAAGAGTGTACTTACTTGGTGCCTCACCTTTCTGGTGAGGCTGAGAATTTCCATCTGTTAATAGAACTGTTGTTGCACATACAATTCTGTGCTCTGCAGGCCCAAGTTTACATCATGTTTGTAGAAGGGGTAGTTTAAAAGAGACAGCCAGGAAAGTATCGAGCCCTTAAGGCATAATAAGGCATGGGAATTTGTTTGGATGATGTAATGAATCCAGCTTGTTAACTTGGCTCAGGTTGGTGCTTATTGCTGATAGTGGAGTGCTATGAAAAGCAAAAGAAATCTTGCTCTGAGAGGTGCAGTGCAATCGTAGGTGTAACACACAGGGAGCTTCCCCGAGCTAGTGATGCTTCCATCCTTTCCAACTTCAGCTGCTTTTCGAGGCTTACTTTCCCACTTGTTTTCTCCCGTGTCCCAGGTCTCAACCTTACCAAGGCCTTGTGTCTCTTGGGTCATACTTTGAGTGACAGCTCAGTAACTAGTCTTTATGAGATAAAACGTAGGAGCAGAGCACAGCAGGGAGGAGCCAGAGGGCCAGGTTCAGAAATGTGAGCAGGCAGTCCTCATCCACCGCTCTGGCCTGGGCAGTCTTCCAGGGCACTGATCGTAGGTGTGAAGTACAACCAGTTGTCACTCCTGCACACGTTGCTCAGGTTCCCCTCGGGTTTTCTCACAGTCCTTCCCGAGGGTGTTTTTGTGGAAACTCACACTGAGGTGTTTGACCACAGAGCTGGCAAGGGGACCAAGAGTTATTGCTAGAGGGACCACATAACCTCCACTCCCTTAAGAAGCCAGCGTTAGAAAAAAAAAGTCTTTCACACCTCAGGGAGTCTGCATGGTAACACTCTGGGGGTGGAAAAACACTCCTCAGCAGAAAACAAAGGGAGTTGGTCTGGCCAAAGCTGGGGTGAGCCCAGGGTCAGCAGCAGAAGTCACCCTGCTCCAGCTCAGCTGTGGCACTTCTGCCTGGCACTGCAGAGGATGGGTATTCCTGTGGCCACAGGCAGCTGGCACTATCTAGAGCAAACCCAGGAGGGTTCAAAGTCTCCACAGGGGCAATTGAGGCCCCAAGCACTGCTTGGTTGAAATCTCACCTGCACAGCTGTTATTGCCTGTTATGTTTGTGAGAAAGGCTGTGTCCATTTCTAAATGATGACACAATTGGAGTTGAATCAAGTAAGAGTAAATTGCCTTCTACTGCCAGATACATTCAGTGCAAAGACCTGATATTAATCTGAGCCTGTGAAAAGCTCTGTGTGGGAGAGCTGTCTAGCATTATGTAAAAGAGAGTCTGATTTCCCAAATAACTCACATGCACTGAAACCACCAAATCATCTTCCTGTAGTGTCCTATCTAAATCACTACAATTTTCAGCTTCTCTAACAACAGCCTTACAAACCACAGCTTCCTTCAGTAACACAGCTTTGACTCATCTCCAGGCCAGGATGAGAGAAGATTGTGAGCTCTTGTGCATGAAAAGCACACATTATCCCCAGGCAACCTGAAAACTCTCTCTTTCCCAGTTGGCAAGCTTTTCTTTTGCAGCCTTCATAAAACACAGCTTTTGTGTGTTTACAGAGATATGTCCAAGCCTTTAATGGAGGAAGCCTGCAGATCTCATCACAGAATCATAGAATCAGTCAGGGTAGGAAAGGACCACAAGGATCATCTAGTTCCACCCTGCCTAGCCATGGGCAGGGACACCCTACCCTAGATCTGGCTGGCCAGAGCCTCATCCAGCCTGGAAGTACATCAGGAGGTACTGACATGATCTTTGAGGGGTTCTGGGGAATTACTACTTACATATAACTTCTATCATTTATAACTGCTACTTTTTAGTCCCCAGTACTTGAGAGTTCTCCTGTAGAAAAAGAGATGTGATTCTGTAAAACTCTTCAGAAAGCTTTCTAGGCACAAATTACATCTTCTCCTATGTTTAGCATGAAAGGCCTTGGTGGAGCACAACACGAGATTAAGTCTAATAATTCTGCTATAATAGAATAACAGAATTAGCCAGGTTGGAAGAGACCTCCAAGCTCATCCAGCCCAACCTAGCACCCAGCCCTGTCCAATCCACCAGACCATGGCACTAAGTGCCCCAGCCAGGCTTGGCTTCAACACCTCCAGAGCCTGAAGTCAGGGGAGTTTCAGCATTCGAAGCAGACTGAGCCCTTATCCAGAGCGTATCTCTCTCTCAGTGCTTCTCTGGATCACAGCTCACACTACACTTCAGCTCCTGCAGCTGATGGACACAGCAGCATTACAGCCCTGTAACCCAAAGGCCTCTTGACCAACAGGGTCAGCCTTTCATTCAGCTGGAAAGAAATTGATAACACAAACTTATTGTTGTTTTTCATGTAAGTTCCTTTAAACTCTTATTTGAAGTATTAGTCAGATTGGCTTCAACCTGTGGTTTATCATAACTTATAACTTATCATAGAATCAGCCAGTTTGGAACAGACCTCCAAGATCATCCAGTCCAACCTATCACCCAGCCCTATCCAGTCATCTAGACCATAGCACTAAGGGCCTCATCCAGTCTTTTCCTGAACACCTCCAGGCACAGCCACTCCACCACCTCCCTGGGCAGCCCATTCCAATGCCAATCACTCTCTCTGCCAACAACTTCCTCCTAACATCCAGCCTAGACCTGCCCTGGCACAGCTTGAGGCTGTGTCCCCTTGTTCTGTTGCTGGGTGCCTGGCAGCAGAGCCCAACCCCACCTGGCTACAGCCTCCCTTCAGGTAGCTGTAGACAGCAATGAGCTCTGCCCTGAGCCTCCTCTTCTGCAGGCTGCACACCCCCAGCTCCCTCAGCCTCTCCTCACAGGGCTGTGCTCCAGGCCCCTCCACAGCCTTGCTGCCCTTCTCTGGACACCTTCCAGCACCTCAACATCTCTCTTGAACTGAGGAGCCCAGAACTGGACACAGCACTCAAGGTGTGGCCTGACCAATGTTGAGTACAGGGGCAGAAGAACCTCCCTCATCCTGCTGGCCACACTGCTCCTAATACTAGCCAGGATGCCATTGGCTCTCTTGCCCACCTGGGCACACTGCTGGCTCATCTTCAGTTACTATCTACCAGCAGCCCCAGGTCCCTTTCTGCCTGGCTGCTCTCCAGCCACTCTGTCCCCAGCCTGTGGTGCTGCTTGGGGTTGTTGTGGCCAAAGTTTGTAATGACTCAGTTGTCTCATTCCTTGGACTTGTGCTTCTCAGTCTTGCAGATACGGTGATCATTCAGGAGGAATAAAATTAACCTTAAAATAATCAGTGATGCACAGGGATAGAGCTTCATGACAGTGCTTTTTGGTGGGATTTCAGTTCAGTGACTATAAACACAGTCAGTGTTTTGCTCTCTCAGCTCATTCATTCAGCTGCTGGCAGCTGCCCTGGGCAAGTATTCCGTGTCTGATGTGGCCACTGGTTAAACACCTACTTGCCAGATAAATGCAATTCAGCTCCAAGCCTGCAGACCCACCAAGCCCACAGTGACACAGGCATGAATCCATAAATGATAGAATCAGTCAGGGCTGGAAGGGATCACAAGGATCAGCCAGTTCCAACCCCCCTGCCATGCCCAGGGACACCCTACCCTAGAGCAGGCTGCCCACAGCCTCATCCAGCCTGGCCTGAAACACCTCCAGGGATGGGGCCTCAACCACCTCCCTGGGCAACCCATTCCAGCCTCTCACCACTCTCATGCTGAACAACTTCCTCCTCACAGCCAGTCTGAATCTCCCCACCTCCAGCTTTGCTCCATTCCCCCCACTCCTGTCACTCCCTAACAGCCTCGAAAGTCCCTCCCCAGCTTTTTTGTAGCCCCCTTCAGATCCTGGAAGGCCACAAGAAGGTCACCTGGGAGCCTCCTCTTCTCCAGCCTGCACAGCCCCAACTCTTTCAGTCTGTCCTCACAGCAGAGCTGCTGCAGCCCTCTGAGCATCCTCCTGGCCCTGCTCTGGACACACACCAGCATCTCCACATCTTGGCTGTACACTTCCACAAACACACAGCTAAAGGACAGGATAAGTGCTTAAATCCTGAGAAGAAAAAACATGATGAGACAAAGGAGTGATACCGAGAAATGGAATAGTATGAAGCAGAGCTGCACAGGTAACTGCTGTTTGGGTCCAGGTACCCCTCTGAAGTACATTTGCACATATGCTGTACTCATACAGGCATAGAATGAATCACAGAATGGTTTAGGTTTGAGGGGACTTCAAAGCTCATCCAGTTCTAGTCCCCTACCATAAGCAAGGACACCTCCCACTAGAACAGGTTATTCAAGGCCTCATCCAGCCTGGCCTTGAACACCTCCAGGGAGGTTGTGGAGCACAGAATCATCAGTGTGATCAAAGATCACCTTGGGTGATTCTGTGCTGCACAACCTCCCTGGGCAACCTGTGCCAGTGTCTCACCACCCTCACTGCAAAGAACCCCTTCCTAACATCCAGTTTCAATCTCCCCTCTGCCAGTTCAAACCCATTCCTCCTCCTCCTGTCATTACCAGACCTTGTCAATAGTCCCTCCCCAGCCCTCCTGTAGCTTCCTTCAGATACTGGAAGGCCACTCCAAGGTCTCCTCAAAGCCTTCTCCTCTCCAGGCTGCAGAGCCCCAACTCTCTCAGCCTGTCCTCACAGCAGAGCTGCTGCAGCCCTCTGAGCATCTTGGTGGCCTCCTCTGGACTGGCTCCAACAGTTCCATGTCCTGCTTGTGTTGGGGGCTCCAGAACTGCACCCAGGACTGCAGGTGGGGTCTGAGGAGAGCAGAGACAAGGGGCAGAATCCCCTCCTTTGCCCTGCTGGCATGCAGAATGAAAGGAAATGGCCTCATGTTGCATCAGGGGAGCTCTTAGAGTTGTGCTGTGTCAGTTCAGAATCACAGAAATGTCCAGGTTGGAAAAGACCCTCAGGGTCACTAAGTCCAACTTATAACCCCACCCTACAAGATTCACCTTAAACCATAACATCTCAGCACAGGCAGTCCCTGGCATAGCCAGGCTGGAGAGCACAGGTGAGAGGCCAGGAATTAAACAGTATCCTGTGTTCTGAGCAGTGAGTTATGAAATCCCCACTGCTTGTGGGGCATTGGGAGTCACTAAAAGAGTTTCTGATAGTCTCCATAGCAATGGTAAAGCATAGTAAGAGAAACCACAGAGAAGATATATGCCAGAGATACGTTTCCTTGACAACAACCAAGGCATGGGACTGAGGGAGCTGCCTGGAGAAGCTAAAGCTGGATCCTCATGGCCTCCTCTCCTGAGGTGACTCAGGACCTCAGAAGGGGTTATACTAAATACAAGCAATGAGGACCAAGATGAGACTAAATGAAACCACTAACGCCAGGCAGAAAGGCAGCACTGATGCCCAGGGCTCGGACATGCCTCTGCAGGTGTTTGTGTGCCTGCCTCCCTGGGTCTCACAGAGTCACCTGCGGCAGAGCCAAGCGCTCAGAACTTAGCAGGCTTACTGCCGCTGTCCCTGGTCCTCCTGCTTCTCTGCCTTACTCCTTAATAGTGTGACCAAGGGAGATTTTTTCTCAATGGAGCCCTGCCTTGTTCTGCACACCAGCAGCTGGCGCTTACTGACTCGGTGAGTCAATATTTGGTCTCCTCCTGGTTGTTCAGTAGCTTGCCTCGGGCCCTCTTTATTTCATGTTGTACAAATGTGTCCGCAAAGCCGGGAGAAATTCCCTCACTACAATCTCTGCAGCAGTTACCACAGCAAGAAGGTTAAAACCTAACAAACTGGAATAGTGCTAAAAATACTAGCCAAAAAAAACCCAAACTGCAATTACAAAGGCAAAAAGGCAGTGAGAAGCAAGCTAAAACTGTTCTACAGCTGTGCCACTCGCCAGCGTGCCTGCAGTGCTCCAGCAGCCAACTGATCCAGCTGTTACTTTTGCTCTCATTCCCCTGTTCACCCACGTTTCAGTATGCTCTTCCAGCCTGAGAGTACCCAAAGGTCCCACTCACATCTGCTTCCCTGAGCCTGGTGAGCTGCATGCTCTATACAAGAATCACCACTCTCTGGGGGGGTGTCTAAAAATATACAATTAATAAGTAATATCAAACCAAACAGGGCATCACTCAGCTGCCAGTGAACTTTGGCACTGAGAGCAGATACTGCTGCAGTACAGACATGAGATTATAATTTAAATACAAAGTGTAGGGCTCTGATTTGTTTTTCAGCCAGGTGCTGAGTCCATACCATAGTTTATCATGTCAGCAGTGAAGATAAAGCACAGGATTTCCAGGCACACAGAGTATCACAAAGCAGCAAATCCTGTCACTTTTTGTGCTGGTTTGAGGCTGATTGGAATATTTCAATGAGAGAAATTAGATGCTAGGCTGTGAAAAGGAAACAATGGTGATGGCTACTGCACTCATAGGCTTGCTGAGATGTGTAAAAGCAAGACACAAACATAGATAAGGCAGTGGGAGACACTGTCAGTGTGTGTTTGTCTGTGCTGCAGTAGGTGCCCTGGGCTGCTTCTGTGTAACTAATCCTTCTGCTTCTAACCCCTCTTGCCAATCCTCCAAACTCACCTTGCACATAAGGCAGACTCTGGGATAAGGTAGAGTGGTGGAAAGAAGGTGGGAGGGTGGTTGGGAGCCCCTCCTGGGGACTCTGGTTTCTGGGAGGGCTGCTGTGTTTCTGTACCACTTTTAACTTTTGTATTTCTGTCTATAGCTGCACATATTGTAACTCTCTGCTTGTATCTTGTGCTGAGCTGTGAATAGAAAGCTTCATTCCTTAACTTCCAGCTGGCTGAGTCTAGTCTGGGTGATTTCATAAGGGGGGAAGGGAGAGGGAGAGGGGGACAGGTAACTCCCAAACCATCACACTTCTGTATTACATAAAAATCATAGCCAGGGCAGTTGAGATTCTATTGAAATTAAATCCTATTTTTAGCTCCATCTTGCTTGTAATTTAAAGAAGTAATTGCTCTTTGAATGCTTAGGCATTTTGTAATTAACTCCATTGCTAGGCTCTACTTCAGTTATTAGCTGAAGGCATCAAATCTCCCAGGGCAGTGGAGTAGCTCCTATCGTGTTCCTACTCCTTCCCTCCCAGCTGCCTCTTCCCTGCCTTGGAGTTTTCAATATGTCCTGAAAACCAGGAGGAAAATGTGATCTTCCTGCAGTGGTGTCAGCAAAGTGATGAAAAAGAGAAACTGCGATCAGACCTGGGACCCAGCAGGGTCTGCTCTGAAGGAGTTCCCAAGACAGCAGGCTTGCTGAGCAGCCCTAACTTCTCTCAGGTCAGCTACTGCTGAATCCTGGCAGGTCACTGGATGAATTCACTGAGAGATGGGGTTCATCTTTCAGCTGAAATCACAGGTACAGGGTAAAAGTACAATTGTCAGTCATAGGCTCATAGAATCAACCAGGTTGGAAAAGACCTCCAAGCTCATCCAGTCCAACCTAGCACCCAGCCCTGTCCAGTCAACCAGACCATGGCACTAAGTGCCCCAGCCAGGCTTGGCTTCAACATCTCCAGGCACAGCGACTCCACTACCTCCCTGGGCAGCCCATTCCAATGCCAATCACTCTCTCTGACAACAACTTCCTCCTAACATCCAGCCTAGACCTGCCCTGCCACAGCTTGAGGCTGTGTCCCCTTCTTCTGGTGCTGGCTGCCTGGCAGCAGAGCCCAACCCCACCTGGCTACAGCCTCCCTGCAGGTAGTTGTAGACAGCAATGAGCTCTGCCCTGAGCCTCCTCTTCTGCAGGCTGCACACCCCCAGCTCCCTCAGCCTCTCCTCACAGGGCAGTCTTATTGATCTGGGGCTCACCCAACACACCTTTGGCTGGTAATCAACCTATGTAGTCACTTTTCTATTCCCGAGTGCATTTTGTGTTTTCCACACCAAAGGAAGGTGGATTTGCTCTGCAGCTAGCCCAAAGCTGCATGTACTGGCCCCGCTCCCTGAGGAAGCTTTCCTCCCAGGGATCATGATGTCATCAGTGGCTCAGGCCTGGCTCTTCTGGACACGGTGTGCCAAGTGAAAAAGCACAAGGGGCAGTGTTGCACAGCATGCCAACACGACAGGCTGTGTCACACGAGGTGCCTGCCTGCCAGCCAGTTAAATATGCTTCAAAATGCAGCCAGCCTGAGAGCACAGCCCTGGCAAATGGGCAAGGCCCAGGAAAGACAACACATCGAGAGGAAATAAAGGAGGTTTCCTCAGTGCCTTTTGCCCACTGGTGCAGAGCTGACAGTCTTCAGAAGCCCTGGGACAGATCTTGGTCAGCACGTGTGAGTAATACCGTTTGTCCCGTGGCAAGAAGGGGCTCCATGTCTGCTCCGCTTTAACCTTGCCTCTCTCTCACCCAGGGCTTCTTTCACAGCTGCTGCTGCAAAGCCACCTCTGGAGCAGGGAGCAATGGCTGAAGGGCAGCTGGGTGACTCCCCACAGCAGACACACAAAAAGGGACACCTTCACCATTCCAGGGCCTCTGGCCTAAGAGCAAGCAAGCATGCACAGCACAGCTCTGCACCATGCCAAGGTCCCACCAGCAGCTGGAGGCTCCCTCAGCCATGGACTAAGGGAAACTTGTCCTCATCTGTGCTCTATGTTTGAAATCCACCTTGAAATGAAATATTCTGATGCATGAACCCCTGGCTGGTTCTCCTGCTTTGTGTGGTCTTCTGGGGGAAACTTTCTGGGCCTTTTCCTTATTGTTTCTGCTACACCAAATGTCATCTTTATACCTGTCTACAGATTGGTATCTAGAGATCTTTATAGAGAGACATATCAGAATTGTACCTGTATACTCCTGTTGGGAGGAAGTGTGGAGCTGCTCTTAGTCTGCCCTGAGAACATCTGGGTATAAGGCTTCCAAAAGGCAGAAACAAGACAGAGAGCAGCATGGTGACATGTGGAGCGTGAGCCAAGCAGAGGAGAAGCTGAAAAGTTCTTGACTTAGTGCAAGCACTGCTCAGCACCAACTGAAACATCAGCGTAGTATCAACACTGTTCTCATCTTAAGTCCAAAATACAGCACTCTACCAGCTACTAGGAAGAAAGTTAACTCTGTCTCAGCTGAAGCCAGGACAAAGAGCTTCTGTTGTGGTACTTAGAAAGGTGAAATTACTGAATTGGAAAGCAGATGAGCAGAAATGAGCCAATGCACTGCCTGTCAAAGCTGAAGTGGCTTTCAAACTGCTGAAAGTAAATAAAGTCATGCTTGGTTGCCTTTCTCTTTCTTTCCCTCTCTCTTTCTAAAGAGATGCAATCAATAGAGTCCCTACCTGGCACAAACTCACCGCAGTGACATGCACTCTGTGGACTGCTCCTCATGCTGGATGGTCTCAGGAATGGCCTGGGGACCGCACTCCTGCTGAACTCCACCGATTCAGCTTCCCTGCCATGTATCTGTTGTCTTCTCTTACCCATTTCTAGCTCTCGCCGTAGGACGTGATCCTCTGCTCCCAGCTCATGACCACAGCTGAGACTCAGGGTTCGGTGGGTACAGGTGGGACTGGTGTTACAAGGATGCCAGCTGGCCCTGTCTCCGCTGGGGTTGGGCTCACAGGCCAAAAGTCTCTGTTGAGAAAAACATCAGCAGAAAGATGTAACAAGCATGTTTAGGAAGGATCAGAGTAAACCAGCTGTGCTATTACTGTATCTATCATTTCTAGGAACCTTTCCTGACTCATTGTGTTTCTGTGGATTTAAAAGCCAGGTCCTCCTTTTTCATCTCTTAAACCACCTCCTCGGTGCCTTTTGTAGGGTGGCAGGTAGGAGAGCTTCTGGAAGCTTCCTCTGATGGGAAAAGGATAAGATAAAGAAATATTGTGGGGGTTCACCCAACTGCCTTCTGCTGAGCAGGCTGGAAAATCACCTCCCCACAATACCAACGTCCCGCAGACCCTGCATGTGATGAGGGGAGAGCAGAGCTGTGAGGACTTTGGCAGTAGGTGTCTGCTATGTGACAGTCAGGGCACCCCTTCTTTCTTCTCATATCTCTCTCTTTCCTCTCTAACTCAGGTATTGCGACCTTGTTTCGCTGCTGCGTGCAGTCCATCACCCTATAGGCTGCAGGCACTTGGCAAATGCACCTCCAGCCATCGAAAGCGACAAATAGCCAACGACCCGGGAAAAGCTTGCCAAGGGCCAGCAGGGTCATCTGCCGTTGCCACCCACAGATTGCATTCCAGGCCAAGGTGGGGATGGCAAACACGCACTTAGGTTTCTTTTGGTGTCAGGAAGTCCCGCTGAGGCTGCCGCCCCGCTCCGGCACCTGGGGCAGATCCCGGTCCGCCTGCGGGCTGCCGGGGGCAGTTCCCACGTTGCTGCCGGCTGCGGCTGCCGCAGGAGCCGGCGCGAAGGGGCCGGGCTCCGCCGTGCCCATGCAGTTCTTACTGTCAGCAGCAGATGGCCAAATATTACCACACATTCACAGCATTTGCATCAAAAAGGCCTCATAATTGGGCAGGAAAAGCCTTTCCTTGCCCCAGGGGCTTCTTTCTGGAGTGCCGTAAGCACCGCTGGCCTTTGCCTTCCTAGATACAGTATTGCCAACCAGGTGACAAACGCTAACCTTTCCTCGCCCACCCTTCGCGTGGTTGCCAAAGAGCATTCAACAAACAAGCAGCAGGACAAAGCTCTGCCCTAAACACCTGCGTATCATTCCTTGTTCCAAGCCTGGCTCACACAAAGAGCAGCACCCCGAAGGCCAGCCCTGGCTGTGGCAGCAGGTGGCAGAGCAAAGGCGCTGTCGCACTGAGGGAGAGGCAGCCGGCACCTGAATGCGGAAAGGCTGCCGCTGAGAGGCAACAAGGCACAGCCAGGGGCTGCTTCTGCAACCCACCGGGGCAGAGCTGTGGCTGTTGGGAGCCAAAGCCTGCCAATGTGCTCTCGCACCGCCTCGCCGGGGCTGAGGGGCTCAGCTTCATGTTTCAGTGTTACATAACGCCTGAAAAGCAGCAGTGGGTGTGCAAGCACCGACACGACTTTGCAGGAGCCAAAAAGCTGAGGAATAACCCCTCCAGCATCACCTCGGGGCACGCCTGTGCAGACAGTTGGCCACACTCTGGGTTGATCCGGCCTGGCCGTGTGCCAGACAGTGAAAATGAGCCACCTATGGTTGTGGAGGAGCAGGAGCACAGACACAGCAGTGCTAGGCTCTCCGTGGCTTTTCAGGGCCGCGGCAGAAAACACACCCCTGCATTTTCTGCTTGGCTCAGCACTCCCAGACCACTGCTACAGTTATCTGACAGATCCACCTTTCCCAAGGCTGCCAGGAAAAACAGCCTAGAGAGGAAACAGCTACATCACTCAAGCATCACTCACCAAGAGAATGATTTTCCTGAAATACTGAGTTTCCAGTAGCTCAGGAACTGGCATTTAATCTCTGAGTGATTAAAGATTACTCCAGGGTGCCAGCTGTAACCAGCCTGAGATGCCTCCCTCACTGTCTGGTTCTGCATTACACTTTTGCTCAAATTGTTTGAGCTGTGGTGCAGCTTGCCAGCTGGCTGGGTGGGAACACGGCCCCAGGAAGGCTTTTGGTGTCACCATCACCTGCAGGAAACACATGACCACTCCCTTCCCTCACCTTACTCAACTCTTGGCTGACATTTATCAAGAGTGGTGCCCTACAAGTCTCGGTTACACGGAGGATGTAAGATGGCTTTCTGAAAGTGCATGATCTGTAGACCAAGCTAGCAAAGAGAGCTGATTTTGTACTTGACTCCTTCCTTTCACAAAATCAAAAAGGCTACAGCCAGGCACAGAACTTTCATGCTGAGACCCAGAGCTCCCACCCCTTATCCCTGATCACAATCCAGGAGGGATGTGGAGATGCTTCAAGTGAGATCTGAACCAATTTGATTAAACAGAGGGTGATAGACAGAGATCAATTCCATCAAGACGGAATCTGATCTGCAGGTTTGGATGCTGCAGGACTCCTGGCAGCTTCTGACATGCAGCAGAAACCCTCTCCTGCCAACCACATTCAGGTCCAAGCTTTTGACCACTCTTGTGGAATTATTTTGTGTTGCCCTGGAGTCTCAACAGGATTAAAGATGCTAATGAGAGGCTGCAGTCCTCAACTAGAGCCCTGCTGAGGAAGTTCTTGCACTACACTACACCTCAAAAAACCAGAACTCTCAGGGTGAGAGCACAGTCAAGGGTGGTATTTGGGCAAAGAGGGACATCCACCACCCTTCCACAGAAGCCCATGTCTTTGCCAGGTAATCTCCAAGACCCGTCTGTCCCTGCATGGAGGCTCCTTGGGACAGGCAGGTCCCTCTGCGCAGTGGCTATCAGAAGACATACTGTCCAACACCACCACTGAGCACAACCATCCCCGAGCAGAGGCTGAAGGACAACTTTGCTGTCTAAATAATCTCTTGCAGTTAACTCCTAGGAGGAGCTGCAGTACTCTGACTGTTGGCAGGCTGCAGGAGGTGTCGCTGTGCAGACATGGCTTTGCCCGTGGCTGGGAAGTGCTTACGACTGTGCACCATTTGGCTCCTGTCGTTTTAGAAACCAGCCCCGAAAAGTCTTCCCTGCGGATTGTATTTGTACCTACAGTTACTCATTTGATGATTTTTCCAGCTTTAAAAGGAGCCCATTGAGGGCATAGAGTCTTAGAACAGTTTTTTCTTCCATTTAACCTATTTATGGAGTTGTCTGCAGCTCAACAATCTGACTTAATCAATTTAAGCAAATATACTTTAAGTACCAAAGATTTCAATTTGAGAGAATAACTCACTTTGTCTTCTGAGAGCCCTGTTATGACTGAGGGTATCTCTGACTTTATGACAAACATAATTCCACTGTCAGACACCAGCAATCCTGGTAGGCAGGTTTAGAAACATGCAATTCTATATATGTCAGAGAAAATAGATTATCTGAAAGTAAAATGGCTCACTGAAGAATAAACAAAGCATCCTGCCAACCTTTTGTACACTGTGCCACATCCAGTTGGCAGCTGTCACCAGTGGTGTCCCCCAAGGATCAGTGCTGGGCACAGTCCTGTTCAATGCCTTAATTGATGACCTGGACCAGGGGATTAGGTCCAGCATCAGTACGTTTGCAGATGACACCAAGCTAGGAGCAGGTGTGGAGCTGTTGGAGGGTAGGGGAGCCCTGCAGAGGGACCTGGCCAGGCTGGATGGGTGGGCAGAGGCCAATGGGATGAGAATGAACAAGGCCAAGTGCAGGGTTCTGCACTTCAGCCACAACAACCCCAAGCAGCACTACAGGCTGGGGACAGAGTGGCTGAGAGCAGCCAGGCAGAGAGGGAGCTGGGGGTGTGCAGCCTGCAGAAGAGGAGGCTCAGGGCAGAGCTCATTGCTGTCTGCAGCTACCTGAAGGGAGGCTGTAGCCAGGTGGGGTTGGGCTCTGCTGCCAGGCAAGCAGCAAGAGAAGAAGGGGACAGAGTCTGAAGCTGTGGCAGGGCAGGTCTAGGCTGGCTGTGAGGAGGAAGTTGTTGGCAGAGAGAGTGATTGGCATTGGAATGGGCTGCCCAGGGAGGTGGTGGAGTGGCTGTGCCTGGAGGGGTTGAAGCCAAGCCTGGCTGGGGCACTTAGTGCCATGGTCTGGTTGATTGGTTGGGGCTAGCTGAGCTTGGAGGTCTTTTCCAACCTGCTTGATTCTATGATTCTATTCCATTCTAGGCTGTGGGCTGGGGACTTCCACAGAGGCATATTTGGAGCCAGAGCCTCTCTGTTCGTGCCTGTTCCCTAACAGTGCAGACTTAGAGGGAAGGGCTCTGCTGTGCCAAAGGGGTGAGCCCAGGACCCGGGGATGCAGGCAGCCCCCCAGGGCCGGTGTGGTTGTGACTGCTGCACACAGATCGGTCCCTGGGGCAGCAAACCTCTGTCCCTAGCCGCTCACGGCCCTGTGGCGGCTGCTGGGGCAGTGCCGGGTGGCAGCCGCAAGGTGATTTCCGCACGGCTGCAGCGATGCCCGCCCGCTCCGTCCCGCCCGCGCCAGCCGCGTAGCGGCTGCTAAGCAACTGAACCCTCTGCTGAGATAGGGCTAAAAATAGTCCCCAGCAGGCGAGACCGAGCGAGCAGCCGTAGCTGGTGACGTCAAACTGCTTACTGCTGCCCTCCCTGCTATTGCTCACAGACACCTTCGACGACCAGGCGAGTTCCTCTGGGCCTCCCTAGGGACCAGCATCACAGCAGGGAACAGCATGTCTGATGGTCCCCAACGTGCTGCCTCTGTGCATCCAGCCTCAGCCTGCACCTGAAGCTGGGTGCAGCCCCCCTCTCCAGCAGCATCCCCAGCCACCAGCCCTTTGGGGAGGCTGCAGGGTGCTGGAATGGCCTTCCCCTGCCCATGCTGGAGCCTTGCCTGGTATAGGGAAGAATGGGAAGGAGCACCTGAGCAAATCTAGTGTTAAAAGGAGCAATCTGTTTAAAATGGCAAGGTCATGCAGGTGACTGGAAATGAGAATCACATCTACGGGCTGGCTATCAACAAGAGGCAGAGTGTGCACATCTCCCTCCTCCCAGCTCACTCTCGTCAGCAGTTGGAGTCACTTCTGCAGATAGTCTGTAGCAAACTCGGTTTGCATCTGTGCTGCCCCAAGGATGGAAGAGAAAACAAGCCGGGAAAAGGTGCCAGTACCCTCTGTGCAGCACTGTTTGCCATTCTGAATGCAGGAGAGAGAGAAATGGCAGGAAAGAGACTTATGTTTCACCTGTTTGGCCCCCAAAACACTGCCCTCCTCTGAAGAGCAGAGCCCAGCATGGATGGCACCAGCAACTGCCTCTCAAGCATTTCTTCTGGCAGCAATAAAATTCTTGGGCACATCCTTCCTCCTCTCCTCCCCCTTAGCCACACCAGGGAAACGATCAGGCTGAAAGGAATTCTCTGCCCACTCTTTCCCTCGGGATTTTTTGGCCAAGATTTACTCACAGAGAGTCCTGTGTCCCAGGCTCCAGCAGGGATGGGCTGCGATGGAAGGTGCCCATTTTCCATGAGAGCTGTGGGTGGGGAGGGGTGTGTTAGCCACAGGTGTTGAGCAACAGCCTCCTCCATCTGCTTACAACACCAACCGCAGGCACAAGAAAGTCCAGGCAGGTGCCGCCCCTCAAGTGGAAGGCTGACTCTTTCTTTAAATAATGCAGCCAAGAACTGTCTTTCACTCCTCAGAATACTACTGGATGGAGGATTGGAGGATGTCTGTGCTCACTGCAAGGCACGCTGCACTAGGTGACCTTTGGAGGTCCCTTCCAACCCAAACCATTCTATAATCCTACAACGCTTCTGGTAGAGCAGCATAAGGCTCTAGGTATTTGCAAACCTCTGCACCAGATCTCTCAGCCCTTCCCTTAGAGGCAACTGTGGTGCTGCTTCTCCTTCTCCCCTTAAGCTGTTAATAACCCCAGGGGTGTAGCTCTCAGGGCAGGTGTTTCTACCTGCAATCCCCACACACAGTGTGAATTGGCTCCTTTGTTACCCTACAGAGGCCTCAGGATAAGGAAGCGAGGTCTGGGGAACAGCAGGTGACCTCCAGCCCTTCCTGGCCAGCACCAACCCACTCTTGCTGTCAGGGCTTTCCTTCCTGCCCAGGAAAACCTCAGAGAGAGAGAGAGCAGAACTGGAAATCAGAGTTCCAGGTTCACTGCAGAGGAAATGGGCTCTGCAGCTGCCAGGAAAGCCCTGTAAGCAGGGATGTGAGGTCTGCCCAACAGCCATGTGGTTATCGGGGGGAGCAAAAGCTAATTGAGCTTCAACACGCAGCACTTAATTTCAATGCCTTTCATCCATCAACGCTGCTGGTGAAGCAAATACCAGATTTTACTAAAATGATAATGTTTCAATGTGTTGATGACTCACACAGCCAGCTGCAAAGGGGACTGAATTGCTCAGAAGGGTTCTGCTTCAGCAATTTCTATCCAGCCATGACAGAAATACCTGGGCTGAAAATCCTGCTGTATCCTGGGTCTTGCTTGCTCTTGCCCTGAAGTTGAGGTCTCTGCATATTTGGATAGGGATTTTCACTACACATTTCACCTGCACACCTGTAACGAAGGGGCAATTAATTAATGTGAGATGATATTTTCCCAATGTTAGTATTGTTTATTAATTCTGATATTCAGAACTCTCACCACTTCTGACCACTAATTCTAATAATAATGGGTTCTTCACACAGACATGGAAGCGTTTTACAGGGGAATAGCCAGATCTAATAATAACCAGAAAAAATATATCAACCTTAACTGAAGTGGCAGAGAAGAGTCTTGCTGCCAAATACCGCTTGCAGTCAATACACCTCTTGCCCACTAGAGGGACTCAAGGAGCTCCCTTCTGCTCATGGCAGAAGGCTATGGTGAATTACAAGAGGCTTTAAGCATTTACTCACAGAATGATCTCCCAACTCGTGGGGCTGGCTACAGCTTCAGACAGCACCCAAATGTGTTCAGGGAGTTCTGTTACTGTCTGGTCGCTGAGGCTTCTGATTCTTCCCAGGCTTCACAGAGAGCTGGGAAGGGAGGCAGAGGATCTCTGTGCTGGTCCTCTGGCTCCTCTGGACGATCTGTGTATCCAGGACTTCCCATCTTGGCAGGAGGCTCTCAGGTGCAGGCAGGATGTCTTGTCGTGTGCAGTCCCAGCACAGGGTCACGCTGGCTATGCAGGCCGATGCGTGCAGGCGTTTAGAGCCTGTTCCTCATAAACTCGAGGCAGTGGAGTTTCCAGGCAGATCAGGAGAGCTAACTGATAGCTTAGCAAAGCATAATGCTGCAGAAGACAATGGCAGAAGCACTGCCAGAGGCAGAGAGCAGCGGTGGCAGGCAGCAGCAAGCACAAATACAACACCAGAGCACACTGCATTACCTGCTCATCTCTTTTTATCAACGTAGCCCAAGACTAATGTGCCTTTGGACACAGAATAGCCAGTCAGGATGGCAGTTAGCCAAGCTTGACCATATTAGGTGAAGCCATAGGCTTGCTTTACCCAAATTTGGGAGAAGCATAGGCCTTGCACAAGGCAGGCACAGGCTAAGCCTGTGTACCTTGGTTACCACAGGATGTAAACAAGTCTGGGCAGGCAGAGTCCTTAGACTCAGTGGCTCCAGGTTCTTTGTCCTCTTTCCTGCCATTGCTTCTCCCCAGAACAGGAGGGAGAGCAGAAGAACGTACCTGGGCAAGCCAGGACATGGATAAGCCTATTTTTGGCCTATCAGGCCTACCACAACAACACCTCAGGGCAACAGCTGCTGCTAAACCTCTCTACAAACCTAAATGGAGAGGACTCAGCCAAAACATGATTCCTGCAAGTGTTTTTGAGCAGGATTTCGTTACCCCTCACAGGCCATCCCTGCGCTGGTGCATGCCATGCCCAGCACTGTGAAGACAGAGCTGCTGGCAGCTCACAGGTGCCCAGCCTGTGGTTGCAGACTGCCACAGCTCCACATACACTTTCTGCTCGTCCTGACTGAAGGATTGTTAAAAAGGTGAAGGTTTGATACCTCACAGCTGTGAAGTACAAAGAAAGACTTTTAGATGTATTTTGCACCATGAATGTGCTTGCCTATATCTAGGTGATAAGTGAATCCAAGACTCTCGAAGGAGCTTCTTAATCTCTGAAAAGCAAACCAGAGCCAACAGCCCTTTGTAGTTCTACTATACCATCCATGCAATTTCTTCTGCTCTGCTTCCAAAAGCATTTGTGGCAGATGGGCAGTCTCCAGTTTCCAGCCTGGCAGAGTTTGATGCTGGGGTTTGTGGCACAGTGACATGGGCAGAGGCACCAGCACTGCTGAGAAGGGGTAGAGTGGGGAGTGGGGAACCAGCTTCAGCTGCCTTGGAGAAAAAGAGGTGTGGAAGGTCAGCCTCAGATTCAACAAGGGGTGTCTGGACCCTTGAGACATTTCCCTTCCTGACTGCCATCTGCTGCTGCTGCTGCAGAGACTCTCCAGGTGCAGTTGCCAGCAAGAGAATTTGGTTTCTCCTGTAGGAGCATGAATGCTTTTTTCCAAGAGATGCTACAGTACCCCAAGCCATCTCTGGACTGTCTCAGCACCAGTGACACTCAGCTGGTTTCTGCTGCAGAACACTTTTCCCTTCTGTGGCCCCAACTCTTTTCAAGCAGCCAAAGAGCTTCTGGTCTGCTCTCCTACCGCTTACTCGGAGAAGACAGGAAGAATGCTGAGCTCTCCCCTTCGGGGAGGTTTTAAATGCATGGCCTAAGTGAGCAGTGGGTTGACCCAATCCAGCCTTTTTCCTGCATCCTTCAGACCACGACAATTTTACTCTTTGGCCATTAGGTTCTCAGTGGGTGAAAGGGAAGGAAATACTCCTGGGATTTGTGCTCTGAGTGTTTGCACATAAAAGGAATTAGGAGGCAACTGAATATGGATTTGCAGTTGCAAAGGGCCAGTCTGAGATCTCAGCTATTCAAGACCTGCAGCAAAAATCAGCTGGGACCTTCACAGCCCCACTGGAGTAGCCTCAGCCCCTGCTAGGTCTGCAAGCCTCCTTCCTCGAGGCCAGTTCTGACAAAACCTCAGATCTAAGCCAGAAAATTCAGATTGCCCTTAGACTTCTACTAGATACAACTTCACAGTCCACCTCTAATCTCCTGGGGATTCTCCTTACAGGGCTTTGGTGACTCTTTCAAGTCCCAAGCATCCACCTTGGGCTGCATCACAGTCCCACAGTGTGATCACCGTCATGACCCCTGCATGAGGTGGGAGGATGCTACGAACCCACAAGCCTGTTGCTGTTCTTTATTTTCCCCCTAGGCTCCGCCATGAAGTCTCTTCAATAATGTTTTTATAGCTACAGCAATCTTATTTAAACTTCAGTACAAATAAATTGCAGCCCATTCACAGTCCCACCACTGTGACCTGATTCACCCAGTTCCAGGCCGTGGATCCCTCATCAGGTGCAATTTTGCAGTTTGTTACACCTGGAGTAACTAACACATTAAAGGAGCTTTAGATTTACTCTGGCATTGCTCAGAGTAGGGTTGAGCCCACAAACTGTTTACAAACGAGGTGGAAAACAAACCAAACCAAACCCAACCCAACTCAGCCCTACAATCTTTTTGTGTTGGTTTGGGTGTTATCTGCCCTCCCACACTTAAGAAAATCACCCAGCCTAGACTCAGCCCAGCTGGAAATTAAAGACTGGAGCTATATTTACAGCTTAGCACAAGATACAAGCAGGTATTCACAATATATACAAGTTAAAAGTGGTACAGAAACACAGCAGCCCTCCCAGAAACCAGAGTCCCCAGGAGGGGCTCCCAACCACCCTGCCACCTTCTTTCCACCCCCTACCTTACCCCAGACTTTGCCTTATGTTCAAGGTGAGTTTGGGGGGGTCAGGAAGCAGAAGGATAAGTTAGCAAGTTAGGAAGACGTGCATGCAGCCCAAAAGCCAGAGAGCAACTCCCTTGTCTATGTTTGTGTCTCGCTTTTATACATCGCAGCAAGCCTATGAGTGCATTGTTTCCTTTTCACAGCCTAGCATCTCATTCCTCTCACTAAAACATCCCAGCTAGGCTCAAGCTAGCACACTTTTCCACTTGTTAATTTCTGCCCCAGGCAGTGCACACAGCTTTGGATACTGACCTGAGAAGCATACAGCAGAAGAGCTGAGGGGTAGCAAGGCTGCCTGTGCAGGGCGAGTTTCCATGCTGTTTCAAACATCCAGGCTGTACTTTCTGGCTAGCTCTGGCCCTTGTGGACCACCGCCCCAGTAGAGCAGGCTGAACGCTCCTGTGGGCTTGTGTTCTGGCTCCACCCTTAAGGTGTAATTCAGGATCCTGTGGGACGCTTAAAAAACCCTCACCCTAAAGCGCAGTTGTTTGTCCTGCTTTGCTTTCCTGTCGCAGCAAGCAAGGCTGTGTGGCAGCACCCCAGAGCCCACCTTCCTGCAGAGCTGGGGGCACTGATGGCCTGCAGGCTGTGCAGCACCACCACAGCACACAGAGGTGCCAAAGTGCTTCCAAATAGCAAAAAAAAAAAACAAACCAGGGATGTGCTTAAACTGAATTACTGCCTGACAAGACAATTAGTTGTCCCACATAGCTAATGAGCAAATTCCTGAGGCTGTAGTAACCAGCAGGCCAAAAGCATACCGAACTGCTTGCTAATGCAGCCTCCTGCATCTCTCCCCTGCCTCCTCTTATTATGCATCCTTATCTCCTGTGAGCAAGGAATGAATAGGAAACACCTTCCTATTTAACTGCCTGTGCTCTTGAGTGCTTTCCAATCAGTGCTCATCAACACCAGCTTTGGATGCAGGAAGCTGGCCAATCTGCCAGGCTGCTTAACCTGTGAGGTCGGTGTTGAAGGCAGAAAGCCTTCTGAGACTGGCCAGGCTGGTGGCATTAGCAGTGACGACTAAGCTGGCTCATGTTCCCCATCCCATAGCTTTGAGTGCAGGCAGCCCCTGGGCAGCAGCTTCTCTTCTCCACACCTGAGCTGAGCAGCCAAGGCTTTCACAGGGCAAAGCCCAGGCTCCCTTTAGCAGCAGCTTTCAGCTCTGTTTCTTTAACTTCAGCTGTGTTTCCATTCCCAAGCAAGAGGCAGAGAGGAGCTGCTGTGACAAGGCCTTACAAAGCCAAAGAACATCTCTGTTGACCTGGAACAGCTGCTGAAATGCTTCCTTCTACAGTAAACTAAATCCAGTCTTCCCAAGTCCTGCCAGAGTGTTTGATTTGCTGGTGCTGTTGGTAAGCTCCAGCCATGGGCTGACCTTTTGCTAAGCCTTGCTGGTCAAGCCTGGAAAATGACTACAAGAACTGAGGCTTTCCTGATGTCCACTGAAATCACACCAGGCTGCCCAGTGCCACCTGCATCTTGCAGCACTCCTAGACAAACCCAGGTATTCCCTACTTCCTAGCCACGTGCACATGGAGGCCTGGAAGAGAGGGCCTTATAGCCTTGGCACTGCCCCAGGATGACCACTCTGCCATGTCAAGCACCACTCTGGCCCTCCTGGAGCCACCAGCCAGGAGGTCTTGGGGTGGGCAGGGGTGGATTTGGCAAAGCAGGTGCTGAGCAGTACCTCTTACCTCCATCAGTCTCAACTTCAGTACAAATAAATTGCAGCCCGTTCACAGTCCCATCACTGTGACCTAACTCACCCAGTTCCAGGGTGTGGATCCCTCATCAGGTGCAATATTGCAGTTTGTTACACCTGGAGTAACTAACAAATTAAATGAGTTTGAGATTTACTCTGGCATTGCTCAGAGTAGGCCACAGCAAGCCTCAGGTCACTGACCATAGAAACATTTAGGTTGGAACAGACCTTTAGGATCATCAAATGCAACCATTAACCCAGCACCACCAAGCCCTAAACCCAATGCCCCCAGCACCACATCCACACATCTTTTACATACCTCCAGGGATGGTGACTCCACCACTGACTGCCCTGAGCAGCCTGCTCCAGGACTTGACAAACGTTTCAGGGAAAAAATTTTTCCTGAAGTCCAACATTAATCTTTCCTGGTGCAGCTTGAGGCTGTTTCCTCTTCTTCTGTCACTTGCTGTCACCCTGACCTGGCTCCAACCTCCTTTCAGGGAGCTGTAGAGAACCATAAAGTCCCCCCTCAGTGTCCTCTCCTCCAGGCTGAACAAAACCAGTCTCCTCAGCTGCTCCATGTAAGAGCTGTTTTCTGGACCTTTCACCAGCCTCATTGCCCTTCCCTGGACACACTCCAGCTCCTCAGTGTACTCGTGGTTACGTGGGCCTCAAAACTGAACCCACTATTCAAGGTGTGGCTTCTCTGGCACTGGGCACAGGGGCATAATCACTTCCCCACTCCTGCTGGCTGTGCTACTTCTGACACAGGCTGCTGCCTTTGTGCATGTAGGAGTTGGAGCCCACCAGCCCCGCAGCAGCTCTGTGCCAGGGCATGCATATGTGAAGCCCCAGTCACAGCTCTGGGCACGTGGAGGTGTCTGCAATTCACACTGGGCCAGGACAGCAGGGTGTCCAACTCCTCTTTCTCCACTCGGCATCCCAGTCTGCACAGGACAGACACTCGGCTGCAGGGACCAAAAGGGTGCTGTGGCATAGCCCAGCCGGCCCTGGCACTGCTTTGCTTTAACCCTTGCTGAGCTGGGGTTGGGCAGGGGAAGCTCTGCCTTTATATCTACAGGGATGTTCTGGGAGCCACCTAGGGGTGGCCAAAGTGGCAGTGGTGGCAGAGGAGGCTAAACCCAGGCCTTTGCTTTGCCAGCCCTTGCAGAGTTCCTGTATCTTTTACAGTCTCCCATCCCAGGTCAGGAGCAGAGCATCACTTCTTTCGGGACTGAAAATAAAACATGGAGTCTGTGGCTCCCGAAAGCACATTTCCACTGAGCGACTACCCTTTTGGTGCCGAGGATGGCTGGGATCGGAGTCCTGCTCCTGGCAGCAGCAGAGGAAAGCAGCAGGTTTCGGCAGGCTGCGCTGTGAACCGCTGCGAGCAGCGTGGCGGCTGAGAGCGCCTGCCGTGGTGACTCACCGCTGCTGACCTGGGCAGAGGCAAGGAAGGCAGCCTGACAGGCACCAGCTCGACGTTCGCATTCTTAGCCGTGGGCTCTTGGCTCACAGCAGATCCATGTCCCACTCCATTCCTCCCTTCTGTCGGCGCAGACACTGAAGTGTATTTTTCTGTATGAGCAAAGTGATAGATCGACAGCCTCGCATCTGGGGAGGCAGCTTAGGCGCTGCCAGCGGTGTCACGTTCAAACGCATCGCATCTGCAGCAACAAAGTGTCAGGCAGGGGTTGACCTGCTCGTGTCCCCGGGCAATTTCTCTGTCCTTTTCCACAGCTGCTCAAAGAGTGGCTGTACCGCCATGGGAAGGAGAGGAGTGACCTATGGAACAAACGCCCTTGAGAGCTTTCCAGGCCAGTGTTCACACTGCTGTTCACCCAAGAGCTAGAGGAGAGGTTTAAATCAGGGTGAGCCCCTGGGCGGGTGTCTCAGCCCATCATCACACAGCTGCAGACAAACCACTGGGCAGGACTGTGGCCCTGACAGAGCCAAACCAAATTGATGCTTCCCAGCTGGGAAAGGGGTCACACAACATGAAACAAGCTCAGTGGGGTCCAAAGCACTGCTGCTGCAGCGTGGGTGGCAGCTCAGCTCCAGCCCCACGTGGGAAGCAAGCCATCGGGTTGCGTTTCCTACCTTCAGCAGCCAAAGGTTTTCACTGACAGTTCCCCAACAATTTCTGTTTTCTTTTTCGAAGGCAGAGGATCATAGATGAGCAATCTGGACCCACACAAGTGAAAAAGAAAGGCTGCCACACCAATACATAACCTCTACAGCTGATGGTGCCCCGGAGCCGTCGAAGCACAGCCCACTGTCTTGGAGAGACGTCACGCCGGTGGGTTTTGTGGGGATGGAGGGAGAGAGATTATTTTTGAAGCCTAATGTGCTCAGTGGTAGTTGCTGCCGTTCAGTCCCAGGCAACACAAGCACAGAATCAGGACTGTGTATCAAACAGAGAGTGCTCATTTGCCGATGGCAGCCTCCACTTTTAAGCCCAGGGAGGAGCTAATTACATGGCTGCAGACAGGGCAGTGCACCACTGAAGAGAACAGTTGTGCCTAGGACTTGCCATCACTCAATGAGTAGTTCTCAAACGGTGTCTATGTCGGGTTGGAAGGACAAAACCAGATCCTTGCCCTGGACCGGACTGTTCTGAAGAGATGGTGGTGTCCCACAGCACACTGCTTGCTGAAACGCTCAGCCTGGGCTGCAGGAAGCCAGCACAGGGCAGGGCTCTCCTGTCAAGCCAGGGTCACTTCACACGGAAATAGGAATAACAGGTGGTAGTGAGAATAACGGCGAAGACACAGCGAGCAGAGACAGGCAGTGCATGAGCAGCGCTTCCCTGCAGCAAGCTGCCACAGGACCCCTCCGGAGCTCCTCTGCACCTCTGCTGATTTGCATAGCCAAGAGATGGCAGCAAGCTCTCACGTTTGTGCCCTGCAGACCGTGCCTGGCTCCCCGCAAACGCGCCAAGGTGTCCCTCCAGGCCGGAACCAGGCACATGGCAGGGGCATGTGGTGCCCGCTGCCTGCTGCCCCCTACAGCCGGGCTCAGGGCCGGGGGGCTGCAGCAGCAGCAGCGAGCACCCAGAGCGGGGACGATGCTGCTGTCTGCATGCAGCGCCCAGTGCAGCAGCGCCAGCCTTGTGTGTCACCGAATCAGAGTGCCAGGGGCTGGAAGGGACCGCCAAAGCTCACCCAGTCCAACTCCTCTGCCAGAGCAGGATCTCCTAGACCAGGTCACACAGGAACACATCCAGACAGGTTTTGACTATCTCCAGAGAGGGAAACTCCACAACCCCCCCGGGCAGCCTGTGCCAGGGCTCCGTCACCACCACAGGGAAAAAAATTACTTCCCATGTTTAAATGAAACTTCCTATGCCTCAGCTGCCACTCATTGCCCCTTGTCCTGGCACTCAGCAGAGCCTGGCTCCAGCTTCCTGGCACTCTTCCTGCAGCACTGCCCCGGCTCCCTCAGGCTCTTTGCCGTGTCCTGTCCCCCTCCCCCCCACTCCCCCCCCAAGGCATTGGCAGGCACAGAAGAAATGGCAGGAATCATTTCACACAGGCTTGGTCACCCTCACCAGCGCTGCGCAGATGCTGAGCTGTCCACCCAGCTGTCTGCGAGGTGGCAGTGGCAGTGCTTGTTCTTCATCCTCTGAACGTTGTTTGGCAGAGAGAAGAAAATTAATGGCATCCTCTGCCCAATTTTGGATCCGAAATGACCCTTCCCCTGCCACCCCATGCAGCGCAGTCCCCAGCTGCCTGCAGTGCAACATCCACTTCTTTAAGTGCACAAGCAGAGTTTGAGTAGAGAAACTCAGAAGACACTCTCTTGGGTTTTGCCTTTCCCAAGATGATGAATTCACCATGGAATTCCATCCGCTGGCTCTTTTTGTGCCTGCACCTATTTGCTGCTCAGCTTTGCCGAGTTCTCTGTGCCCACTCACCTGCTGGCCCTCGCCAAGGCTCATTCCCATGGGATCCCACCAGGCTGCTGCCGCTGCCTAGGATCACAGCCACCCCTCCTGCCTTCCCGGTGCTTTGCAAACAGGAGAACCTGAAGTTAGAGACAAAGATTTGCTTTATAATCCCTATGAAAACAGAGGAAATTGAGGGAGGTGGAGAGCTGCAGGGAAATTCAGCTCAGCAGAGAAGATTGTAGCACTTGCACGGAGAGGGAAGGCTGGAGGGGAGAGTCCCTCCTCAGCATGGGTGCTGTGGCTGCCTGCACCCACAGGAAGCCTCTTGATATCAAGAAACCCATAGCCAGTGGGGAGTAATGGTGCAAGAGGAACTGTGCTGCATTAGGATAATCACATCTTCAGTGCATTAAGGTCAAAGGCAGGGCTGAGTATTTTCAGCCCCACAGGGTTCCATCTGCAGCTCCAGAAAGCCCACAGCAGGGAAGCTACCCTGGCACTGTAACTTGGCTTGTGCCAAATTAAGGAGAAAACTTAATTTCCCTGGATGTGCCCAGCCCAGTGTGATGCTGCACCCAGGGCAGGCAGAAGTGGAGGGATTCCCCCAGCCCCTTCACTGTGGCTGCTCAGCACCATTGGCTCTGATGGAGCTTCCACTGCAGCCTCCCACCCAGCTCCCTCCTGGTGCTTCAGGGCTACTTGGAGGTGACAATAGGAAAAAAAAAAAATAACCAACTCACCCTTTGGTTTAATCAGACACAAAAAAGCACATCAAGCTTACACTGAGGCTCAGGACCAGCTTGAGCACTGACTTCCACTCCCCCATGCTTGGCTTCTCAGACCCATGGAAACCCAGGAAGTGGAGCAGATTTCATCAAACCTGCCACAATCCACAAGAATTAGAATGCTCCAGACTCAAGCTTCAAAAGCCTTGGTGGATGTTTGAAAGCTGAGGCTTGTGTAGAGACAAATTTACCACCCAAGTGGGATTTTCTCTGCCAAGCTACGAAAACCCATGAAGCAGGGACGGTAGCTGGATTTCCACCCAGCTGAGGGACACTTCCATCCTTGCAGTCTGGCTCAAACTCCAGGAAACTCCATAGGATTTTGACTGACTTTGAACTAGACCTTGTGCAGGAGCAGGGATGCTCCAAGTCTGATCTCACTCTGTCAGGGTTACCTTCCCAGCCTGACCCTAACCCCATGGTGCTGGTCTGACCAGCATATCACCACCCTGGCCAGTCGTATAGTGTTGATAACGACCAGATCCAAGCTGGGGACTGCCTCGTTTCAGTGCTGGGAGCTGTGATTCATCCCCTGTAGCCCACAATGGCTCCTACAACATATGGCAGTGCTTGCTCAGAAATCCAGGCTGGAGAGAGGGAGAGGCAGCACGTGCTAAACAAATTGCTAAGAAGGAAAAAGGGTTAGGCATCTTGTAGCTAAAAATGCCCATGCAAAAGGCAACTTACCCACTGGAAATACACAGACACCAAATCTGCTGCCTTAGGGCGCAGCCACTGGGCATATGCCATTGATTGGGTAGGTTCCCTCAGCGAGCACAGACCAGGCTGCTGCCGCTGCTGGAGAATTCAGACACATGCCCCCTGTGGCATGCTGATAATGAGAGCTTTCAGAGGAGGAGCCGTGACTCATCCGCGGAGAAAAATGGATCATTCACTGCACTGAGCCATTGGAACAGAACTGCAGCTTTTTTGGGGGTTGCCCATTTTAAAGCAGGAAAAGAGAGAAGTAACACAGGCACGGATGTGGTGGCTGTGGCTGCCAGGTAATTGAGCAGTGAGAGTCTGCACTGGCATCTTAAAGCAAAGAACCCCACTCTGACAGGCATATGTGCCTTGCACAGACACATGCTAAAACCAGGAGTGGAGGAAACTTGCAAGCAGCCTTCACCCTGCTCCACACACACCCACACCAGCCCCAAAGGGAGAGCACCACATTCCTCCTTCCTCACCCACACCACAGAATCAGTCAGGGTTGGAAGGGACCACAAGGAGCAGCCAGTTCCAAGCCCCCTGCCATGCCCAGGGACACCCTACCCTAGAGCAGGCTGCACACAGCCTCAGCCAGCCTGGCCTTAAACACCTCCAGCCATGGGGCCTCAACCACCTCCCTGGGCAACCCATTCCAGCCTCTCACCACTCTCCTGCTCAACAACTTCCTCCTCACAGCCAGTCTGAATCTCCCCACCTCCAGCTTTGTTCCACTGCCCCAAGTCCTGTCACTCCCTGACAGCCTCAAAAGTCCCTCCCCAGCTTTTATGTAGCCCCCTTCAGATCCTGGAAGGCCACAAGAAGGCCACCTCAGAGCCTCCTCTTCTCCAGCCTGCACAGCCCCAACTCTTTCAGTCTGTGCTCACAGCAGAGCTGCTGCAGCCCTCTGAGCATCCTTCTCCAGACATGCTCCAGCATCTCCACAGCCCTCTTGTAATGGAGGCTCCAGAGCTGGATGCAGGACTACCACAACCCTCCTTCCTCAAAAGTCACACCCTGGGGGTACCCGGGGTTGAAGGGACTGAACCCAGCAGTGCCAGGGTGCTTTGGGAGCCTGATAGCTACTGCCCTAGGGGACATGCCTGCAGCACAGAGCACCCAGGGGTGATGCACAGTGAGGATGAGTTTATTGTTGATCCAGAATACACCAAACAATGTCCCAGACTGGACTTTGGTGCTCTGCTACCTGTCTGGTTGTGGGTAATAAGTAACACTGACACCACAACCAAGCCCAGGTGCATCAGGGCCCAGGGGGGCCCTGTGCAGTGATACCTCCTCATGCCAGGCAGCTGCAGCTGATTGCTTGATGCAGCCAGTGCAGAATAAAGGGCAGGTTGCTAAGCTGGCCTTTAAAATTTGATTAGAGCTGTTAATATTATTGCTCTTACCAAGCTATAATCACCTTCCCAACCCAGCTAACTGTGGGCAACTGTCCATACCAGGTTCACACCTTTGCCATCTGCAGCCAGCATTGATTTGGGAGCATGACTCCCTGTGATGCTCTGGAAATTACCCAAGCCCAGGGACCCCTCCTGGGAGCATTTGCCCTCCACGCTGATTAAATACCACATTTAATTGCTGTAACCCTCACTTCGGCCTTTGTCTGTCATCCTCCTGTTCACTCTCTGCTGAGAGCAGCCCATGGTTGGTGGCAGGAGGAGGGAAGGGGTTGGCTGTGATGGAGAGGATAGGGTCCAGCAGCCCCCACACTCCACTCGGCACTGCCAGGTTGTGATCAGGAGCTCACATATTTGTTACTTCCCACTGCAGAGAAGCTGCACAAAACAACTTCTGCAGACCTGCCATGATGTTCTGCCTTCTAATTTCATTATCACAGAGAGATAAAAGAGCAATTAGTGGCGAATGGATTTTTCCATTAAACAAATACTTGACTGTGAACGCTGAGCTCTCCAACAGCCACCAGACTGTAGGTCAAAAGGCTTTTGGGAACCCATGGCCACTGCATCTGAACAGCATCCCAATAAAATTCATTTTGTCTTCAGCAAGAAAAAAAACTAAAAAAAACCTAAAACCTCTTCCCTGACCTCTTTTACAACCACCTCTGCAAATTCAAGCCTGCCCTGCAGCACCATCCTGCCCCAGGGCTCTGCTGCAAGTGCTGGCTTTGCAATACCAAACCTGAGTAAGCATTTAACCTAAGCTGTCCTTTTCCCAAGCCTCCAAGCCCCCGTGCACTCCAGAGGCAGAGGATGATCTTCATTCCTACAGAAGCAGGACCATAGCCCTCCTATTGTGGCTGGGGGTGCTGCCCCAGGGGAGGCTGCAGCCATGTGTCTCTCACCTCCTCTCCCAGCCAATGGTTCGAGCTATCCCCCTCACCTTAGAATCATAGAATCAACCAGGTTGGAAGAGACCTCCAAGCTCAGCCAGCTCAACCTAGCACCCAGCCCTGGCCAATCAACCAGACCATAGCACCCAGCCAGGCTTGGCTTCAACACCTTCAGGGACTGTGACTCTACCACCTCCCTAGGCAGTCTATTCCAATGCCAATCACTCTCTCTGCCAACAACTTCCTCCTAACATCCAGCCTAGACCTTCCCTGGCACAACTTGAGACTGTCCCCTTGTTCTGTCCCTGGGTGCCTGGCAGAAGAGCCCAACCCCACCTGGCTACAGCCTCGCTTCAGGTAGTTGTAGACCTTCCAACCCCATGGCAGATTTCTGAGCACAGCCAAAGGAGGATATTTTACCTGAGTCCTCTTCATGCTACAGAGGTGCAAGAAGAGAATAAAGCTTTTCCTGCTGGCCTTGTCCTGTCCTGTCCTGAGCAAGGTCTCCTATGACTCACTCAGATTTTTTCTATCCCAAGCAACTGCAGGAGTACAGATGGGTGTCAGAGGGGACGAGCAGAGGAAGCAGACACTGCTGTGACACCGGGGTTCTGTGGGAGGGGTGCAGCTGTAACACATGCCACACTCCATCAAAGTTGGAAATCTGCTTGTAAGAGCACCAGCCACTGCCACACAGCCCTGACAAACCACAATCCATCGGGCTCCTGACAAAGAGCTCCACAAGCCATGCAATCAACGGCCCTGCATCCTTTTCAAGAACTACAAAAGAGCAAATACCCAGTCACCATGGTAACCCCAAGAGATGAACCAGGCTCTCTTCTTTTCAGATTACCAAAGACATCTACATTTTGCCCATGCAGCAGGAGCAGGGCACCTGGGACCTCATCTGGGGGCAGCAGACAGGTGTTGCTGAGGAGTATCAGCTCCTTGGGCAGCCTGCCCGAGAAAGCTCCACCCTGGCTCACTGGCTCCAGGGCGTTCGGCTCACGGTGCCAGTCCTTTCTCTCTCACCCACCTGCGCTTGTGCTCCCTCGCCTTCGGGGCTGACTGCTTTTGTGAGCAGAGCCCACAGCAGGGATCGTGCTCTCGGTGCATCTGTGCTTTACTGACGACCAGCAGCATCCTTGACGATTAGCCCCCAGGAATGAAAGTTTCCAGCCAAGCTCCCAAGCGCCTGCAAAGCCAAACCATCTTGGAAAAATTGTACTGCTCCGTTTGTGGCTGTGCTGCAGAGCCCTGCACCAGAGCAGGACAGGGCTGCTACCCCACGGCCAGTGCTTCTCACCAAGGCAGTCTGCACAGGATGCCTGGAAACACATGGCCGCAGAAGAGGGGGAAACGTTTGGGACACCAATAAGAAGCAATCGACAGCAAAATGGGTGCTGGTGTGAGCAGCCCATGTGCTGAGGCAGCCCTGTCCCAGGGCATCGCAGGCTGGAAGAGCAGCCAGCAGCAGTAGGCTTCTCCAGGGGAAGGGCTGACCTCATTGCTGTCTACAACTGCCTGCAGGGAGGCTGGAGCCAGGTGGGGTTGGGCTCTACTGCCAGGCAACCAGCAACAGAACAAGAGGACACAGCCTCAAGCTGTGCCAGGGGAGGTCCAGGCTGGATGTGAGGAGGAAGTTGTTGGCAGAGAGAGTGATTGGCATTGGAATGGGCTGCCCAGGGAGGTGGTGGAGTCACCGTGCCTGGAGGTGTTGAAGCAAAGCCTGTCTGGGGCACTTAGTGCCATGGTCTGAGTGATTGGACAGGGCTGGGTTGGACTAGATGAGCTTGAAGGTCTCTTCCAACCCGGTTGATTCTATGCTGGAAGTCTCACTGAACTTCTGCTGTGACACTTGATAAACTCACCTCTGATCGTGCCTCTGGCATTTCTCTTGGCACCATCTCAGCTGAGCCCCTGTCTGCCTGAGGGACCACTCGGCTCAGATGTGCCCAGGAGATGTATTTCCCAGCAGGTTTGTCCCTGCTCATCCTGCTCATTCCCTGGCGGCAGCAGGGAGCAGCTGGTGAAAGGTGGGACAGGAAACTCCCTGCAGAATGTGAGGAACATCTTGGTTAAGCCAACATCTTCTGGGATCTGCATGGCATAGAGCCAAATCCTTCTTGCCTTCCTCGTGCTCCACCTCTCTCTGCCACAGGTTTGGGACACACTGAAGCTGGGGGGTGTAATGCTAACACCATCACACAGATAGGGAATGTCATTTATCAACTGGTTCTGTGGTCTGGGGGGCCTCTTTGGTGATGAGCCTAACTAATGTACTCACTGAGCTGCTGGAAGCCTTTTGGCCCTGAGGTGGTTTTGTTCCAAGGGAAGGGCTCTGCAGCATCCCCGCCCCGTGGCAGAAGCTGTGCCAGAGTTCAGGTAATCAAAATCAAGGGAAGCAGGGCAGGGCAAAGGAGATGCACAAGGAAAAGCTCAAGATCATCTGTGCATCTCCTTGCCCTCCCAGTAATTTCCAAGAGAAAAACAATCTTAAGAATGAATAGAGGACAGCCCAGCCCAGCTGTCTGAGCAATGGAGATGAGAGACAGGGAGGGAAAGACCTCACCAGGCTGCCTGTGCCAGAGCTTACTCCGACTTCGGTGAGTTACGAAGGAAAATGTTCACGTCCTGAAAAAGCCCATGACAGAAAAGGACTCTCCAGCATCAGGATGCTTGCAAGTGATGTGCAGGAGAGGTTTGGCAGAGCTCTGCTGCTGCTGAGGTCCCCACTGCCTGCACCACATGGCAAGTCAGGGCAAAGAAATCCAAGCTAATAAGGGAGTTAGGGGTCGTGGGGAAAAGAGTGCAGAAAGAGCAAATAAAAGAGTTCAGCCTGAAAATCTGGAGCTTTTTCTGGCCACCCAAAGCTTGGGACTACCCACGCTGGGAGAAAGGGCACTTCCCATCTTTCACTGAGCACCGACCTCACCAGACCCACTGGAAGTTCATTAAGAAGGTGAAAGGCCTCTTGTTTCCTATGCCTCGATGGCTGAAACCGAAGACACTAGGGAGGAGAGAGCCTTGTTTTGTAAGGACGGACCACGGAGCCTGGTGGCAAGCTGGGAGAGGTGCAAAACAAAGCCCCTAATAACTTTGGTCCCGACTTTCCTTACCTGGAAATGAAGACGTTAATCGTAGCTGACAGCTTTCATAGGTTCCCCCATTAGCAATATTTTTAGCCACAGTAGGGCCCAAGGCTTCAAACACTTTCCCAAGGGAAGGTTTTAACCTTTCTTTTGAAATCTGCCGTGTCACTTCCAGGGCAAAAAAAAATGAAGAGCTTTTTTTGCTTGGGGCACACTGAGCTCTGGCCCAGATCAACAGCCAGCTCCCCTGAAAGGGGCACAGGAGGAAAAGGGAGAGGAAACTGGGCAGAGGCAGCCTGGAGTGGAGCTTGGCATCATCCACCAGCATCACCCAGCAGAGCAGCTGCCTCTCCATCATCCTGAGCCTCCCCTCTGGGGAGGGCCAAGCCAGAGATGGGTTCTGCAGGGCCGATCCCCACCCCAGAGATGGGACCAGGCTGCAGCAGCAGCATTGGAACCAGGAGTCAGTCACACGTCCCATGCCAGGCAGGTCACAGAACCCTGCTGACCTGCAGCAGGCACAGGGCTTGTTCACAGGCAACCTCTAGGGCAGCCACCAAAACCACTCCTCAAGCCCCTTTTCTGCCACACATCAGTGCCTACACATCTAGAGTCTGTTACATTTGTTAGGCCCGAGGACATTTGTTTTTATACAGGTAGTTTCTGTCCAGACTCTCGGCTCTCCAGGTAATTTCAAGTCTTCAGATGGAGCAAAAGCCTCCCAAAGCCACAGCCAGCGCTGCCAGGACTGCAACCGACACACACTGCTCTCTTCCCATACAAGAACCTGGGTAACGTGGATCTGCATGATCCAGCAGGAGCAGGGCTGCATTCTGCATTCCTGCGTGGTTGCTATAGGCATATAAACCACACGAGCAGGGCTGACAGGATTTCCTTGTGTTAGCAGCCTGCTGCAGACACGTTCCACTGCCGACACCACCCTTTGCAGTTCCTCCGCAAATGGAAACAGCCTGGAGCGGTGCTGGCAGCCCAGGAAGCAGAGCCTCAGTCACTTACCTCATTACAGCCAGGGGGCATCGGTCTGGAAAGTCTTCGTTTTGCAAAGTGCTGTCTCCAAGTGGCTGCCATCGAGGCAGATCAGGCAGTTCTCTGAGGGAGCTTTGGCTCCTCTTTGTAAGCTGTGGCTGGAATGGGGCAGCCCGGGAGTGTCTCAGCTGCTTTGGTGCTGTAGCAACCTGCAGCTTATACCACAGCAGGGGCGAAAGGGACACCCCACTCCCAAGAGAAGGAAGGGAGCCGGGGGGGGCAGGCAGCCTTCTCTGAGTGGGGCTTCTTGCAAAGCCACCTGGATGCCATGGGCTTGTGGGGGACGAGAGGATACAGCACAGAGGCTCTCCAGGCACCACTGGATTTACTGCATTTGGCACCCTTGCAGTTGTGTGCCCCGAAGGAAAAGCATGGATCTGGCTCGACATTACAGGTCTTCTGTGGGGCCCCAGTACTGCCACAGCACCACCTGCACCCAAGCCCTGCAAATTCACGCACATGCAAAGAGGAGGCTCCCATCTCCCTAAGTGACTCAAAGGAGGCACCCTGGGGCTGCCACGACCAGACACACTTCACAACAATTATTTACCTGGAGGATAAAACTCCCTCTGTGGTGCCAGCACAGAAGAGGAAGACATCAGCAATGACCTCAGGAAAGAGCATCACCTCACTAGGAAGCAGGGCTGCACCAGAAGCTACAAGCTCTCCTCACTCCAGGACTAGAACCAGGTCCTTTCACATAAGACCTCTTGTCACCAGGATTTGCTGCTAGTAAGACAGAGGAGCCTCCACCTGCTGTTTGCTTTTTATTTCAACAGAGAAAAACAACACACAAGAGGCATTTGCATAACTTAACAGAAAATCACACTTTCCCTCCTCTTTTCACACATCAACAGGCAAGAGAATTTCCTACATGTGGCTATCTTTCGGTGCCAGCACGCGAGAGCGTTGGTAAAACCATGGGTTACCTCCAACGCAGTGACAGCAGACCTGGCCCTAAGCCAGGCTCAGGCGCGAGGGCTCCTTCACTGTTTAGCACAGCTGCCAGCACCGATTGCCCGGGAGGGGGTGAGCATCACGTTCATCCCCACGGCACTGCCAGGAAGGGCTTTGCGGATGGAGGCTGCCCGGGAGTGCTGAGCAGCCCCGTGGACCTCACCACCCATGCCACGTCCTGGCTGCTCTTCCCCGGCATGGCTGGAGAGGTGACTCAAAACGAAAGGGGTGCAGGCAGAGCCAGCAGCCTCAGTCCAGGGCCAGCGAGGGGATCTTGCAGACGAAGGGGAAGGCTCTGCCACAGGTGTTGTCATTCCAGGACCGCAGTGCTACCCCCAAAAAACCCCAAGGCATTAACCAAAAGAAGGTGCCAGAAAGAAACCATGCACTGCCCTTGGGACTAGGACCTCCTGCTGTTGCAGAAGGCTTTCCCTGGATGTCCTCCCGTTCAGGTTGCTCCCAGCCATGCCCCTTCCCAGGGTTCTCAGCCCAGTGATGCTGCAAGGACACCTGGCCTGAGCCTGAATGTGGGAGCAGGGAGGCAGCTGCCAGCACAGTCCTATCAAGCAGGAACTATCACCAGGTCACAGGTGGATGGGACATTTCAGCGTGTCCACAGTCTGGGTTCACCAGACTGGTCTCACTGGAAATTAAGGTGTGAAGAGGGATTTTTGAGTCTTGTCCCGTTTCCGCGGGTGCCCCTGGCCTGAGCAAGGGAGGGGAAAGCTGACGGACTGAGAGGCGATTCCAGAGGCTGTGTGTGGGAGGGGAGATGGGAAGCTTCGACCTTTAGCTAACTGCTGCAATTCAGTGATGCTCTCATCCTGCCTCTGCTATGGGAGAGGGAGATGGGCTGCGAGCAGAAGGAAGGTGAGTGTGTGTGAAGCAGAAGAAGCGTGCCTTCTCTGCAGAGAAAACAGAGAACAACAACAAAGAGCCCCCAAACGATTCCTTAGCCTGCCAGCCAGCCCTTCAGAAAGCCCCGAGCCGCCGCGGGCTGCGTTTATTGACATGCAAAGAAGCGCTAAGCTGCCGCACTCACCGCTGCTGTGCCTGTACCAGATCTGCACGCAGTCCTCCTCCTCGGGGATCGAGTGGATCCCGTCGTCGGGCTGGCTGCCGTCCCAGTAGTGGTAGTCGTAGGAGGAGCCATCTGTCCACTCGAAGTGCCCCTCCTGGCGTGGGGCGAGCGGAGAACGGCCGTGATGGCAGAGCCTCCTTTGCAGCAGGCACCCCCGTTCCGTGCAGACCCTCGTCCCTGCCCCCACCCCCGGTGCCACACGGAGAGCCTGTCACCAACTCGCAAAGGCCAAACAGCACGTTTGGGTTTCACAAGTGAAACCTTACCCCGGGAGGCTCCAGCATCCACGGCTCTTGCAGCATGGAAAGCCCAGAGATTAAATGCGTATACTTATCTAATACAGCTACCCGATTCTGTGTCCCTTCTCCTACCCATTCCTTTGCCAACATCTACAGAAATTCGCTGACATGGCAGCATTCTTAATGCTTCTGTTCCGTATCAGACTATATCTTGCCAGCATGCAGCCTGCACATGCTGCAGCCTGTTAGAAGAAAGAGACTCTTGACACTGGAGACCTTTGCATTTTATTTGCTCTTGCCGGACCAGCAGTGCAATGCCCTTTCTGTTAATCCATTACTCAAATATCACGTGGATAATTAGTAATTGTTAATCAATTCTAGAAACACCTTCCTTTTATAAGCAGGTTGGAGGGGATGAAAAAACAACTTTCCCCCAAGTGCTGCGCAGCAAAGTCTACGCCGTCAGCCAGTTGATGGGGCTATAAGGAGCAAAGCTAAGTGGCTGTCCAGGGGGAAGCCCCGGGGAAGTGAAGTTTCCCAAGCCCTTTCCCACAGGATCACAGGGAGCTCTCACCTGCCGCAGGTCGTTGAGCCCTGTCCAGATGTCTGTGGGGATGCCTGGCACACGGCTGTTCACCAGGTCGTACACGAAGACGTTTTCTTCCCAGCTGGAAAAGAGAGCAGCACAGAGCCACTGAGGTGACTGAGGCCAGTGGGCAGATGTAGTCATCTTGTATTTCTATTCCTTTTCCAAGAGTATAAAAAAGCAGGTTTGGGGGGATGTGGGGGCTACTACAACAGTTTTCCTACCGGCCCAGGAGAAGGCATTTTCTATATTGCCTTTGTGTGCCCTGTGCATCAGACTCGACCCAGTCACTGCTGCAGAGGGAGGAGCAGGCTGAGGCACAAGCCTGCAGCTGCTGCAGAGGTTCCGTGTGGCAATGGGACTTCATTGGCATTTCATAGAATCAAGCAGGTTGGAAGAGACCTCCAAGCTCATCCAGTCCAACCTAGCACCCAGCCTTGGCCAATCAACCAGACCATGGCACTAAGTGCCCCAGCCAGGCTTGGCTTCAACACCTCCAGGCACGGCGACTCCACCACCTCCCTGGGCAGCCCATTCCAATGCCAATCACTCTCTCTGCCAACAACTTTCTCCTAACATCCAGCCTAGACCTCCCCTGGCACAGCTTGAGGCTGTGTCCTCTTCTTCTGTTGCTGGGTGCCTGGTAGCAGAGACCAACCCCCACCCAGCTACAGCCTCCTTTCATGTAGTTGTAGACAGTGATGAGATCACCCCTCTTACCCAGGCTGTGCCAGGGTGGGATAACAAGTTTCAGTGCCCCTCACCTGTGGATGGAGGCCAGCTTGGCTGACCTGATGCCAATAGAGAACTCAGCACAATAGAGGTCAGCTTCAGCCCAGGTTTTGTTGATGGGGAAGTACCGGTAGCAATGGCCTGCGTACTCGGTCCAGAAGAGCGGGCAGGAGTAGGCGTGGACGGGCTCTGGCATGGCTGCGGGCAGAGCATAGGACATCCAGCAGCTGAGGGTGAAGCAGTGTGGCTGGGCAGCCAAGCAGTGGAGGCAGCAGTGCCCAGCCCTGCTCCCCACACCTCACCCAGGGCAATAACCACCAAAGCCATGCCTGGACAAACCAGGTGCTGTAGAAACTTTGCTCAAGTTGCAGAAGCCAAAGCAAAGTGCAAAAGCTGTGGGTTCCGTGGGTCCAGCAGCTGCCTACACCAGGAGAAGCTCTTCCAGCCAGTCTAACATTCTTCGAGGCAGAAAGTGCATCAAGGCTCTGACTTTTCGCTTCTGGGGAAGCTGTGATAAGGACTACTCCTGTCAGTGTCAGCACGACTGGAGCAGCTGTGCTGGGACAGCAGGTGACAGATGGAGGCTGTGGGGTCAGGGCTGCCCTCTACCCTTCTGCTCTCACCTTGGGCAAGGCCAGCATGCACCTCCTCCCTCTGACCAAAGCCCCTTGCTGTCCCTGTGTCCCCGAGGGTGCATGTACTCACACTCAGGATTTCAGCCCATAAATAGCCAGGCTGGGGACGTCTGCAGCCGGGAGCGGTGCTGCCTATCTGCCAGATAAGAGCTGAGGCCCATGGTGATGTGCCTCTTCCCTCACTGCTCTTCAGCACAGTGGGAAAGTCACCCCAAAAAGAGACCGTTGTGGGGGCAGGACACTTTTCTGGAGCCTTTGCAGTTGCTGCTGTGCAAACACTGCAGCAGGCTGACAGGTCCCTCTGGCTCCTCTATGTCACCCCCTGATCTCGGCACGTAGGGAGAGGATGCAGGAGAACTTAGCTTTCTCAGCTGATAGTTTTCAAGCCTTGGGGAGCCTCCAGCTCCCCTAGAGCCACTTCTCACAGCCCTGGGTGCTCCTAGCCTGGTGTCAGGGCTGCTGCCAGAATGGGGGTAGGGAGACACCAAATGCCATGAAACTATCCAAGCAGGTAATGGGCTCAAGCCCAGAGAGATCAGGGTGGCCTCTGGTGTTGAGGGGATGGTGGACATGGCTTCCCCCAGGGTGGGGAGGGCAAAACCCTGCCAGCAGCCACCTGGGACATGGGGCTGGTGACAGCAGCATCGGCATGGGGGTATAGAGAGATGAGGTAAATTCAAAGCAGATGCAGGAGTGTTCAAGGACCAAAATCCTTCTCCAGATCAGTGTGGGCAGCTCTGGGTGATAGTTTCTAAGTCACCAGCTCTTTCTGAGCAGGGATCTCTGAGCATTTCCAAACAGCCACCCCTGGGTGCTTCCTGTCATACCTCCCGGGTGTTACTTCCTGCAAGCCAAGCCCTTCTACCATGATGCTGGCCAGGATTTCCTCTCCCCACCAAAAGTGAAGTAGAGGGTCAAACACACAGGGCAAAGCTTTAGCTTCCCTGCCAGATCATGGATGAAGGATGTCCCCCAGTTTGGGATAGGGCTAGGACCTGGTGCTGGCTTGTGGTGACACCAGGTTGCGGATTCTTGCTGCTGAGGGCACGCCGGGGGTCTGCAGCAGAGAGGCACCATCAGCTCCTCAGCAGCTGGGATTTTATAGCAGAGGCTGTGAAATCCCTGCCCCGAACTCTTCACCTCTAGCAGCACAGTGGCGAAATTCACAGAGCTTAAGCCAGCAGCACCCCCAGCAAATGGGGCCCTTCGCTCCCGAGTGCTAATAGCGGTGGCGTCCCGGTGCCTTGGCTCCAAGCCAGCTCCGTCGGCACCCGACTGCCTGTGAACATCAGAGTAGCCAAAACCGAGTGAGAGATGGAGACAGTCCTCCTTTGTTATTCCATGCTGCTTCCCATTAGGTAGCATTAATCTGACGAGCTTCAGTGAACCAGAGGTGCCTGGAGGAATTTAAGGTTAAATACACCGAAAAGGAAAATGCAGGAGGTCAGCCTTTAATTAGCATCTTTTCTGTTAGGTCAGGATCAGAGGCTTCGGCTGTCTCTTCGGAGGAGAACTATTGCTCCCACTCCTACAGGCAGGAATGATCTGGGATGCTGCTTTATCTGGAGTCTTCAGGTGTTCTTTTTATCAGAGAGGCCACAAGAATCGGGATGACTGGTTGTGAATATAGGAGCTGGCTCATGGCTCTGCAGGAAAACCTCATAACACAAACCAGCAATATTTGGATCTGAAAGGGGGCAGGGGAAGCATTTTAGAGCTATCTGAAACCTCCCTTTGAGCCACCGCAGCAAAATATCACCGCCAGCAGCATCAGCTCCTCTGCACAAGGTAGGAGCAGCACAGACACTAACCATGGGGTAGGAGCTCCAGTCGGTCCTATGTCACTTCACCCATTTGTCCCCAGATTCCTGGTGAAGAACAACGGGAAGGATCCTTCCTCCTTTTGCTTGTTCACAGTGCAGCAGTTTTAAGGTCAGAGGCATGTGTCAATGCAGCACCACAAAAAGAGAGGTCCAGATTTGCTTGAGGATAGGATTCAACCATAGAATCAAGCTGCTAACTCAGAAAAATATGAAAAGAAGAAGTTTCAGGTGAAAGAGTTTCATGTTCTTGAAATCTGTGTCAGTGCCAACAAAACTGGAGCCTTCTTATTTATTTACTAGCTGAGCCCCACTGCATAACCATCAGGAAAATCACTTGTCAAAATCTTGCAGAAACTGGCACTGCTCTGCCAAAAAGTTTCACTTCCCCAAGTGGCTACCCTCCAATCAGAACTAATTAACTGAGAAAATCCCAGCCAGTTTCACAGGGCTTTTCTATGCCAGGATGCTTCTGAAAGATAAAACATCAGCTGTGTGATGCTTTATCTGAGTCCCACTGACTCACCCAACAAAGGGCAGGCTTTTTTCTGAGCAGCTTCATCCCAAGGTGCAGTGCTCCAGCAATCCACAGATCTGAGTTAGGAAGTTTGGGGCCAGGACGAGGTTGGTAAGAAATCTCCATGCAAGGAAGACTCCTGGGGGGCTGCGGCTCCCTCAGAGGGTTTTGAACAGCAGATGACCTTCTTGCCAGAGAGCATTGAAGAGCTCCATTTCATCAACAGCTGATGCTTTCCAAGAGAGATGAGATGTTAGGAGACACCTCCAAGAGAGGCAAGGACTTGAAACGCCCTCCTTGGCAAACAGATAAGTTAATGCTGCCATTTGACCTGAAAAGGCAAGTGCACCTCTTCAGCTCTTGGCAAGTGGCTGGGTTTGGAAGGTGTCCATCAATGCCTAAGAGGCTTCTCTTAAGTGAATGCCAACAGAGAAGGGCTGAGGAGATACCTGCCACGAGGAATTCCCTAGGGCAGAGCTACCTGCAGAACCCCTCTGCTGGTACCACCTGAGGGCTGCAGTGCTGAGTGAGGGATGGAGAACACTGCCCTGCTGGCAGTGGGAGCTGGTTCTGAGCCCCAGCTGTGGCAGGGGCTGGTTCTGAGCCCCAGCTCACCAGCACCGAGTCACCTCTTACCAGGTCAGGACGATGAGGAGGGTTGGCAGCATGGCTTTAGCCTGTGTTGCCACCGCTGGAGCAGTGAGCTGTTATAGGGAATGGGGGAGACAGCAGGGCTAGGACAGGAGAGCCACAAAGCAGCTTGTGGTGAGGCTACAGAGTTCAAAGTGCCAACTGAGTCAAATCTCCATCCCACCACAGCCTCAACACATCCACCAGCCCACATCCTCTGCACTGAATAAACCCAAAGCAGCAGCATTAAAAGCAGGGTCTGATAGGCAGAAGCACTTGGCAGGGGGTGAGGCCAGTGCTGCTGTGTGATGCTGGGATGTCTCAGGTCACCCATAGCTCTAGGAGCCATCACAGACAAACAATCCTCCACTCCTGATATTTGTGAGAGGACAAAGCCTCATGCTCAGCATCCACCTTCAAAACTAGCAGATCACAAGAAGACCAAGCCCCTTCCCCTGAGGGATGCACGGAGCTGGAGAGGATGTTGACCACTGATGCATGTGAAGCTCATTTAATAGCTGGGCAGTATTTTACACACTCCAAAGTGCTTTTCGAGGCACTCCTTGCAAGTGTACAAGTAAAATATTCGACACCAGTTGAAGCCCATTAGACACACCATCCCTTCCCACAGAGGGCTCTGGTTTCAAAGCCCGGTAACAAACCCAGGCTGGTTTTACAGCTTCCAATCTTCTGCCAGGTGTGTGTGGACAGACACCAGCGGCAGCCCTCCTGCAGCCGACACTAACAGATAGGAGTTATCTTGCAGAGACTTTTGCCTCTTTAATTAGTCTCAATGAAGCCCCCAGGAATGAGGCGCCGGGCTCCTATTGATCTTTTTTCTTCTCACGAACTCACTGAACGGCACTGAAGGAGCCCCTCACAGAGTGCGAACAAACTCGGAGCAGCAACTCTCACTTGCACCAGCCCCACGAAAGTTTTCAAGAAACTTAAGTGACATATAGCAGCCACCGCCGCCAACAGCTAGGGGGGGAAGGGAAATTAGGGGGAATCCTCTATTTGTGGCTACTTCCCAAACGCAGTATGAATGAACAAACGCAGCCACGGTGGTTGCCCCAGCCTGTTCGGCTGCAGACCTGCATGCCGCGTCTGCCCCCATGCCATTATTGGTGCCCACTGCTGCCCGCGCTGGACGCGCGGCAGGGACAGCAGAAGCTCCGCGGGACCGTGACACGCAGGCACAGGCTGCTGAAGGCAAAAGCGCAGCCTGCTAAACACAGAAAAAGCCAGCCCGGAGACAGCTGCAGCAGCCCGGGACAGAGAGCAAAGCTGCTCTTGGCACAACCCACAGGGAAGGAGAAAGCTGATTTCGAGTGAAGTCAGAGAGCGCTGGAGAGCACGGAACGCCGGCCGCGCAGCGGGCACCCCACGCCGCTGGCCCCCGAGGATCCATCACAGTCCAAGGCTCTGGCTTGCCCAGGACGCAGCGGGCGCTTCGCACTCACCTTGGCTGATCTTTATGTTTGTCTGGGGGAAAGCCTGGGCTGCGAGCAGTGCCGCGGAGAGCAGCGCGGCGGAGAGCAGCGCGCACACGTCCCGCCCGCTGCCCATCGCCGGGGCCGCAGGACGAGGCGCTCGTCCGGCTCCGGTTGTAGGGGTCACTGCTCACTGCGGGACCTCCCAGCTGTGCCAGGGAGGCTGTGGAGGAGGTGGTGAATATAGGCGCGGTGCTGCTCCCTCCCCCAAAAGCAGCAGCTCTTCCAATGACACCCGCCTCCCACCCACCGCTGGCCGAGCCCAGAACTGAGCTTGCAGCCTGGCTCAAGCTGCACATCTCTCAGACAGCCTTTGTCACACACTGGAGGCCGCAGGCAAGCAAAGAAATCCTTCCACGAAACTCTTTGAGAATAATCTGTTTCTAAAGCACAAACAGCCATGCTTCAAGAGGGAGCAGAGACACAAACTACTATAATCCTGTTCCTAGCTAAAGATCCAGCGCAGCAGCATCCCCACAGTGGAGGCAGGACCCCCACGTCCTCTGTGCTGCCCCGGAGCCGGCGGCTCCCTGCCCAGCACAGCAGCTGGGCACCAGCTTCGCTCCCTGGGAAAGTACATGCACATCGTGCACACGGAGCCGGCTGGAGCTGCAGCTGCACTTTGTGTTATCTGCTGACTCCACAACACGCGGGACGTGTTTCACCTGCTGGGTACAGGCATTCAGACCTTCTGCTCTGCTCCCCTCCCACCCCAACCCATTTTCTGATTGCACTCCAAGTCAGGAGCTCCTTAGTGTGCTCTCACCCTGCTTTTTCTGACCTTTCCTCGGGGTTCCCTCTCCAACTATTGGCATCACGAGCCTTCCCTGGGAAACGGACACCTGAGGATGGCTCCAAACGACAGGTTAACATGCAAGAGGCCTTTCTGTTACTATTTCACCGCCAGCACTTCAGCAAAGCACATGGCAGGTCTGTGGCCAGCCTCTGTTGTTGCCCAGAGCTTATGCGGTGCCCACAGATCTCACATGGAGAACTGTTACTGGCAGTGACTGCTGAAGTCACAGCCCCTTGTCTGGGCCTTTCTGAATTACAGGAAGGGATTGGCCTCCTGCAGCATGTATTCGCCCAGGGCACCCCATGGGCTCCCTTGCCACTGTGGTTTACTGATCAGACAAACCAGGAGGAAGCCAAAGAACAGAGATTTGCTATGACCTTGCTGCATGACAGAGGAGAAATTTCACCTTGCAGAGAGGCTGCTTACAACTGAAATCCACTACCTACAGCATGCTGGGAACGTGGATGTCCATGGACAGCCCTGCAGCAATCGCTGCCTCTATCACTTTGTGCTCCTAAGACAGACCAGCTGTGCTGGAAGGCAGCAGGAAGCCATGTGCAGGTGTCAGGAAGTAGCGAAGGTGTTCACCAGGGGACAGCATGCACAACCACAGCAACAAGGGAAGCTCTTACCTGTGCAGACCCCCAGACACAGCTACGAGGTCACCAAGGTCCTGTTTTGCCACCCTCTGTCCAAGGCCATGATGTGCTCCTGCTCAAGAGCAGGGCTTCTACACTGCCACTGTCTCCCAGCCACGGAGAGGTGGGTTCTGGATGCAGAATCTCGTAGCCTCCTTGTACTTCGTTGCATTCCCTCCTCCAGTGGCAGGGTTACTATATCAGACTTAGCTATCATATGGAGAACATGCAGCGATGCTCTGAGCTTAGAAAGGAATGAAGCACCCATGACTCAGTATAAGCAAGAGCAGACACCAGGCTGAAGGTGTGCTGCAGGGATGCTGGCATCAGAGGTACACACAGACCTTCAGGATGGAGCACAAACCCTCTGGGCAGCAGCAAGGACCATTGACTGGCACACCTACACCTGCCCAAACAAGCACTCAGCTCTTTTCACTTTTGTAAAGCTCACCTGTCCCTCGCTGGAGCAGCAACAAAGAGCAGAGGTGGAACAGGCACCTCTGTATTGTTTTCTTTTCAAAAACCAGACTGGTAAGAACACAGGAGCTAATGGGATTTGCTTCTGGGCTTCAGCTGGCCATCTGAGAGCAACGTGTCTGCTGCCTCTCCACAGCGCGCTAGCTCTGGGCAGTCACCGCTCTGCCCTCCAGATTTAAAGGTCAAAAGGCCACAAGCAAAGGTAAAGCTTCCTGCAGCACCCAGCCCCACGCTCCTGCTCCAAACACCGCCTTCCTTTTGCTCAAAGCACATCTCCTGCTTCTAGCAAAGAGGGACTGGGCCAGGGCAGCTGGAGAGCAGGCTGGTCGGCTTCTCTCCAAGGCAACTGACGGGGCCCCTGCAGACCAGCACAGCCACAGGGTGGTTCTGCACTGCAGAGTGCAAGGAGAGAGAAGGGGACACAGGCCTGGCCCATGGGCTACTACCCAGCAACCTCACAGGCGATGTAGGGAGCAGGACTCAGCCAGCACCCCGGGGCCACCCTCACTTCCTCTAATCACAGCAACACCGATGCGGCAGCAGAGCTGAGCCGTCGGTAACAGCCCAAGGCTTTCAGCCCACATAGAAGCACGGCTGAAGACAGAACAGATGCTTCCTTCTCCAGCATGAAGAGATGGAAAAGACTCTAAAACCAGGGGCCAGCCCCAGCCCTCTTCAGGACATCTTTTTCCTTTGATTTCTTGCATGGGCTGCAAGCCAGACACAAGTTACTCTACAGTCTCAATGCTGATAAACAGAATATCAAATCCTGCAAAAGCCAAGCCCCAGCACCCAGTGCAGAGACTCTGACACATCTGCCCCTCAGTGTATTTGGTGTGCTCTGGCTGGGGACCAGTGCATCTGCCTTGCTCTCCTGACCACTCTCCACCAGCACATGCCCCAGTGTTCCCAGAGTAACAGGGTGGGGTTCATGCCAACGTTATGGCTCTCCTCCTGCCACAGGCATGAGCACCAAAGCACAGGACAGGGATGAGTTCTGCTAACAAGCATCAGCTCAGCCTCGGTGCCACAGTTAGACTTTTATTGTCAATAAATATGCAGTCTGCATCATACCAGACAACAGGCTGTGAAAAAGGTCAAACGGACAGAAGCGACCAGCGGGACAGCTCGACCACAGCTAAGCTCACTTGGTGGCCTGGAGGACTACCTGACTTAACACACAACACAGAAAGAGCCACTTCAGCCTGAGAGAGAGTTAAAATCCTGTGCTTTGGGTCGTCTTAACCGCAAAAGTCCCCAGGGCTGGTTTCTTTTGCACAGCACAGATTTGAAGAGACACAAGCTGGCTTGCCTGGCACAAATGGCACTGGAAAGGTTTGCTCTGCTATATCATGACTGGGGCTACTGGACACACACGGACTGCTAGGGAGCAGCAGGGCTCAGCAGTCAGACACGGGGCCGTGCGCGCCCGGCACACACACAGAGGCGCGAGGACTAACAGCAGCTTAGCTCTGCTCAAACTAGGACAAGGACAAAACCGGAGCCAGGATCGACTGCACCACAGGTTCTACCGTTTGGAAAGAGACTCTAGCCTAAATACCACGTTCACCAATGAGAGCACACAGGTACTTATATCTCTGAGACGATGAGCCATGGATTTGGACGGCAGGGACAGCGGAGGCAACTCCAAACTCCTCCACCCACTCGGAACTTCCCACAGCACCTCCACATGCAGCCCACGCCACTCGGCCACGAGCTCTGCCAGGCAGGATGCCAACAGCTGAGTGGTGCTGGGTGTGAGCAGCAAAGGGTCCAGCCAGCCGGGCCACTGGTGATAGGTCAGAGCCCAGTGGGACAAGGTTCACAGAGGTCAGCCTGGCCAGTAGTGTTCCAGCAGCTGCTTCAATCCAGCAGAGCTGCTGTGGGGTGCATGGAGGGTGTGAGTTGGGGTGTTCTGGTCAGGGGACTTTTTCTCCTCATTTGCCTGCTTGGCTGCTGTTGGTCTTCCACCTCATGTCACCTCCAGGGACGCAGGAGAGACACGGTCACACTCCTCCCGGGAGCGCAGGCTGTGCCACTGCTCCACAGCTGTCCGGTGCGCGTTGAGCATCCGGCGCCAGTGGTTGGACTCGGGGGCGCCTGTCGAGTACTGCCCGATCACAATCCTCCCAATGAAGTCGTTGCTGCTCTTCACGTTGTGCCCATACACTGAGGAGAGCAGAAAGAGAGACTGGTCAAGGCAAAAGCATTGATCGACCCTCCAGAGCCCTGCCTCCAGAAAGCCCTCTCATGCAATGCGCCAGACACCAGCAGTTCTGGGCTAACTCAGCACCTCAGAAACATGAGAGAGACTGAAACAGGGGGCTGGAAGGAAGGATGTGAGCCGTGCCATGGACTACAGCTCAAAGCCATGGGACACAAACCCACCATTACTATGGTGTTTAACAAGAATAGGTAGACTCAGAATGATTGGGGTTGAAACAAGCCTTAAAGATCACCCAGTTCCATGGGCACTGGCTAGAACATTAAGGACTTAAAAATCTCCTCAGGAAAGAGAGAACTTTTTAAGAACAAATGTCTGCAGGGGCTCCAAATCCACCAGGCTTTTGCAGCAAGAGCAAGTTCAGCAGGGGAGCACAGCCTGGCATGGAGCCATGAGCCCAGTGTGGAGCCAAGTGCTGCTGCCACTACCCCTGCCAGCAGTGCCAGCTTCCCGGGCTGCTGTAAGCCAATGCTGGCAGCAAAGCCACACCTGAGATCTCCGATGGCAGCACCTCCTGATACAGCACACACCCTGCCAGGCAGGCCACTGAGCACAAAGCACTCAACCTCACTTCTGGGCAAGCATCTTGGTCAGTACCTGAGTATTCCCTCTTATAATATCTCACAATTAATTAGCACTACTTAATGTGCTCCTCAGTATCTCTACCCTCTCCACAGAGCCTGGCACCAGTAACTGCATCACCACAGACCCCTGCTCTGGGTAAATCAAGTGCCAGTGCAGCCCCAAAACCAAGCCATGTAGAGTTACATCCTGCTTTATGCCTCCCAACAGCTCTGAAATGCCCAGGTCAAAGGCAGAAATGCTGCTGCTTATCAAACCTCCCAGCGATATTGAGAACCACAGAATCAGTCAGGGTTGGAAGGGACCACAAGGCTCATCTAGTTCCAACCCCCTTGCCATGGGCAGCTAGCAGAACACCTTCAAATGCCAAAACAGTTCTACTGAGAGTAAAGTCTGGGGCTCTGTGGTGGTGGGGGGTTTTCTGGTGGTTTGTTTGCAGGGTGGCTTTCTGGTTTGTTTGTGGGTTTGGGGTTTTGTGTGATTTTTGTTCGTGGTTTTGTTTTGGTGGATGTGGTGTTGTTAGTATTGCCAGCATTTGCCAGAATCTTGCATCTTAAACTATAGGTGAAAAGATTAATAGAGGTACATCCACACCCCCTCCCCCTCAGAAACACTGCAGCAGATGAATGGAAGTACATCCACACCCCCACCCCCTCAGCAACACTGCAGCCCTTCTGTTTGCCACCATCCGTTACCTCGGGAGGACGCCATCAGCTCTGCCGGCTGCCGAGGAAGTGACCCTGCCCAGAGGCCGGGCTGGTGTTATTTAGAAGGGCCACCTTCGGAAGCCGCGGTGGAGGATTCGAAGCCATCCATCTCCGCCTAATACACAGCTTGTCAGAGTTGTTAACAAGCTCTCCTACAAGGCGATGGCTCACAGCTGTAGCCACATGACTATGCTAAAGGTCCTGCTATGATTTATTATCCTAGAGAAACCCAATAAGCTGAGAGAAGTCACTCTAAGGTACCCCCAAAGCCAATTCTCCTCTGATTTTTTAATACAGGTATTCCTCTTCCCTTGTTTTTTTTCTATCTGCTCCTTCCTTTCAGCTTCTTCCACAACAAGCAGAGGCGAAGAAGGCTCCGTGCTCCAGCCGCCAGGACAGCAGCTGGGTGCTGTGCCACACTGAGAGCAGGTTACAGAATGGGACTGAGCTGTGTTCTCTGCTGCCTGAGCAACCCCTTCCAGGGTTTGGAAGGAGCCTGGAGTGCATTTCAGATGAAATCAGCTCTTCGCCACAAAACCCAGTGACTGTGTGGAGCTGCTCAGAAGCAGAAAATAAGTATCATTTGGGGGTTTCAGACTGACCCAGACTCTGGTTATAGACAGGTGGACACTGCCTTCCAGTTACAAAACCTATTTTCCTGCCAGAAACTACACACCTGATCTCAGGAGCTATTTTTCCACCAGTACAGCAATTCACACAATAGCAACACCCATTTTCAGGCCAATACAGAGCAAAAAGCAATTAAGGATGCAGAGGTCAAACCAATTTCTTCTGCAGCTGCTCTTTACTGAGGGATGCTTTTGGGAGCAGGAAGGCTCCTTTAATAAAAACAATTAAAAACATCTCCAATAGAAATGCTTAAACAGGAATTTGGTTCACTTACATCCAGTAACAGAGTTGAATCCTTGAGGAAAAGTAATGCAACTGTGGTGAGTTGACCCTGGCTGGACACCAGGTTCCCACCAGAGCCACTTGGTCATTCCCCTCCTCAGCTGGGTCTGGGAGAGAGAAACAGCACTGAAATGCTCAGGCTGAGGTGAGGACAGGGAGAAGATTGCTCACCAACTGCCATCATGGGCAAAACAGGCTTGCCTTGGGGAAACTGATTTGTTACCAATCAAATCAGAGCAGGGTCAGAAAGAAACACAAATCTTAAAGACACTTTCCCCCCCCCATCCTGAACTTTACTCCTCCTGCTTCTTCCCTGACCTTCTTGTCTGCAGAGTTATTTCTCTCACCCTTTCTCCTCTCTTCCAGGTGCTGTTATGCAGCAGCTTTTTCCCTCTTAAGTATTTATCCTGGCTGTGTTACCACCATCACTGCTGGGCTTGGCTTTGGAGAGAAGTAAGCTCCAGGGAGACCTAATAGCAGCCTGCCAGTGCCTGAAGGGGACTACAAAAAGGCTGCAGAGGGACTGATTCCAAAGGCCTGCAGTGATAGAATGAGGGGCAATGGTTTGGAATGAGGGACAATGGTTTGGAATGAGGGAAGAGCAGATTTAGATTGGATATGAGGAACAAGTTCTGCACCATGAGGGTGATGGAACATTGCAACAGGTTGCCCACAAAGGTAATTGAGGTCCCATCCCTAGAGACATTCGAAGTCAGGCTTGGCAAGGCTGTGAGCAACCTGCCCTAGCGGAGGGTGTCCCTGCTCGCTGCAGGGGGCTGGACCAGACCTTCAGAGATCCCTTCCAGCCCAAATCATTCTATGATTCTACACTAACTCCTCTTTTGACTGAACATGCTGGCAGCCTTGAAGTGACCAGGGAGGAACACCCACTCAGGCTTCAAGGCTATCAGTGCCACCTGTGATGGGCACAAGCTCTCTGCTAAGGCACCCTCTGCAGCTGAGGCCACACAGTATCTGCATCCCCTGAACAGCCTCTGCCAGCCATGCCCTGCAGTTACTCAGCAGTTACACCCGTGCTGCACTGCCAAGTACAGCCACACAGGGCTTCTGCTGCCACCTGCAGCTGCCTCCACTGCTGCCCGGGAACGATGGGCAGAGAAACCTCAGCACACTGGAGTGGGTGGAAGCTCCAGCACAAATAGACTTAATTCTTCCTCAGCTACCTATGCAAGTTGCCTGCAATGCAACTGCAACCATTTAACTCGAGGAGAAGAAAAGCAGCAAGAAGGAAGGTGCTTCTCTTTCATCTGCCATCCTGCTCAGGCTAGCCTACCACACAACACCCTCACCCCATTTGTGCCAGCTTGTCATCAGCATATTCACTGCACACCACCACCCACTCTCCAGCAAATCGCTCCCAAAGGCGGCTTTAGTTAGTTCAAAACTAATTTGGCTGCATCCTGCATATTTTAAAAGCCTTTAAATAACAGAACACCCCTGGGTGCAGCTCATATGCACCCCAACACACGATGTGCCAGCCAGCACCATTACAGAACCAGCCACAGGAAACAGCTCCCCAGGGCAAGAAACCCCTAGAGAATTAGAGGGCCCTGCCCTCCTCCTTCCCACTGCAAGATACTCAGTCAAAATACTGGAGAGCAAAAATCCAGCTTAACATTTACAGCTGGTCTAGAGAAGACTGTTGGGATCCTGGGTCACTCAGCAGGCCACAACAGCACTTTTAAACCCCCTAACCACTCTTCCACACCTGCAATTGCTGTTGTCACAGCCTGCCAAAGTCTCATCTGACAGCCTCGGCCCACCAGACCAGGAACCCAACAGACACCTACATGGTAAATAGCCCTACTGCCAGGGCTCTGCAGCACAGCCACATCTGCAGCACCACCCCCAGAAACGTGCAGCCATCAGCATCCTGCTCAGGTGGCCACACCACATGCTGTGCCCAGACCTCCTCAGATGGCAGAAGGGAAAAGCAGCAAAGACATGGCTGTGGCAGGAACCACAATCCTGTTAGCACTGACCCATCAACACTTCCCCACTGTAGAGACCTTGGCAGGGGCTCAAGAGTGCCTTAATCCAGATGCTCTTGCAGGCAATGCTTTGTTCCCAGCCTCTGCAGCCAGGAACCAGCTGACATCCTCTGCTGTGCCAGCTGCCGAGTTCTGCCATCAGCTATCAGCTCTGAGCTGTCAGATTAAGCAGGTCTGAATCCTACTTGTGAACTCCTTGGCACGGGTAACAAAAAGCTGTTTAGCACAAGGTGGGTGCTGCCAGGAGCAGGCAGCAGCAGGAGCCGTGATGCACACTGCAAAGGTCACACAGGTATGGGCCATGCTCTGCCCCTTGCTCCTTAGGCGTGGCCCCCAACAGAGAAGAGAGCAGCACAGGAGGAGGTGCAGTGGATCCAGATTTCTCAATGTAATCCCCATGGAGCTTTGAAGGGCACACAAAACTGACCTCCCAGCATCTCTGAACCTGCCCAGCTCCAGAGCATTGGACCCACTTAAGTGTATGGCTGAATCCTGGCCAAACACAGAGCCAGCACAGCTCCAGCACCCAGCTGCTGCTCCCTCTGGGAGACCACCACCATGCCAAGGAAACTCGTTGGAAAACCATTTCTCTTCTTGCTCTCCTGCAAAGGCAGCCATCGTGCCCTGGCTGGGGCAGCCTGGGAAGGGGACCCTGCAGATGCACTCAGCAGTGCACCCTGAGTGAGGTGCTTGGCTAACTAGGGCCTGGCCTGAGATTGGGAGCAGAAAGTTCCAGAGACAGGAGGCACCCAGGGAGCAGGGGAAATGCAGATGCGCAAGTGTGTGTTGTAGAGATCCCAAAGACACACAGGAACTGACACCTCATGAAATTACCTCATCAGGAGAAACTTGGATGCTCCTATTGGGTGGGGAATGGCTGAGAGCAGCACTGAGGAAAAGGACCTGAGATGATGAAAAGCTCAACATGAGCCTGCAGTGAGTGCAGCCCAGACAGCAACCCTGTGCTGGGCTGCAGCAAGAGCAGTGTGGGCAGCAGGGCAAGGGAGGGGATTCTGCCCCTTGGCTCTGCTCTCCTCAGACCCCACCTGGAGGTACTGTGTGCAGTTCTGGAGCCCCCAGCACAAGCAGGACATGGAACTGTTGGAGCCAGTCCAGAGGAGGCCATCAAGATGCTCAGAGGGCTGCAGCAGCTCTGCTGTGAGGACAGGCTGAGAGTTGGGGCTCTGCAGCCTGGAGAAGAGAAGGCTTTGAGGAGACCTTGGAGTGGCCTTCCAGTATCTGAAGGGGACCTACAGGAGGAATAGGGAGGAACTATTGACAAGGTCTTGTAATGACAGGACGAGGAGGAATGGGTTTGAACTGGCAGGAGGGGATTCAAACATTTAAACTGGATGTTAGGAAAGGGTTCTTAGCAGTGAGGGTGGTAAGACACTGGCACAGGTTGCCCAGGGAGGTTGTGGCTGCTCTCTCCCTGGAGGTGTTCAAGGCCAGGCTGGATGAGGCCTTGAGCAACCTGCTCTAGTGGGAGGTGTCCCTGCCTATGGCAGGAGGTTGGAACTGGCTGAGCTTTGAGGTCCCTTCCAACCTAAACCATTCTCTGCCTCTATTGCAGCAGGCTGGCCAGGGGTATTTGCAGCTGAATTTCTACCTTCAATTCCATTTTTAATTGCACCTTAATGCTCTGCACTTTGATCACCAAACCCTGATATGGTGTCATGCACACTGACAAACCTCCCAGAACAGCTCCAACACCAATGTTGTACAGCACCAGCGAGCTAAAGCAGGGGTGGCAATATCTGTCCGGCACATTCACAGCTCCTCTGATGGCCACTGGGCCAGGCAGAGGCATTTCACTTCCAGACACTGCCCTGCCACCCAGAGCAGCTCCTGCCACTGAGGTTTCTCCTCATTTGAGATACAGGAAGCTTACAGCTTTGTAAGGCATTGGAACATTTCTTTCACCTCAGCCAGAGCCAAACAAGATCAGAAGATGAGGCTGAGAGAGGAGTGATACTGCTCAAATTAAAGGGCCTGGCCAAATGAGCAAGCTCAGGTGATCAGCCAGGAGAGGAGGGTCTGCTCCCAAGTTCCAGGGAACTCCAGGATAAGCTGTTTGTGGTATGTCTGCAGTGAAGAACAGTTATTAACTAAGTCAGCTCACTTGAAGAATCTGATTTTGCCTTATAAGCATGCACCAGACTGGCTCAGGAGGAATCAGCATCTTGTTGCTCTCACCAGGATGCAACAGTGCTTCACTCCTCCTTGTCAAAGTGGTGAGTCTGCTGCAAACAGGCAGCTCCATCCCTGCAGCATCTTCCTCAAGCAAGCCCAAAGCACTCAGCATACCTGCTGCAGAGAGGCTGTGCCAGGCAGGGGATTCTCCAAGAGGCCAAGTGCATCCTACCTGTGCTCCTGTCCTATTGCCCCCAAAGTAGAGGAACAGAACCCGAAGCAAAGCAGCCAGGACCATGGGAGTTGCTCACTGGGAGCACTCTCCTACTCTCCTCAGTAGAGCACTCTACTCTCCTCAGACTCAGCCCATCTGGTGTCCAGTGCATGAATACATGAAGCATTCTGTGGTGCCAGACACAAAGGCAAAGCTCTGATAGCAGTTCAACAGGTACCAGCCCCCAGGAAACAGGCTGCTGACATCAGTGGGTTTGTCCTTCTCCCCCTCTCTGGCTGAGATAGGATTACACAGCAGTAAGCACAGATCAGATTCTGCTTCTGAGCTCTAGATACGGGACACAGACAGTCCGATGCTTCAGAAACACACAGCCATGAGACAGCCAGACACAATTCCCTAGCAGCAAGCTTACTAATTGTCTATCCAAGAGATGTTATGGTACCCAACACAACAGCATTTCAAAGCAGAAACCACTTCTTTCTCCTGCACTTCAGGAGAACACCAAAAGTAAAACATTTTGATTGCATTACATATTAGGACTTTTTTACCCCTGCTGTATACAGGTGCAAAAGACAAAGTGCATCAAGTAGTCTTTTGGGGTGTGGGGAAAAAGGCAGCAAGAGGAGAAAGGACAGATGGGCACTTGAAGCAGCAAGACAAAACAGAGATGTGTAATGACCCCAAACACAGCAGCTGCCATCCCTGCAAACGGGCACCTAAAGACTACGCTGGCATCAGAAGGCTGTGCTTTCACACAGCGAGGCAACACAGAGCTCAGTGCATGTCTGGAGAAGCCTGAGGACAAGACCGCCGCCAGCCTTCGACCCGCTCGGCTGATTGGGACATTCGGAGATCAGCCTGTTAGTGGTGAAAAGGCTGCAAAGGCCAGTCTCTCAATGAACAAAGCCTGTCCCAGCCTGCTTCCCTCCTCTGGGCAGGGCATCCTGTGCTGCTAGAGCCAGGGCCAGCTTTCACAGGGGAGCAGTGCCGTGGGGCCAGCCCCACCACCACTCTCCGGCAGGCACCATCAGCCCTGGCGCTTGCCCCATCGCCGGCTACAGTCTCAGCTAGGTCGGGCAGCAAAGCATCGACGCGAACGGTACCCAGAGCACAAAAGCTGTTTCTTCCCCTCTTTGGGTCCTAAACATGCAGAAGAGCTTCTTCAGCGGGACCTCGGGGAGATGCATACTCCCTGAGTGAGCCCTGAAGGCTGTATTTTTTATGTCAAGTGATCAAAAGATGTTAAGGAGTCGCCGAGATGCAGTTTGCCCTGGAGCACTGTTTTTTATTGGGCCATCTGGGCTTTACTGTAACACAAACAGCATTACCGACTGCTGTCATTAACAGCATTGTAATCATTAACAAGATCCCACAGTGCCAGCACTTGAGGAGCTGTCTCACCTCCCACCGCACAGCACAGGCTTTCTGAAGGTCGGGCTGGCATTCAGACCACAGTCTGCCCAAAATCCCTCGGCAAGGAGCGTGGGACCTCCGAGAGCCCAGCAGCCATCCCTCCCGAGCACACAGCTTGCAGTTGGCACCTCAAACAGCCTTCTTTTCTGCTTGGCAATGACCTTGGGCAGCAGCTGACAGCCTTGGCGCCAGGGCCAAACTCCACCTTCCCCACATCGCCAGACAACAGTAATTAACACCTTGGTTCACAGGTATACATGGTTAGGAGAACGATGTCCTTTAAAGCTTGCCTTAATTCTCTGCCAGAGGTGAACCCAGGACTGGCTGCGCCTGAGCAAAACCTGAGGCATGGGAGATGTGCATCATGGTGATGAAAAAAGGGAACGAGCCAAAAAAGTACATTTCTGTTACACTGCGGACAGGGAAGGCCATTACCCAGACAACGTGTTTGGAGTAAGTGAGAGTCTCCACCACCTGCTGCCTCATCATCCTTTTTCTGTGGGGACATTAGACTTGTGACAGCTATCAGTCACTTTCCTGGTGTTAGCCTCTTTGGATGAGAAGCTGTGGACAGATACTTGCAGCAGCAATCCTGACCCTGGATGCCTTCTCCTGGAGAGGACATCTCCACTTGAGCTCATCCCATCTCGTTTTAGGCACTAAGCTGGAAAATGTGAGGTAGTGACAGCTCCAGTAAGCATCTGAGGTAGAAACAGATGGGAAGGCAGAAGACCAGCTTGTAGCAGGTGTCCTGCAGCAGCGTGGGAGCAGCAACATTTTGGTCTGTAAATGATAACAACTTACAGAGTCGAATCTTCGTACACCTAAGGACAAAGTAAGACTGAAGAATCAGCCCAACCCCTCCCAGGTCTTGGCTAACAGAGCTCACCTCCATCTTGGAGGCACCCTGCCTGTCTCCTAGTCTGGCAGCACCGCAGCCCTGCGTTCAGTCCAAAGTCCAGCTCTCCGGAGCAGCTCCAGGGAAGCAGGGAGAGGAGCTGCAGAAAAGGGCCCACCCGCGGTGTTTGCGCAGAGAGCCCTTGCTACACTGACAGCAAAACACCGCACACATCCTCGCCACAGCTACACCCGGGCAGCTTGATGCACAGGAGGGGAAACACACAGGGCGGGGGGGGAAATTAATCTTGCTTTGTCTAGCTAATCTTACCCTGCAGCGTAGCACCAGGCACGCAGAGGGAGCCAGGAGCTTCAGCTGAGAGGGGCTGGCAGGGCTCCACTGCTTTCCAGTGAAGCCAAGCCAATGTAAAGACAGCTGCAGGCTGGGTCCAAAATACGAAGCTGCAGAAAAAGTTCCTTTAAATTATTGAAGACATACTCACTTCTGGCCCCTACGACTGCTTCTGCAGCCACCTCTTCATTCGAAGCATCACCACCCACCCTTCAAGCAGGATTATTTCCCGTTTCAACTGGACTTTGACTCAACAGCAAATGTAATTAACTGACCTAATGGACTAGATCTGTGGACTGGAAAAAATACTAAGAAATGAAAACCAACTCCCACAAACACAGAGCAGAGTGAGCCACCACTGCAGCCACACAACACCCCAAAACAACAGCCTAGAGAAAGTGATGTGGCTCACAACACAAAACAACAGGAGGATCCTTCCTCAGGTTCTGCTCCTCCACATTGGCAACCATTTGCTCTTTGTTGTCTTTTAGGATTAGATCCCAAAGCTCCTCATAGAATCAAGCAGGTTGGAAGAGACCTCCAAGCTCAGCCAGCCCAACCTAGCACCCAGCCTTGGCCAATCAACCAGACCATGGCACTAAGTGCCCCAGCCAGGCTTGGCTTCAACACCTCTGGGGACTGTGACTCCACCACCTCCCTGGGCAGCCCATTCCAATGCCAATCACTCTCTCTGCCAACAACTTCCTCCTGACATCCAGCCTAGACCTCACCTGGCACAACTTGAGGCTGTGTCCCCTTGTTCTGTTGCTGCTTGCCTGGCAGCAGAGCCCAACCCCACCTGGCTACAACCTCCCTTCAGGGAGCTGTAGACAGCAATGAGCTCTGCCCTGAGTCTCCTCTTCTGCAGGCTGCACACCCCCAGCTCCCTCAGCCCCTCCTCACAGGGCTGTGCTCCAGGCCCCTCCCCAGCCTTGCTGCCCTTCTCTGGACACCTTCCAGCACCTCAGTATCTCTCTTGAATCACAAGCTTTTAAGGTGCACAACATGCTGAGGTGCCAAGGAGGCAGCAGTATGGGGAACACCATGGGCCCCATGCCAGCCCCTCAGCCAAGCTGCATGCTGATACTTGTTTTATTAAGGCCTCACAGTGCACAGAAGACCAAACTGGTGCTGCATTCCTGTTGAGAACACATGGCCACCAACATCTGGAGCATCTTCACCACTTAGGTGGACACTGAACGTGGCTCAGCACCTTTACCACCACTGCATCTCCCGAACCACCTCGCTCCTGTGACACTGCAGATGCCTGTGCAGGAGCCCCAGTTTGAAGGTCCTCACAACAAGATGGGCTCTTGGCTCCTCTAACAAGAGGAGGCAGCACAGACACCAAACCAGCAGAGGGCTGCACTCATCACAATATGACCAACACCTTCAGCTCCTGAAGTGGCCAGATGGCAGCAGAAGCAGGAAGCCCAACAACACCATCAGCAGTGCCACGCCTGGGCCATCCATCACATTCCTGTCCAAGAGTGGCCACAAGAACCTGGCCCTGCTGCTCCTCCAAAAGCCTCTGCATGCTCCTTCCCAGCTTTGGAGCTGCTGGTGACACTTCTGGCCTGGGATTATTTACCAGAGTGTTCAAAGCAAGCAACACATCACTTGGCAAGTGAAGCCCGAGTCAGAAGGCAGATCAGTGAAACTCAGCTGCATCACCTGCCACAGACCAGCTCACTGCCCACTCACTCTGCTGACAACCATCTGCATGGGAAAATCACAGAATGCTTTAGGCTGGAAGGGACCTCCAAGTCAGCCAGCTCCAATCCCCCACCATACTAGGCAGGGACACCTCCCACTAGAACAGGCTGCCCAAGGCCTCATCCAACCTGGCCTTGAACACCTCCAGGAAGATTGTGGAGCACAGAATCACCCAATGTGATCTTTGAATCATATTGGGTGATTCTGTGCTGCACAACCTCCCCGGGCAACCTGTGCCAGTGTCTCACCACCTTCACGGCAAAGGACCCTTTCCTAACATCCAGTTTCAGTCTCCCCTCTGCCAGTTCAAACCCATTCCTCCTCCTCCTGTCATTACCAGACCTTGTCAATAGTCCCTCCCCAGCCTTCCTGTAGCCCCCTTCAGATACTGCAAGGCCACTCCAAGGTCTCCTCCAAGCCTTCTCTTCTCCAGGCTGCAGAGCCCCAACTCTCTCAGTCTGTCCTCAGAGCAGAGCTGCTGCAGCCCTCTCAGCATCCTGGTGGCCTCCTCTGGACTGGCTCCAACAGTTCCATGTCCTGCTTGTGCTGGGGGCTCCAGAGCTGCACACAGGACTGCAGGTGGGGCCTGAGGAGAGCAGAGCCAAGGGGCAGAATCCCCTCCCTTGCCCTGCTGCCCACACTGCTCTTGCTGCAGCCCAGCACAGGGTTGACTGGACCTCCACTCAGTAGTTCTAACCTCATCAGTTGTGCTGAGGAGCAGCACATCCCTGCACCTTTCAGTGGCACAGAGCTGCTGCTCTCTGCCTTTTCTCCTGCTACTAGGAAAAAGGGAAGAGAAAGAGGAGAGTATTTCTCCCTTGTCATGATCAGCTGCTGGAAGCTTCCAAGAACAAATCCATCATTGCACATAGAAGGTGCAGCCAGGGTGACACGCATGCAGAGCACTGACTAATGATAGACTCTCTGCTGAGGAGATTGCTGAGCATGTAGGGCAAGATTCAAAATGCTGATCAGCAGCACTTTCATTCTATCCTGTTTGGAAACAAACTATCAGGTTGGAACTGGACTCCTTGAACCAGCTTTGCCACCCCTGTCTGCCAGGTAAGAAATGAAATCTACAGATACTTCAAAAGATGTTCTTTCAGATGCAGAGTCCCTTCTCTTCATTGGAAGAGGGTGAGCAGTGGGTGGGAAGGTGCCTAAACATGTATCTGTGAAGCATGGGAGCCCAGTATGGTGAAAAGTGGGGGCCCTACTGCCCAGCCCCTCTGCTCCTCCAGAGGGCAAGGTGGTCTGACCCTGATGGTGCCCAAGCTCTGCAGTACACACAGGCTGTCTGACTGGCACAGGAGAGAAACCCAACACTTCCTAGGGGTCCCTGCAGCCCTGCCTGAGAACTCCACACTGTGGAATAGCAGAAAAGGCCACCAGCCACAGTGGGTCCAGTTCAGCCCTATTGTTGCTGCCCAGTCCACAGGTGAGAACCGGGGAGTGCATCCCTGAGCTCTGCTACCCCTGCTCTAAGCAGCTGACCCAATTGTCAGTTCCTAATGACTGGTTTTGTGCCTGAAGAACAAAAACAGAGGGTCAGAAATTGTTTAAAAATAAGAATTCCCACCCCAGCCAAACGTCTCCAGCACTAACAAAGCTCTTGAGGTCTTGGTTTACCTCAGCTGTGCCACACAAGGTTTGGAACCAAGTCCAGCTCTTCAAAAATAAAGGCACAGACAGAGTGCTTTACAGAACAGGCAATGGCAGTGTCAAATACCTGAGCTACATCATCCATCAGGTACCAGAAGTTATCTTTGCCAGTGTTTGGGCCCCAGGATCGTTCTTCTTCACTCTCATCCTCCTCTTTGACCTTATGCCCAAGTGCTTGCTGCTGAGAAGCGCAATTAATGCCTCTTCCTCCTCTGCACAACAGCATTCCCAATGACACCAATAAAGCACAGAAGTAACAAGGTGCACTTCCAGCCAGCTCCAGTCCTCAGGTAGCGATGCGGGGACAGCTTCTGCAGTATTATTAGCATTAGGCTTCCCTGGAGACCCCAGAGATGGTCACCTCTTGCAAGGTGGCTATTGGAACAGATGCTGTCCTGCACAAGCTCATCTGCAAACCCACAACTGCTTCTTTGAGCAGAGACCAGGGCAGGTCAGTAGCAGCACCCCACAGCATTTACCTGTGAACACCAGGCTGGCGTTCTCCAGCTCTTCCTGCGGAACCTTGAAGCTGAAGGACTCGTTATAGAAGGGATCTATCGTCCTGCGCATGCAGGAGGTCTTCTTGGTTTTTGTTAGCTTCAATCCATGAACAAGCTGAATCTTCACAAAGGGATCTGACAGAGAACACAAAGCACAGGCTCTGTGTTATGGCAGCACCCTGCTTCCTCAGGGAGAGCACCGCAGGGACGGACCCTGCCGGGGAACAGCCTGTGGCAGTGACTGGGGCTCCTGGTACAACCCCAGGCTGCTCCCAGGGATCTGCAGCCGAGACAGAAGTCAGGCAGCTGGACTGAAAATGCTCCCTGCCAAAACCGCAGCTGCCGACAGCCTTGGTAGAGGCCAAGCACGCTGCTCTTGCCAGGAAGTACCAACGTTCAGCCAGCACCATGCCTTGGGGCATGGAAAAGACACCAGAGGACACAAAGCTATTAGTGGCCAGCATGCCCTGAAAGAGCAGGGAGCGACGCCTGGGCACTGAGAGAACCTCAGAGCATCCCCAGAGCAGCCAGAGAGCGTAAATGAGGCCACTGCCACCTGAACATTCAGGTAGCATCTGCACCACACAAGCACAACCAGGCTGCCCTGCAGAACACAGCTCACAGCTCCTGGTTCCTCACCTTGGTGCAGAGGTTTTTTTTACAGCAAATCAGTGTTTGTACTCTGCTTTATCGCAGGGTAAGCATTTCCAACCACCCAGTTGCTGCTGGCTATAGATACACAAAATGAATATCCAGAGCCTCATATTAATAGGAACTGGGCATCCAAATCCCCCTAAGTGCCCCACATATTGCAGCCTCACCACCCACCTGCTTGAACAGCACACAGACCCTGCAGGAGTAACGTGAGAACAGCACTGCCCTTTACCTGAACCTTGGCTCATGTCTGTCTGAAGAAGCTGCTTTGCTCTGATGATGTCCACGTTCAGTCTTCCTGCACTGGGTAGGTAGTTTAGTGACAAGAGCAGCTCTCCCAGCTCCACTTCATTCTGCAGAGAAAAGGGAATGTGGAAATTCAGAACACAGCTCGGGGGCGAAGGGAAGAGCAGGAAGATAAACTAAATAAATCTTATTTGTCTAAGTGCCTGAGAAATAATTTTTAGTCATGCTCTCTAAACTACAACTAAGAACCATCTGGTGCTGAGCAGAAACAAGAAAGAATATTATCCCCAGGTAAAGATCATCCTTTAGTCACTGATACTTCATCTTTTTAGCAGTCATGCAAAGAGGACCTATAAGGAAGAACGAATAGAAGGTCAGTAGTTTCTACCTGATCCACTCTGAACGGTTCCAGGTGGTTCTGATCTTGCCAACCTCACATCCCTAACGTTGTACAAAGCACAGACCCACTGGAAGGCATCATCTTTCCTTCCCAGCCCCAAAGTGCCACACCAGCCACTTGGGAAGTTCAGGCATGAGATGGTTAATGCATCCCTGGGTCACAGGAGGGCAGATCAGAGGAGACACCCCCTCGGCATCCAGGGACTTTTCTACCCGGGGCCCACAGCAGAGCTCAACTGTGCCCTTGCTGTTCATCAGGCTGTACCACAGCTGTAGCTCCACATCGCTATGGCTGTTCAGCCATTATTTATATTCCTCTTACCTAATGATGCTTAAAACTAGTAGTTAAAAAAGAGCTGGAGAGCTGACATCACCGCTGCTCAGACGTGACAGCTTCAAACCACCTCTCCCTCGTAGCATGACCTGGCTCTGAACTGCTCTTAGTCTCAGATGCAAAACACACATAAAGAAACAACTTCAGAGACTGCAGACACCAGGTAGCCTGGGCAGGGCATCAGTCCAACTGCCTCATCTCAGGGCCCTGCAGGAGTGCAGAGCTTGTTCTTCGGATCCAAGAGGCCAACAGTTAAAAAACAAGCCTAGATGAGATGGTTACGGCATGCTCCTAAAAGGAAAAGGCGCTGTAGTGGTATTGCAAGCCTAACGAAAGTCTTGAATAGCTCTACTGGTGCCCCAAATATTAGATTATAGAAATTAGAGACAAAAGGTCTGGGTAGGCAATAAAGAAAAACAGCTCTGAGAGGCAGCCACAGCCTGAAGTGGCCCAAAGAACCTTCTTCAGCAGCAGATGAGTCAGCACATGAGGTGCCCACCCCAGCAAAGCCACCCACAGCCCTGGAACCTGAAGCTAAACCAGCTCACAGCTATTCAGCTGCAAATGGAAGAGTTTCCACCAAGTGCAGGCGAACCAGAATGCTCAAACCAAATCCAAGGAAGCACTCCAGGAAAAGCCCAATCCCTCTGCCAGGAGACACCCAGCACCTCCAGCGTGGGAGGCCAGCAGCACAGAGCAGCTCCCACTGACAGCTAGCTCTTCACCTAAGCAGCCAAGAGCTAGAAACAACATCAGGTAATGGCATCAGAAGTCTTGCCCGAGGCAGTGTCTCCTCTCATGTTCCTGTTGACTACTCTCAAGCAGGCATCAGGACGTGTGTGGCATGCAGGAGCAGGTGGCAGCTTGAGGAAGTCCTGCACCTCTGACACTACACAACACAAATTTAATTCAATGTTCTTTCCTTTTTGCTTTCCACAGAAAATATGGCAATAGGCTGCCTGGCTTCACATCAAAGGTCTCAGTGCTCAGGAGCTGGCACAGCACCGCCCTGCATTCAGCCCTGCATGTTTACTGAGCACAGCAGCGGGCAGGCAGCAGGGTGAAGGCTGAGCAAGACAGCATCCTGCCCCAGCCCCCGAGCTAAAAGCACTGATCTACATCACAGACGCCAGGGCAAACCCACGTGCCCTCCTTGCATGCTCCACTGCCCTGGAGCCAGAGCCAGCCTGGCACCATCCAACCCTAGCTGGCCCATCTACTGCCTGACCTTCCCCACAGCCACTGCCCCCATGAGGAAAACCATCCAATTTCTTAGTCCAGCCTCCTTTTGTCACAGCACCTCTTGGGCCACCCAGACCTGCACAGCACACGCTCCCATTCGCCACCTGCAGTTTCTTGTTGCTGCAGCATTTTTGCTCCTGGAGAAGGCAGCCCTCTTCTGCCAGCCTGTCAGCTTCCATCTCAGACCCATTTGGTGTGTGGCAGTGTAAGCTCTTTCCAGCAGAAAGCCATTCCCCACACAGACCTGACCCAACAAGTACATCCCAGTCACAACCGTGTCAGCCCGAGCCATACCCACGCACATTGTTCACCCAGTGGCTGCACAATGCAAGGATCTAGAGGAGTCTCACACTCCAGGGGATTTCAACTTCATCCATCTCATGTAAGCTATCATCTTTAGTTCAACTTCCCCCAAAGCCACTCCTCTCAAACCTGTGGCTGGAGCAGCCTGAAGACATGGCTATTGCCCAGAACAGCTGCTGACTTCCAAATCTCTTGCCAGGACAGGAACAGAGCATGGCAGAGTCCACAACAGGATCCACCTGAGGTAGCCCTCAAGCACAGCTCATTTTTATAACATAACAACATTTTTAGAATCATAGAATCAGCCAGGTTGGAAGAGACCTCCAAGCTCACCCAGCCCCAACCAATCAACCAGACCATGGCACTAAGTGCCCCAGCCAGGCTTGGCTTCAACACCTCCAGGGACAGCGACTCCACCACCTCCCTGGGCAGCCCATTCCAATGCCAATCACTCTCTCTGCCAACAACTTCCTCATCACATCCAGCCTAGACCTGCCCTGGCACAACTTGAGGCTGTGTCCCCTTGTTCTGTTGCTGCTTGCCTGGCAGCAGAGCCCAACCCCACCTGGCTACAGCCTCCCTTCAGGGAGCTGCAGACAGCAATGAGCTCTGCCCTGAGCCTCCTCTTCTGCAGGCTGCACACCCCCAGCTCCCTCAGCCTCTCCTCACAGGGTCTGTTTTAAACATATCCACTCCTATTTCCACTTGCATTCAGCACTGCATCAGGTTCCATGCAGGCTTCAATTCCTAGAAAGTCAGGTACATTTGGACAGCACACATCAGGAAGCTAATTAGTGGTGTTATTACATGCTGGGAAAAGACAGTCAGACAGCTCCAGTTGCAAACAGCAAGCTTCAGGGACACCCAGGTGGCAGGCTGGCACTGGGCAGGGATCTAACATTTCCAGTCCCTTAAGCTTAGAGTGCTGAAAATCCACATTAAGATTTGGGGTAATTGCTCCTTGATTTGCCCAGTGGAGAAACCTGCTGATCCTATCCAAGACCTGCAGGAACTAAGGGAGGAATGGTGAATTTCAGCAAGGTAAGGCAGACCTCCATGCTTCTGACACATGTACAGTTATGCTCCATTTAAAATAAAAGGCCTGATGTTGTACACTAGCAAGAAGAGGAGGTTCAGGGCAGACCTCATTGCTGTCTACAACTACCGGAAAGGAGGTTGTAGCCAGGCAGGGGTTGATCTCTTCTCCCAGGCATCCAGTGACAAAACAAGAGGATACAGCCCCAAATTGTGCCAAGGCAGGTTTAGGCTGGATGTCTGGAAGAAATTCTTCACAGAAAGAGTGACTGACATTGGAATGGGCTGCCCGGGGAGGTGGTGGAGTCACCATCCCTAGAGATGTTTAAAAGGAGGCTGGCTGGGGCACTTAGTGCCATGGTCTGGTTGATTGGCCAGGGCTGGGTGCTAGGTTGGGCTGGCTGAGCTTGGAGCTCTCTTCCAACCTGGTTGATTTTGATTCACACCTTTTGTAGAAGACAGGGGTTAGTTAATTAAAAGGGTTAAGTGATAGCTTGGACTTGATACTCCTAGAGGTCTCTCCAACCTGGTTAATTCTGTGAATATCAGCCTGGGCACCAATCACTCACCAAGGCACAGGCAGGAGAAATAGGCACCCACTCCCACCTGAACCCTCCCCAGCACTGCACCCAGAACCCCTGCAGATATTACGGGAGGAGTCACTACAGCATAACCACCACCCTGCTGCCTTGCCCACAAGATGTTGATGGGAAAAGGTAAGGATAATTTCCCTGCTTTTTCATAGAATGGTTTGGGTTGGAAGGGACCTCAAGGATCACCCAGTTCAAACCTCCTGCCATAGGCAAGGACACCTCCCACTAGAACAGGTTGCTCAAAGACTCATCCAGCCTGGCCTTGAACACTTCCAGGGAGGTTATGGAACACAGAATCACTCTACGAGATCACATTGGGTGATTCTGTGCTCCACAACCTCCCCGAGAAACCTTTGCCAGAGTCTCACCACCCTCATTGGAAACCCTTTCCTAACATCTACTCTGTATCTCCCCTCTACCAGTTTAAACCCATTCCTCCTTGTCCTGTCATGCCAAGACCTTGCCAATAGTCCCTCCCCAGCCTTCCTGTAGCCCCCTTAAGATACTGGAAGGCCACTCCAAGGTCTCCTCAAGTGGCACCTCTAAACAAACCTTTTTGACTATGTGGGCTTGAATTTGAGCAAGATGAGATACAAAATGCTATGCCCTGCCAGCGTGATCCACTGAAGACAAGACAGACTCCCACCAGCTTTAATGAGCCTCACATCAGGCCCTATTTCCCAAACCTCAATAGCATCCTCTGCCCCTTGTTGCTTTTCAAGCATGCTCTGATTTCTGTTCGTTATTTTAAGGCAAGGAACAGTCAGTCCAGCCCAGACAGGCCACCGGAATGGGTATGCTCAAAGCCAGCAAGAAAGCAGCAGCTCCATTGTTTGCAGTGGTAACAAAAGGTGTTTGGAGAAGGCAGCCCAGCTCGCCTCTGTACAAGTGACTCAGCCTTTCCAAGGCACTCAGCTCCAGCAGTGAGCTGCCTCTGATCTCATAAACACATTTCTAGCTTAGCCACAAAGATCTAGGAAACCTGCTTCAAGCCCTGCCAGGGTGCCTGAGGGGACACCAAGTACCCAGGAATGAATCAGTGGCCAGCAGCCACCATGCATTCCACACGGGCATGCGGGACCAGCACTGCCTCCACCCCGCTGCACTGTGCCGCGCTCGAAAGCTTCCTCCTGCCCCTTGGTCTCCTGTAATTGTTGGCGAGCGACAAATGAACGAGGGTTGGACTGGATGATCTTTGAGGTCTCTTCTGTAATCCTGCATTTCTGGGTTGCTCCCAAAGGCAGGCCCCCTTAGTTGTCAGCTGCCTGAGCTTCCCCGACGAGCTCACACTACGGCACGCCTTCGCCGACGTGACAGCCCTGCTAATAAGACAGGCTGGTGGCACAGATTGTGGCAGAAATGGAGATGTGGATATCAACAGAGCTGCAGCTTAAGCTTGCTGGCTCCGTGGGCAGAATGGAGCTAACCGGGGAGCGCAGCAAGGTCCACTGTGAAGCGGAGGAACAGGATGCTTTTTGTTTCAGGTCAGGGAGGGACAAGCGGCCACAAAGGTCTCAGGTGGCTTGCGTGGCCATAGGAGCTGCCCGGAGTGCTCCTCCAGCCCGCCGAGCTCACCCGCGCTCTGGCAGCACACTGACCCCCATGCCCTTCACCTCGATCGGCGACGGCTTTAAGCCGCAGCCTGCTGGGGGCTGCGGGCACAGCCGCATGGCTTTTGTTTGGTCACACGTTGGGGTCTGCCTGAACCTCAGACCTCCACGGAGGCCGAGCTGAACAGAGCGATGCAAGTCTCGCCACGAGGTGTCACCGACCCCAGGGAAGTGCCTCGATTTTACCTTCCCTGGGTCTTTTCACCAGCAAACTAAACCCTGCCTGTTCCGCCTTGACTTGTGCCACGGGAGCAGCGTGCAGAAGTGTCCCCCCAGCCGGCACCGCCCGCGAAGGCATCGTTTTAGTCGCCATTATTATGCTGATGACACGCCGATTCCTGCCGAGATCCCAGATGACCCTGGAAAAGCAATTTCCTGTTTGATGATGTGCCAGAGAGACATCAAGTCTGGGAAGCCCAAGACTCTTCCTAGAGCTCCGATTAACATTTCACTCCTGGCTGTTCCTCTCCCACAGCTGCACTGCACAGCCAGCCCTTGGACCTGCCTGTCATCCAGAACCTTCGATTAGGTTGAACCGGGCACATATGAGAGGTTTATTTTCTTTTCTGTCATCTGTGAAACACAGAGAGGCTTCCTCAAGGGAAGAGGAGGTTTTAATTAATGCCACTTGCACATCTTGTTTGGATCAGGGCAATTGTCTCGACACAGCCTCCCCCGGACTCTTTGCTGTGCACTGCTGTAACACGAGCAACATCCTGCAGCTGAAACCCTCCCCGGTTCCCGACGGGAACCAGAGCACATTACATCAGCACAGACATCTATGCAACGTTCCTAATGAAGTTTCAGATTGATTTTCCTCCTCAAGGTTATCAGTGATGGTACCTCCAGGCACATTAGGAAGCTGATGGTTTAGAACAGTTTGCTCTAACAGGCTTTCTACGGCATCCTGTGACACACAGCAATTATTTCTGGAAGGCTGAGCTATTAAGGACTAGAACCTGAAAGAGAGAAAGAAAAACACACTCCCAAACAAAACACAAACAAACAAAAACCCCAAACAAAAAAAGTATCAGTGGATAAGAATATTGTTACCTATGCAACAAACCGAGTATGATGAAGAGCCACAAAAAACCATTCTAAGTCTAAGTGGCTTCACATCAGTCCGGGTGGCCACCAGGAAAACTCTCCTGTGCAAAGACCTTTGGGAAGATTTCCTGTGGAGAGGTCCTGCCCATGATCCCCACTGACCCTTCCTCAGCAAAACACACCCTGCAGAATCCTGGTTCTCTGCAGAAAGCACAAGGAGTGAACAGCACAGAGGGGATGAGGTAACCAAGATGAAGCTGAAAACCAACAGATAAGGATAAAGAAGAAAAAAATTATCAAGGAGAAAAATTCTCAGTAGTGGAGCTTTAAGGACTGGAAAGGAAAGCAGGGAGAGAGAAAGCTACTGAAATGATCAGGGGGTAGGGGGGAAAGAAAGCTGCAGAGTGAAAGAAAGATGAGAGAACGTCAAAGGCAAAATATGACAACAAAGCACAGGTTAAGAGCCTCAAATGTCATGATGACAAACAAGCATCCATCACAGTATCACATCAGGCATTCCTCAGTGACCTGCAGGGTGGTGGCATCCCACCTCCAGCCAGGCTTTGTCCAGGGGATCTCGCCCACTGGACACAGGAAACCTCACTACTGAGTGAGCACTGCCCCACGTAGCCAACCCACAGTCCTCAGCAGCAGTTCTGCACTGCTCCTTTCATTAAAGGGCTGCTATGCTTCTGGACAGCTGAAAAGGAAGAAAAAGGAAATCCCTGACAACATCACTCTCATATTCCATTTCCCATGACTGTCATGAACATGGACTCCTGTCACATGCTGACACAGGCAGAGTTGAGCCAGCTGCTGTGGAAACTCTCCAAACCAAGTCCCTGCCTGTCCAGTGCTTTGTGTCTGCACAAGAGATAGGTGCCAACATTTTCAATACTACACTGTACCACCAAACATGAGGCATCCTCCATGTTCCCTCAAGGAGGGTTCCTTGTCAGAGCTGCAATGAATAAGTCGAGGAACACAGATGCCAGAACAAACTTGGTACGCACACAACTGAAGGTCTCCAAGCCACATGCCGCCATCACCACCTGGCTGCACAGCAGAACACAACACAGCACCCAAAAGGAATGCTCTGAACTGAGCAACTACAAGAATGTCAAATTCCTTTCTCCCTTTTCCTTCCCAGCCATGGCATGGTAAGAACAACAGTGCAGTACTTGCCACAGCTTTATCCCTGAGGTGGGAATAACCATCGCGGAGAGCTGCCACAGGAAAGCCACTCCATTTGTAGAGCACATTCCCTACTGAACAGAAAGAACTGGCAGCTCCTTCCAGTGCACTCACAGCACAAAGGTAAGAGCACCAAGTCCAATACAATGCTCCCTTCACTGTAGAAGAGGCTTCGTTTGAGGGGAGAAGGAATTTTCATGCTGTTTTCCCACCACAACCAGGCAATTTCTCTTTTATTTTTTCCATTTGCAGAAGGATCTCCAAGCTCTCGTTACAGCTGCCCTGAAACATTTTACTGCTGCCCACTCAAATCTGCCAAAAGAGAAGTGAATCATATGGCAATAAAACCTGGGGTCCCAAACATGTGCTTCAAAATTCATCCTGACGGTGCAACGTGCGAGTGTGAGCCTGGCTCCAGTGAGGGCTGCCAACTTCATTCATGGTAATTAAGCAAAGCCACACACGTTTAAGGGGATATTTAGGGAGTGCAGAGTGTTCCTATGGGGACTGGACTCAAGAGCTGCTCCATGAGCAGCTACTGTGCTTTAGAAAGAGGATAATTACCCTGCAAGAAAAAGCCTCCCAGAACGAGCAACGATAAAGAATTTGGCAATACCTGCACTGACATTTTCTACAGGGACTAAGTCCTTCTGCTCAGCTATTGGCTCTGATGATAAGTGGGATGGCAGCTCCTCTGTGCCTCTGCTTTGAACCCAGTCCAAACTAGAAAGAAAACAAACCACCTATGAACAGGTACAGGCTTTTGCCTGAAGCTTAGCATCAAGTAGTTTATGGTGCCGATTCCTCAAGGCTGAGGAGACAGCATTCCACTTGCCTCAATCTGGGGTCTCTGACGAGCCATTGCCAACAATGAGCACAGCAAAGCTGCACAGCCCACCTTCTGACACCCAAGGTAAGTTCTTGTGCTGTTAGTTAACAAGCATCTGAAAGACAAACACATTTTGCTACCAATGACAATGGCCTGTCACCCCTTGAGGAGCTATACGCATCCCTCCCACAGCCTAAGGTGCTTGTCCTGGTCCAGCTTAGAGAAGTCAACAGAACTGTTGGCTGCAGAAGCTGGACCATGCCAGCACCACATGCATCAGGAGATTTCTGGCACCCACCACCTTTTTTAGCAGGGCTCGCTCATGCTGGCACAGTCCCAGCTCTGGCATTGATGGGGCTCAGCACCTGCAGGGCAGATCCTGGTCCATATCATTTAGGCACTTAGCTTTTCCACAAACCTTGCCCCCACTCCCACAAAGAGAGAAACCTTCACAGCTCCTGCCATCTGGACTCACTTTCCTCCATCCCATCACGTTTCTGTCTACAAAGGCCAATTAAAACAATTTAAAAGTACATATTTTGTGTCTTTCATCTTGACATATCACATCTACAACTGCCTATTTTTCTCTCCCTCCTGTTAGTGGTTTTCCAGGCACCTGCTTCAGCGTTTTCTCCAACATGATCTTTATCACTGGGGGGTGCTGCTGCCAGCTGCTGCTTCATGTCAGAGCCCTGGGGCAGCCAATCCAGCCTGGCAAATTTTCATCGACTAACAATCACAACTGCACCACAGTGGCTTTGCCTCGCTCTCTGGAATCCAAGCACAGCTTCTGTGCACATCGGGCTTCTTTGTCCCTGTCTGTCATGATCTCAGGACACCGAGTGCACTTCAGCAGACTCAGGTTCAAGCCAACAAGAAGCTAGCAAGGAAAAAGAAAAATAAAAGAGGCAAGGAGCCTATAAAAAGAAATAAATTGTCAAGATGTCAAATTCGTCATCCCACAGGCAGAATCTTTCAGCTAGCAATCTAAAAGCCCTCACAAGTTTCTGGCACAGGCATGACCATTATTGAAGACATTAAAATGCAATTGTTCAAAGCAATAAGCTTTATTGTTTTATGTTTTCCAGGATTCACTTTAACCCTCTGACCAATTAATTTAACTTTAATCAAGATAAATATACCCGATTCAATGAACTTAAAAAACCAAATCTTAATCACTGTGAAAAGACAGGAAGATGATACCCAACACCCTCCCCGGATGTCCTAGTACAGGGACTGGCGTTCTCTTTGGAGCTGCATTCTGCCAGCTAATGCAAAACAGACCAAAGAAGCATGAAAAGACCACAACGAGGCACTTCAAACACCAAGGTGTGAAGGACATTTTGCTTCAATTAATTTTTTCCCCCGTATGACAGCAAGCAAATGAATGCAAATCTGCACGGTTAGGCCTGCCCATTCAAATGGAGTTCTCTCTTTTTTCCCCTCTCTTTCCTTTTATAAATACCAGAAATGCCAATTTCTGCATAAATAGTTTATCTTGAATCCTGGTGAAGTAGACGGCACTGCTGAGGACAGCAGCAGCTTCCAATGAAACTTTGGAGAGGCAGGGAGGAGGGGCTGGCTCCACGCCTGGCACACCAAGGCAGAGATGATCTTGTCTAATCAAGTCTTTATTAGCTGTGGAATGAATCCATGTTACTAATAAAGAGATACAGAATACAGAGAAGTATTTATCATGCCAAAGCATGGGGGAGAAGCAAGGCTGCGTGGTGTGCATCACGGGCAGAGAACAGGATGCAAAGAGGAGAGCTCTGTCCTCAGATAAACACAGAGCCTGTGCTGAACACTCCAATACCAAAAAAAATCCTTAACTGCTTTAGGCGTTCGTAAAGAGAAAACAAACCCCCACGTTGTTTTGGCAAAGAGCCCAGGAATATCTGTCCTTGTCCATTCTCCTTATGGACCACTTCCTTAGGCAGCCATCCCATCCCCTCACCCCACTGCCAACACTACCGAGCACAGCTGATCGCGCGGGCGCAGACAGGTCCGACACAGACGCACTCAGCGACCCTAAGCTCTGACTCATGGACAGCTTTCGAAGCTTCCCTTTTTGCCTGAACAGTGTTCAGGCTAATCCCCCACATTCCCTACAGCAAATCAAGTCTGCTCTCCTGCAGCTACCGAGGTCTTGATCTTACCCCTCAAACACTGCAGAAGGTCCGAGCAGGCACTCCGAGTGCTCTCAGCCCTTCTGCACACAGAGCAAGGGTAAGGCAGAGTCGCAGAGCCTGCAGGCTTTATCTATAAAACACTGCTCAACCAATTCTATTTCCACAAGTGCCTGATCACAAGTTTGCGCCTGAAATCAGACTCCTGGACCCACACCATACATCAGCAGCGAGGTCACCAATTTGCTGTTTGCCTCATCTCATGCCTCTGGCTACACAGCCTTTTGTGAACGTGCCAAAAATCAGAGCACTTATCCTTGGATGAGTTCATCTTTGAACTTGGGACCATCCCAGTTCACATCAGGTTTTGGTTCAGCAAAGGCTCTAAGATTTAGAAACTGTAGTCTCAGAGCTGGCAAGGACCTGGGTGAAGCAACCCTGTTAGATCGACCTCGAGTGGCACCGCCGTCCTTGGCCCAAATGCTTGAGATACTGCTCATGCTGTGCTCTTGTTTGGCTCTTTAGGAGGAGCTGTGCCCCGGCTATGTGGGTGACAACTGCCAGCAGCTAAGCACCGTCCCTGGCTGCAAAGCTCAGGCATTCCAGTTGAACAGCTCTTCTGCTGCCTGGCAAGCAGGCGCCACTGACCAGGGCCCTTTCCTGACAAGAGGCGTGGAAGCACACAGACCCTCTGCATCTTCTCTTCCCAGCCCATGGGACAGTTGAACCTAGTTCAAAACGTGAGCTCAAACTCGAGAGCATGCAACACGTCACTTGGAGCAGAAAAACACAAAATACAAATCTATGGCAACTTTATTGCCTTCGGGGACAGAAAAAAGACCAAAATAAACCTACCACTACCTCACCCTTCGTTTGCTCACACGTTATGCCACGAGTCTGCAGACTTTGCCTTCTACGCTTTTCACTGACTCAAACCAGCACCCAGCTGACACCCGCGGCTCCCCTCGCGTCCGCAGAGCGGAGTCACAACAAGGAGCACAGGAGTGACCCAGACAGGAGGGTGTCACCAGAGCGTCTGGGAACAGAGGCAGGTCACTGTGGTGACAAGAAAAACATTCCAAAAGGTGCAGACCTCCAAAGCGGTCTCGAGCTGCTCTCATTAAAGCCGACACAGGATCTTTTGTCAGGTCACCTCCTTTGAATATGAAAGGCAGCTCCTTGACCCGACGGGATTAGCTGTAAGACCAGCTACAGGCCCACATTAATTCAACCCAGCAGAGGCTGCATTAACGAGACGACAATGACTAATTAGAAACCCTGTTACCTGCCAACAAGCAAGGGAACCGTGACAAACAGTGAGAACAACGGGGGCAATAGTCCGGCAAATTCTGTTACCTGAGAGCTAGGCACAAGGGCTTTCCACCAGTGTCCGCCTTTCACAAGGTCTACATCGCTCAAGGGCAGGGACACCTTGCCAATGACACAGTGACGAGAGAATTTGTCAAAGTCCACTACGGTTAAAAGCAGAGTTCTTCTCTGGGCTTCTAAAAAGGGGATTTCAAATGTGTACCTCTCCTCAAACACAGGGCTCTGCGTTTTGCGCTTCACTCCGGTCTGCTTGGAGTTCTTCTGGTCGGGAAGGAGGCAGATCTTCACGTAGGGGTTGGAGTGAGCCATGTCTTGCCTCGACCCATCGTAAGAAATGGGAGGAGGCAGATCTCTGGCCTCAATGACTCTCACGATCAGGTAGTTGTGCAGCAGGTCGTACTGCGTGCTGAAATGCAGCATGCCCAGCTGGTACTTGGATAAGATCTCCTCGTCTGTCAGGGAGTCCATATCGTCGCTGTTGGAGTCCAGAGAGTACAGCCTCGGTTCAAATTTCCTGAAGTAGTCATCCGGGGTGTAGCTTTTCCGCAGGACAGTTGGCTGAACTATTTCTTTCTTAGCTCCTATTACCCCAAACTCGATAGGCTTAATGTCAATTAAGGGGGAGCTTGGCCTCCTTGACTCGAAACCTAAGCGAGAGAAACGCACACGCGCGACAGTTAGAACCTCAGCTGGAGCCGAGCGGCGCTCTTCGGGTACCGCTAAGCTGTGTCTGCGCTACGCCCAGCACGGCAGGCTCCCCCGTGGGACAGCACCAATGGTTAACACCACCCTTCCTTACCCTAAAGTGCAAGCCCAGCTACATATTCCCCCTTCCCCCACTTCCACAGGGAATCACCATGCTTCAGCGAGAAGAACGGAGCTGCCCCCTTCGCGTTCTGCTCTGCAGGAATGCAGTGGATTTTAATCAGTGTACCCTCGACGCGACTTGATTCCCTGTCTCAAAGATGAAAGAGCAAGCACTGCAGCCAGATCACCCTCCCCCACAAGAATCACATTACCGCGGGAAGGACGAGCTTACTTGAAATCCGCCTGGTGAGGCTGTAAGTGGACCGTGATGCATCTGAGGATGACCTCCTCCTGTCAGAGGAAGCATCCTGAAGAGTGGGAGGCAGCTCGCTGATTGTATTATCAGAGTCTCCATCTTTGTCCTCATTTTGGCTGCTTATCCTGTTACAACAAGAGGCCTTTGGGTGATTCAACACAGCTAAAGGAGTCTACTTAGAATTCATAGAATGGGTGAGGTTGGAAGGGACCTCAAAGCTCAGCCAGTTCCATAGGGACATCTCCCACTGAAACAGGTCCAACCTGGCCTTAAGCACCTCCAGGGACTCCGTGCTCCAGAACCTCCCTGGGCAACCTGTGCCAGTGCCTCACCACCCTCACTGCAAAGAACCCTTTCCTAACATCTAGTTTGAATCTCCCCTCTGCCAGTTCAAACCCATTCCTCCTCCTCCTCCTGTCATTACAAGACCTTGTCAATAGTCCCTCCACAGACCTCCTGTAGGTCCCCTTCAGATACTGGAAAGCCATTATAAGGTTTCCTTGAAGCCTTCTCTTCTCCAGGCTGCAGAGCCCCATCTCTTGTAGCCTGTCTTCAGAGCAGAGCTGCTGCAGCCCTCTGAGCATCTTGGTGGCCTCCTCTGGACTGGCTCTAACAGTTCCATGTCCTGCTCGTGTTGGGGGCTCCAGAACTGCACACAGGACTCTATTCAAATGCATTCTTGGGTGCACACCTCTGAATGCTGTGGGATATTTTCAGATCTAGCTGGCAAGCAAATGTTTCTCTCTGTTTTCCAAAGAGAGATAAATCAGTATGGGAGCACAATGGCACATGTGTCCAGAGAAGGGCAACAAAGCTGGCTGGGGCACTTAGTGCCATGGTCTGGTTGATTGGCCAGGGCTGGGTGAGCTCGGAGGTCTCTTCCAACCTGGTTGATTCTATGAGGCTCAGATCTTCAGAGGCATACTCTGCTGGTTTGGGGGTAATTGGAATATTTTAGTTAGAAAGAGTTTATAGGCTGTGCAAAGGCAACAATGGTGATGGCTACTGCACTCCTAGGGGAGTCCCCCCCTCCTGGGGACTCTGGTTTCTGGGAGGGCTGTTGTGTTTCTGTATCACTTTTAACTTGTCTATTTCTGTCTATAGCTGTAAATATTGTAACTGTCTGCTTGTTTCTTGTGCTGAGCTGTGAATAGAAACCTTCCTTCCTTAACTTCCAGCTGGCTGAGTCTAGTCTGGGTGATTTCATAAGTGGGGGGGCAGGCAGGTAACTACCAAACCAGCACACATTGTATTTGTCTTTCAGGAAAAAAGGGAAGAAACAAACCCCTACAAACCATGAAACCCAAACAGTAGCTTGTAGGAGTTAATTCACAGCTACACTTGGGAAGCACAGACGTCACTATGAATGTCCCAGCATGGGAAACCACCAAGCTCAGCCTCTCAAACCTGCCACACAGCTCAGAGAGGTATTGCTTTGCAGGTGCACCACTAAGGCTTCCAAACTCACTCTTGCAAATGCAGTTCACAAAGAGCCATTTATTAACATGCTTTTAAAAATAACTGACTGCTTTTCATCCGCTTCTGTAAACCAGAACTGAATCTCACTAGAAAGTAATTTTACCACCCAAGGGTAAAATTGGCAGGATGTGAGTAAGAAAACAAGTTTCAAGGAAAGCTGTGGCACCTTTGGGAAGACTGGCATCACAGAAGTCCACCCAAAGGTCTCCCTCCAGCTTGTTTTTATTTAGATGTAATCTTTGCTTTCATATAAAACAACATTCTGGTTAAAACTCCCAAGGTGTCACAGCAGCTCACAAAAGCAGTCCTGACCTCCCATCTTGCCTGAAGAAAGTGCAGCCGTTCAGAGGGGAGCTGATGGAAATGAAATCACCTAAGGGTGGGTGATGTGTAGTGTGCCTCACGCCGAACGAGCCTTCTGCTTAACCCAGGAGACAGAGCGCTCCAAAGAGCGGCAGACCACAAGCACCGCATCAGTGTGAAATGAGCAAAGCAGAGAGGAATAGCAAGTGAGCTCTGCTCCCAGTTCACTCTCTCTGCATGCATGGCCTGGCTGTAAATGAAATGTGTTGCGTCATCTGCTTCAGCAACCAATGACTTGAGCAGAGTGAGAAATACACTCTGCAAAAAGCAATCAACTTGTGGAAAAGGCTCCCAAATGTGAAATAAACTTCAACTGGAAATTCTCATCCAAACCCACAGCAAGATCCACACAAATCCCACCAGAGTGCCACAACTCACCCCCACTAGAAAACCCCAGCACCCAGCCTGTTGACAATCACAAGCAAACCCCAGCACCCAGCCTGTTGACAATCACAAGCAAACCCCGCGCTAAAAGGAGCTCACAATATTTGCACAAGCCCGCAGCCCAGACCGTGTGGTTTGACATACAATCAAGTACTTGGAACACAAATAGCTTTCTCATGCAGAAATGAGGGCCTGCACAATCACAGGAGGCATTTGGATGTGGTAGTGTTTGAGAAGCAAACGCAGAGAATGAGAAGGCAGAGTGAAAAGGGAATCAGGAAGAGAAGCATTAAGGATGTTCTACAATGGGTAAACGTAATAGTAAGTTAATAACATACAGATGACCTTTAGTAAGGAAATTGCTACTGAGCAACAATAATTTTTCCTCAAATAAACTTTGGCTCTGGTAAAAGCAGCTCTGCTTCTGTTTGATCTGAACCTCTGCGAGAGCAGTTGCATCCTGATTTCAAGTCAGTCTCACAGAGCTGTTTATCTTTGGGGTTTGGTAGAATAGTCCTTAACAGGGAGCTCCACCATACAGCCTCATTCCCAGGCCATTTCTGAAGAGACCAGAGCACAAATGCTCCTCAGGACATAAGAAGTTACCAGGCACTCAAGTCACTACACTTGCCCTCAACTTCAGCAAGATCTTTTTCTTCCTAAGATGCCACTTTAGAAAGCTCAGAAAGTGAGAAAAATCAACAGCCTCCCCAGAAGGGCTTTGTGATGGTTTGGGTGTTCCCTGCTCCCCCCACACTTTGGAAATCACCCAGACTAGACTCAGCCAGCTCTGGAAATTTTGAAGGAAGCTTCTATTTACAGCTGGCACAATGTACAAGCAGATAGTTACAGTAGATACAGTTATAGACAGAGATATACAAGGGAAAAAGGTAATACAGAAACACAACTCCCCTCCCACAAACCTGAGTCCCCAGGAGGGGCTCTCAACCACCCCTCACCTTCCCCCTACCCCTCTCAACCTTACCCCAGCCCCAAGGAAGAATGGAGGTTTGGCCAGGGGGATTAAGAAGCAAAGTGGATCAGCCAAAGGAAAAAATGGAGGGTGAGGTTAGAGAGCAAGATGCAGCTCAGCCAGTTCCCCAGCAGGAGCGAGACTCCCTTATCTATGTTTTGCTTTTATTCTTATACATCTCAGCAAGCCTATGAGCGAAGTAGACACCACCACTGTTTTCCCTTCACAGCCTGTAATCTAGTCCTTCTCACCAAAACATTCTAGCTAGCTTCAAACTAGCACAGGCTTCAACCTGCAGCTTCAGCATGCCCTCTGGAATTTGCAGGACAGCAAAGTGTCTCAGAATGACAAAGGGAAAAACCCACAGGCAAAACCCAAAAGACAGATCATTAAGCACAGGGCATTTGGCTGTTTGCTAGCAGGTCAGTGAGGACACAAAGGCAGTTTTGTGGGTGGGGAGGGTATGGAAGTGGCAAACTGCGTTCTGCACTGTGCCAGTGTCCTGAGCCCAGGAAGCAGGGGCAAAATGAAAGCATCTCAGCTGAAAACCTAGGTCTATTGTTTAAAATACTTTCAGCTTGTGAGCAGGAAATACAAAGAGTGAATTTGTTCTAAACCCAACGTGTACATCTAAAGGCAGGGCATGGTGATATCAAATCCATCTTCCATGGGAAGGCTTTCCACTGAAGCCAAAAACCCCCTTCTCAAAGATAAAGGGGAAGAGAACAAGGAATCACTTAACAGACACTTAAAACAACATCCATTAAACACCTTATTCTGAGACCTCCCTCTGCTCACACATCTAACGCCAGACATCGTTTCCTACTTCCAACACACATGTGCAGATATTTAAGAGTACCCAACCAACAGAGTGGACAACAGAAATCTGAACTGGCTTCTGAATTCTGAGCCAGCAAGGCTGCATGGGATCATTTCCACCCCTACACCTGTACACAGAAAAAGCATGGCCCTCCTACTGATCCTCTTTGTCTTCCAGGCTCTTGTCCCTCTACAGGCTCATTTTCTCCCCTCTTTCTTCTCATAGCCCTGTCTCCTTTCCCTCCCTGCATCTCCTCCTTTGCCCTCCTTACTTGACTCATTCTTGGGTTCCCTCACCAGCTTCCACCCTGGAAGCTTAAAGCATCTCCATTTTCCCTGGCACCACCTTGGGCACTCTTCAGCTCAAGAAGAGGAGCCAGCAGCCTTTCCAAGCAAGCAAAGTTTCATCTCCAGCTTCCCACCACGTGTTAGCAGGCATCCATAGAGACCACAGGATTTGCAAGAGCACCAGAGGAGATCCTAAGGCATGGCAGAATCTACACCTTCTCACAAAGCAAAGCTACCTCTCTTGTATGTCCTCTCCTTTGGTTCCTGCTGCCCCTCTCAGGTATTCTCTCTGGGAACTCACCATCTTCCAGCACTAGAGCAGAACAGGAAGATGCAAACAACAGCAGCATCTCACAAAGATGGGAGGAACAATGGATACATGACCTAGGCTGTGGTCCCAGGGATCCCACCCAGGGCTGCTAGCGTGAGTAGGTGCAGCATCATAAAACACAACATGGTTGAAGAACTGGGCTTTTTTTCCAGAGTGCCTTTGCCTTCTGCTTATGGCCAGTCCAGTAAGCTCACTATAGAGGCTTTCAGATGGAGCAGGACTAGGGGAAAACAAGAGGCATTTTATGAGTCCAAAGGTCTCTGTGGTCTCTGCCTACGGCAAAGTCTCCTCACCTGCTGTCACCATATGCCCAAGTTTTGAGCTCAGAGGAACAGAGCTTCAATCCTTGCAATGCCTCTTTGGCAAGCAGAAAGATCCAGCAGCCAAAAACTACACCGTGGGACAATCACTCAACACTCCCAAACACACATAGATGTCCCTCCCACCCCTCAGCACAGCAGAGACACTCTGAAGCATCCTTTCACAACAGCCCTAGCTACTTCTTTCTCAGGTACATAACTGTTCCTGCAGCAATCCTTCTACACCCACTGCTGCAGCCTCATCACTGTGCTCTCCTGCACACAGTGCTTTCTTATTTAGCATTGATTTTGTTGCCATTTGCCTCTGATTGCAGGTGAATTCATTTCTGTGCACGTATCAGACTCTCTGACACGCTGCTCCATATTGACAAATGTGCTGACACACTCTGGATATCTCCATTTTCATTGCTTCAGCATTAATTACCACCCTATTCTACATGGATTCAGAGGAGAAGATAGAGGAGACAGCAATTCAAATGTGGGCCAATTTCTTGCAGCATCAAGACTTGGACCTTCCAGATTTGACACAGAATAACAGTAAGTACTCACAGGAGTAGATAAAATTAAACTGAGTGTCTCAGTGCCTGGGTACCAACTTCTGAGCATCATATGACACACTAAATAGGCATCTCCTGTGCCACAGCTTCTGAGCACGCTGAAGCTGTGTCCATCAAGTCATCTGCTCTGATAGAATCCAGCCCAGCCAACAGAGTAGCCACTAAAAGATCTCTGCTCCTTTCTTGCTTTCACTAATGCCTCCAAGGGGTCACCTCTCTGCTGCAGACTCCCAAATGAGAGGAAGGAGAACAGAGAGAACATCACTGACTTTCTTTGTAACAGGTTTGCAGATGCACTAATCAAAGCCCCAGATAAAACCTGGTGCTGCTGCTCTTGTTCTTTAATGATTCAAGAGGACATCTCAATGAGTACCAAGGTGACGCAGAAGATCAAGTCTTGCTAAATGAAACTTTGAATTCATTTCCCCTTTGGAACATGCATGGGGTATGCCTTTCATCTGCCTGCATGATATCCACCTTCATGCTAGGAAAAGAAAATCTTTCCAAACCACCTCATCAGGATTTCAGCCAAGCTGAAGTGCTCAGAAGGGCTGCTGTTTGAAGAGGAAATAGGAATAGGCTGCCCAGGGAGATGGTGGAGTCACCATCCCTGGAAGTATTGAAGCAAAGCCTGGATGGGGCACTTAGTGCCATGGTCTGTTTCATTGGCTAGGGCTGGGTGAGCTTGGAGGTCTCTTCCAACCTGGTTGATTCTGTGACTCTATGAACAGCAGCTTTAGGAAAGGGTGCACAGCTAAACCAGTCATCAGCTAGCTCACAAAAATCACTTCTGCCTTACCCATTAGCAAAGTGTTTTACAAAGACCAACCTGACTATTTGAGCTCAGGGGGCTGCCCTTTTTTCACTTTGCTGTTTGAGTAACTTCAGTTCCCATCTCCTGCAGGAGGTTCTTCCTCTCTAGGTGGTATCCTCCAAATGTACTATTGGCATTCTGTATCAGTGCTCCCATCACAGCTGAGTAGCCCCACTCAGTGAAAGCTAGGAAATTGTGCATCTAACTTACAGCCAGGCTGGAGTCTGAGCAGGAAAAGGTCCCAGGATTTCAACTTCATCTTCATTTGTTTGACAACAGCTACAGTCGAAGCACTTCTGACAACAATTCCTACAAGTCCACCGGCACAGCAAGAGATCCGAGAGTCTGGCCAGCAGCCCCTGAAGCCATCAGAAACCAAAGCACAAGAATGCAACCCATCAATAGCTATTGAAAACAACAGTCAGCTGTATTTATTGTTGGTGTTTCTGCAAGGGAACATTAAGAACTATATTTGTTTCATCTATATCAACAGACAAGTGCTGTGCAGCCATCAGCCCAGCTTCACTGGGAAGAAAATAAGCACTCACCACAGGTGTTTCCCTCTAGCAGCAATGTACTATTATGTAGGCTGGCAAGAGGGTGATTTACAAAGCACTATGGCACAGCAATATGCTAGAGTGGAGACACACTTATTCTTCCACACACATCAACAAACTAATAGGTCAGCAAATACATGGCAGAAGGAATCAGCAACAGACGATAAAGGAAAGCTCTGGTTTAGTCTGGCAAGGGTCTCTTTAACGCAGCGATCTGAACACATTCCATCAGTAGATGGTACCTGTATGATCTGTGTGCTGCTAGAATGGATCAACAGAAGCACACTATCCTCATGCCTCCCCTCTGCTATTATGACTAATTGAATGAAAAACTTCCAATTATTCCTTTTTTCCCCTCCTTCTTCCAGCAGTCACCTGACCCAGAAGAGTACTTCATTGCTTCGGTTTGCACGGTGGCGCTGGCAGCACCACCTGCTCCTCTGCTGTGACTGCCACGGGGTGAGGTAGCAGGCTGCTGTCCCATGTCCATGTCATTCCTATACCCTCCCCTCCAGTTCAAAGCTCCGCTTGCTTCAAGAGGAGCAGAAAACTAATCTTAGTCCCATTTCCCACCCACGACAGCTCCAACTTCTGCAGCTGGTAGAAGACTCATGAAGTAGCACAAGGGCACTAATAACAAAGGGCAAAACTCCAGAGTCAGAGAGGGTGGATGCAGCTGCAAGAAGAGCAAAGCACATGCAGGGTTAAATTGCTTTACGAGTGTGTGTGACCTTGAAAGGTCCCCAAGAAGCTGAAGGAATAAAGCATGAGCAATTTTCTCCACAGAAAACCCCCAAAGTACAGGAGACTCCTGCAGTATTCACGAGTGCGCAGATACAAGGGCGCTATGACACCAGGCAAAGGGCTTTCCTCTTAGGAACACAGAGGAGACTCCACAAGAACGTTGCTCTCTGCTCCAGTAAATCCCACAGTTCTTCCTGTGAACAAAATCTGAATGCTGGAGTTAAAAACCAGATCTAAAGAATCCCCAGCCCAAAATGCAGTGCATTACTTATCTCTAGGACATCAGCAGGGGCAGAAAATACAAGACAATCCCCTCAGGACAGAGTGAGGAGACAGAGCAGAGAGTGAATCATCAGATTAACTCACCTCATTTATTGGTTCCAACTGTCCTTTTAGACATCCAGGATGAAGCAAAGGGGAACAAAATGAAGAAGACAAAAACAGGTTAGCAATGCTCGAATAACTTTAAATTTTCTGCCAGGACATGCCCTGGCCTGGGATGAGCTTGAGCTTCTGACAAGCTGGTACAGTACCATGGAGATGAGGGAGGCAGGAGAAGCCCCCTGACCAGGTATCAGCTTCTCCTGTTTACAGGCCTTCTCCAGCAAGCTCCTTCTGCTCCTTTCCCCAGGAACAAACTTCCTAAACCCATCTTGGAGCACTAAAATCCTGCTCCATTGTCCCTTGCTAATGGGGTATCAGATGCCACCACTGATTTTCTTCCCTCTAATAACCTGTCTCTAATTACACCAACTACAGGCAGCAAACCACATCCAAATCTTCCAGTTCGATGCCACAGTGGGAAAAAAAGCCTTTGCTCCAGATTGAGTCCACACCAAGAGTTCAGATGCCAACTTGTTAACCCGGCATTTCCAGACTCAGAACTCTATTACACACACACACACATCACTTGAGGCAGCTGTGTGCCTTTGGTCTCATCTTAGGATGAGACTTAAAGAACACAAAAAATAGAAGTGCTTAAAACTTGAGCCACACTAAAAACCTACATGAAGCTACTTTCCCCAGGTCACAGAGAAAAAAATTCTACAGCAAAGGAAGAAACCATTGCAAGCCAATGGTTTACTCCCAAAGCCACCCTTGAAATATCCTACTTACTTCATTCACAGAGACTTAGTAGCATTTCAGACGCCTGCTGAAATGTCTCTCCTGTTGCTTTCCCTTGGCAACACCTAAGAGTATCCTAATGGTCCTGGCTGCCTTTTTAATAGGGGGCATCCCTAAAAAAACAACAAAAACAAAACAACCAACCCAGCACACCAAAGAAACAAAAAGCCTACAACCCCCTTTCTTTGTCACATGGCCACATGCAAAAATCAGTTTGTAGCTCTATGATGGTGACAGGGACAAGAGCAGCCTTGCATAAAGAAGCCAGGATGCAGGAGTTGCCTCTAGTTTCAAGAGCTCATCCACGGAGCACACTCGGGCACAAGCCTCCCTTTATAAACTTCTCAGAAGCCGGTGCCTGGCGAGGCCACCTCTCCTTAGAAGCACAGAAGAAGAGACTGGGAGTGCTGCAGCGCAGTGCGACGAGACAGCGGCTACCAGGCACCCGTGGGCCAACTGTTTAAGAAAACTCCGAGTGGTTTAAAGGGCTCCATCGTTCCTTATTAATGCAATGTTGCAGCCAAAGCGCCGCGGAGGCTTAGCGAGGCTGGGAGGAGGTCCGAAGCGCCGCGAAGCGCAGCGGCTGGCTCAGCGCCACACGACGGAGCGCAGCGCCCAGCACGTGCTGCGCCAGGAAGTGGCATTTCCGAGCCGCCCACGGGGACCCACGCCGCGCTCCCGGCAGAACAGCTCTGCTGCTCACCATCAGCTGCCGCCGATGCCGAGCCACACCGGCGTGGCACCCGCCCCAAGAGCGCACACAGGGAGGGGTCCCACAGCCACCATGATGAAGTGAGTCTGTGACCACCCGCAAACCTCCAGCAGGAAACGGGAGGGCAGCAGGAAGAACTGAAGAGTGTAGTGCGCAAGAGCCAGACAAGCGACCTGCGACGCCGTGGCTTAAACGCAGGGGCCCGTGAAAGGAAAGTAAACATGGCAAGCCGTATTCACCCACCTGGCTCACAGCAAGCTGGAGGGTCAGGGATGGGGAAGGATACTCTAGCAGGCAGGTTCTGGGGGATCCCAGGGCATAAAGCTGCTACAATGCACTTAGCACCCCCAGGAGAGCTCAGCTCCTGGGGTCCAGAAAGCATCACAAGCTTGTTTCCACCTGGGCAAGCAGAAAACAACCCAGCTGTGAGCCCCCAGCCAGAACTAAGCCCTCATGAAGGGCCAGCTGATCTCTTGGCCTGGGCTGCATCTCCACACCCTGCTGCAGGGGCCCAGTCTCCCTAGTCTGCCTGGGCCCACGGAGGGAGCACCTGCCCAGAAGCCAGCACAGCCACAGCTGAGTCCAGAGATCAGCGACAACAGCCTGCCATAGCAGAGTCAACAGGGATGCCGCAGCAGAGTGGGGTCCCCACCGGTGACGGACCATGTCGTGCCCCTGCAGTTACATCGCCAGGGAAGGCTCACAAGCCACACCACAGTGGCCACTGCAGCCTAGGGGTGACATGGTTCCCCCCCAGCATGACTAATACTACAGGATGGAGATAACGGCATGCCACCGCTGCCCTCCTCCCCACCCGACAGACAGAGCACCAGCCCGCCGGCCCCACTCGAGATCCTCGCCAGGCCGAGGGTCCCCCGGGAGCAGCGGCTCTGCCCCGGCTGGGGGAAGCCGTGGGCGCGGCCCCACGGGAGCGGGGGTCACGGGTGGCCATCACAGCGTGTGCTCTCATCAACCCCCCAGCGCCCGAGCTCCCTCCGCCGCTGCAAACGCTCCTCTCGGGCTGATCCTGAAACTGGGCGGCAGCCTTCGGAGCTACAGCTGGGAAGCAGCAGCTGGGAGCTGCAGGGCCGGGGGAAATCCGCTCCTGGTTAAACCGGCCCGAAATCTAATTCCGCCCCACGCTGCTGCGGGGATCCCAGCCAGGGTATCAGTGACTCCCACCCCAGCTATGCCCAGGCTAGAGGGGCCGATGGAGTTCCCAGCGCTTCCCATCCTGCCCGCGGGGTTTAGCATCCTCCTCCCCGCAAAGTCCTTGTGCGGGCTTGGGCCGGGCGCGCACCCACTCGGGGCTGCCCCCGGTAGAGAGAAGAGCGGCCGAGGGCTGCCCGCCTAGCCCTGCGGGGATCCGCAACCTGCCGCCCCGGCTCCTGCCCCGGCCCCACCTGTCCCTCCCCGGGGGCTGCCAGGAGAACTCCTCCCCAGAACTTAACCCGAAGTTGCACACTCGCGCCGGGCACGGAGCCTGCGGACCCCGCCGCGGCGCCGGCACCTGCCCCGCAGACGCCCCAGACCCCTCCGCCCCGCCCAGGGACCCGGCTCACCCCGGGGCCGCGCCACTCCGCACCCACCTGGATGTACGCCATCTTCCGCGGGGCGCTCCGCGGGTGCGCACGGCGCCTCCCGCCGCGCCGCTCCTGCCGCTCCACCCGCGCCGCAATACGCCCCGCGGTGCGGCACCGCCCCGGGCGGGGAGGCGAAGAGCGGCTCCGCGGCCGCGCAGGCACCGCGGGGTCGGCGCAGGGCGCAGGGACCCGACACCCCTCTCGGCGGGTCGGGCCGGTAGAACACGCGTGGGTCTTGCGCTCCGAGGGGGCTGGCGGAGGCTCGGAGCGGGCTGCCTCTGCCCGGCCCTACCCGCGGAGCCTCCGCGGGGCTGCAACAGGTCCGCTGCAGCGCGGGCGAACACTGACCTCCAGAGGGCCCGGCGCAGAAATTCAAGGCTGGAAACCCCTCCTGGCCCCGGCGACACAGCCAGGGGTGGAGAGCACGGCGCGGCCCCCAGAGCGCGGGAGCTGCCCGTGGAAGCAGAGGCGCGCAGGTGGCGGAGCAGTGCGAAAGCGGTGGCGGTGCCCGGTTAAACTACTTTTATAGCAGCGCTTCCCTCCTAGGGGTTGGTTGCGTGAGGAGATGCCATGAGCACACCTGAATTTCAACTCGGATGCAGGTGCTCTGTGAGCAGAACAAAGTTAAAGCACAGACACCGGCATCTTGCCAAGTTGAGACCAGAAGCTGCCGTAAAGAGTGAGCTTGTAGCCCACGGAGCATCGTTTGGGTTCACGAGTCTATGTCCCCGTATTAGTCCTAGCCCTAGCCAGAGATAGGGCGGGAGGGGATGTGGTCCAGCAATGGGCACATCCCAACATGTGGGTGGCTGGACCTGGAAAACTCAAACAAGAAAGTGCTCTTTTGAGGGCAAACTCCTGCTTGGAAAAGGAAAGCACAGGAAAGCTGGAGATCCGGGGCTGTTCCTCTTGAGCACCACCTTGGTACCACAAATTACAGGCTTCCCAACACGGAGCTGTAAACAAAGGCTTTTGCCCTCAGCTTTGGAGGACTCTCCAGATCCACTTCTGGCATCTTCCAGGCACTTAGATTTACACTAAACCCTGGACAAAAGCAGAGGCAGTAGCTTGCAGCTCCACCCAGCTGGATGCCAGCAGTTAGGTGCTACAGGGCACTTCCCGGACTCACAACAACCCCGTTACGTTTCAGTTCTTTGCGGCGAATGCTAAGAACACTGGAATGGTGCTCTCTGCTCTGGAGAAGAGGAGAGGTAGAGCTGCAGATGCTGGTCAGCATAAAAGCACTGGTCACTGCTGCTCCTTGTGGTGAGGAGGGAGCTGCTGAGGCAGGACGGCTTCGGCAAGCTCCTGCGTTGCTGATTTCCTTTAGTGGCCGATTTATGTTCTCACTGAATCAGTGAAAAGCTCCCCTTGACTTCCGTGGGCAGGGCCACAGTCCGGATTAAAAAGCTAAAGTCTCTTTTTCCCCAGGGAGGGCAACTACCGCTTTGGGAGAATAATCACCACGGTGAAGCAGGGGAAACCTGTAGTACTTACTTCTTCCAGGCATTTTAAAGAATATGATTAAAGCATGGTACAAGCTGTTTGTGAATTCTCACTGCAGTTTTTAATTGCCCTTCTCTCCAAGTGTGGGTATTTAAAACGCCAGCCTTTACTTTTAGTGTTGTTGCTCTTTTCAGCTTGACTCACGACCACCTTGCTGCAGCTCGCAGTAAGTGAACTCGGGGGGGGGTTATTTGGTTTTCCTTCTTACAGCGTCATGGGGTGGGTGAGGCTTACACTTTTCAGACAGATAATTTTTTTGGACTTCTTAAAGGCAGAATGCTGTGAGTCACAAGAACTGTGGCATGCCTCACTATATAAACATTATGTGCGAGTCTGTGCTTACTCCTTTGGAAGCGCTCAGGACACAGACAGATGAACCGTTGCCTCAGTTGTCACCTGTGGTTTTAGTGCAAGCATTAGGAACCCAGAAAGAAGAGCAAATGAAGTTTTATAGAGAGGAACACTATTGCTATTGCTTTTTCCATGGAAAAGTATCTTCCCTTCCCCCCCCCCCCCCCCCCCCCCTTTAGTAGCAGAGCATAGCACAAAGCCAGGAGACAAGCATGCTGCCCTTGCACACACTTGCCTTTAAGTGCCTTTTACACGGTTGCATGAAGGCTTTTGGATTACATTTTCCCAGCACATCTATTCACTGAGCAAACACAGCTCTAAACCAAAGGCTATGATGGATCTGAAACAGCAGACAGGTGGTTATTGTAAAATCTAATTTCAAATCTGCATATGGCTGATGCTCTGATTAAGCTCTGCTCCCACAGCACTCAGAATAAACAGACCCATTTGACATGATGACAACATAACCTTTGGATGTCCTTTGCTGTGCTCACTCTGTCTGATAAGACACATTCCATACTTCCCACATGTAATGGCTGCATTGCAGATGGTGAGGCTTGCAAATGCCAAATTTCTACACACAAAACAAGGAAATTAACACTGCTTTTGCAGAGGATGATTTTATGGTGGATTTCTGTTCTTACTGATGTTAATACTCATTAGGAATAACATCAGCCAGCTCCAGAGCATGCGCTTGAATCACTACAACCAGCCCAGCAAGCGGCAAAATCTACCTCCATCACAGCACTCAGCAGCTCTGAAGACAAACCAGAACCAAGGCTGCCATGCCTGCATGGGTCTTCCAAACCCTAGTCAAAGACTTTGAGCTGCTCTGTGCCCTAAAGTTAAGTGATGAGCAGTGGAGAAAGAAATAAACCTGATAATGGCTATTTCAAAGGATTTTCACTTGAATCCTCCTGAAGCAACTGGCAGTGCTTTCTGTTGCAAAGGGGAAAGCAAGGAGGACAGTGGTGGTGCAAGATAAGAGGAGATGTCTTATTCTGTTGCTCACATGCCAAATCCTTATCGTCTCACTTGAGCCTGCTGGAATACCCTTAAGACACTCTGCCTTAAAACAGGCTTCTTATCTCCAGATGCTTTTATAAATGGCGAGCCACTGGAGCTGGTGCTGCCCCACTGCTGTTAGCTGCCCGTAGAGCTCCAGCTTCTCTCATCATTACAGGATTAGCTTCACTCCCACTCAGCATCATTCCTCCAACAAAGCATCTTCAATTTACTCTTCCACAGCTGTCTCTAGCAGTATGTTTATCTCCATGCAGGTTTCATAAAAACCCTTTTTTTCCCCATCCTTTTTTCTGCCTTGAGTTTTTACCCTAAAGAGGCAAGTTCATGAGGTTGTACTCAAGAAGTTCTGAGTAACCAGGAGCAGGACTGTCCAGATGGAGTAGGAACTGGATAAATACTCCTATTTGGGAGTGCAAGCAAGGCTCTGAGAAGCTGAAGTACTGCAGCTGTTGAAGTATATAGCAGCAAACCTGCTCACCTGTTTTTACTCCCAGCACAGCGTTGTCAGGAAGGGACAGGTGGCAGAGCAGCTCTGCCTTGCTGGCCCCACACCTCACAGTCTCTCAGCAGCAAGGATTAGCTTTGACTTTGCAGTAGGAACCGGTATTTATTCTAGCCTAGGAGTGCCTCACTGCCAAGGTCTATGTTGTGCTTTGTTACATGTGCACAAAACACCTCGGGTGACCTCAGCTGGGTTCTGCTTCCTGCTGATGGCAAAGTTGCAAGCTAAACCCTGGCAGCTACTGCCCGAGCTTTCAATCCCTTCTCCCACGTTCCCACATAGCAGCGTGCCCAGACAGCTTTGTCTGGAGTAGGAAAGGTTCTCTCAGATCGTTTCTGGTGTGCTACAGGGGCTGGCAAGAAGCTGGGGTCTGCAGTGCCTCTGTCCCCAGCTCTGCTCTCCCCGAGGCATGCGAGGGTCATTGCAGCAGGGCTGGTGCCAGCGATGATGCAGTTTCCAGCAGGAACTGGCCTGACATCAGTGTGACAGACACGATTCCAGCTAGTGACAAAAAGGGACAGTGCTACAAATCATTTCCATGACTCATCCAGCCTTGTGGTCTCCACTGCCTCTAAATTAACCCATCAACTCCACGGACACCTGTGAACTGTCCGACCTGAAGCCAAGACACCATTCCCCAGGCTTCTGCGTTTTCAGCAGCCAACTGCTTTTCAGATTGCCTTGCATACCCCTCCTCCTCCTCTGCAATTTGCCTAAGCTCGTATCCCTTTCCGCTTTGGCATTGCCTAGCCGAGATCTCTGTCTCGTCACATCTCCCATACCCAACTCATGCCTGTAGCCTGCAGGAAGCCACTGGCACTGCCCCGGCTTGTCACTGTGTCCTGGAAAGCCCTCCTCAGCTTCCCTCCAGGAACAGCCTCTGCTGATGCTGCATCTTGTGCCGTGCTGCTGGGTTACTAACTGGCCACCTGGCAGCTCCCTAATTGGCACTATCGGTAAAAACACATTCTTCTTTCTTAAGTCTCCAGATAAAGTGATCCTCATTGCCTCATCTAATTTATCATGGCCTTGCTTATGCCATACAAACTGGAGCTACTTGCTTGCACTCATACACTTTCTGTTTTGTCTTCAGCACAGGTTCTGGCAGGGAACCGAATGACACAGCAGAATCTGCTGGAGCTATTTCTATAGTAAACAGAGTTTAAAACCACAGCCAAAGGGCACGCAGCCTGTCAGGGAGCAGGCACCACCTGCTAGTGGTTCAACAACTGGAAACCTGTCCCCGCAGGGAGCCAGCACTGCTGCATCCCAACACACCGACCGGCTGCCTGCGCCAGTCCTGCCGCTGGCTCCACGCGGTGTCCCGGAGTGCGTGCCCAGCCGGGGGTGTTAAAGGCAGATGGTGACTGCGGGGTCACAGGTCTAAGTATGAATCTGAGGTCATGTTCTTGCAGCGACCTGACTTTGCAGTAAGGACAGAACCTCTGTGGCCTGTGATTCGCCTGCTCTCAGGGCTCCCACCGCTTGGTGCCGTCTCAGCAGCACCAGAGTTCCCCAGAGAAAGCACAGCAGTGCCAGGACTCTTCCGCTTTGGAACTCACTCCTTGCACTGAGGCCAGAAAAGCCTGGATGCGGTACACTTTGGGTGTATTTTCAGACTTCCGAGGAGAGGAGGCTGTATTTATAGGGCAGTTGGGTTTTCAGTTGCTTTTGTAACTCATCTGGTTTATTACTGAGTTATTCAAGCTGTAGGGCTGAGGAGTGAAGCTGCTAGATTTCTTTTCCAGGCTCACATTTCTGTTTGCAGATGTAGGGCAGAGCTATTTCTGTAACATAAATCATTACAGAGGGAATATCTCACAGTCCCCACTGAAGCAAATTCCTAAGCAAGTGAGCTCTATTTTTAAAGAAAGTTTTTACTTAGTGTTTGTTTTATTCTAATGACTGAGAAGTGAGGACCATCAGCCTGAAACCCAGAGGAAACATCCCTATTTCTCAGTGGAACAAGAGTAATTCCTACCAAGAACAGCTGGAGAGGGGCAGCAGATGTGGCTTCCCAAGACCCAGAGAATGCAGTGTGACCCCAGAGAGGGGGCTGAGCTAACAGGTGACAGAAGCCAGGTCTCCAAAGTGACACAAGTTTAGAGATAAATATTCCAGACCCTTGCAATGCCCAGCTTAAAAAGAGAGTACCTTTAAAAGAGTCTCAGACTCACCCAAGGCCATCCTGCTGACACTAGAGGAAAAAAGTGGAAGATGAGTGCTGAGAGCATTTATGTTATGTTACAAACTCACCAATGTCTCATCCCCTGGAAGCTGATTCACACTGAAATAAGTCACAATTTTAAATGCTGCTTTACTATTCATAGGAACACCAAAAACTAGACCAGACTTAGAAAGCAGATGGGGAGGAGATGGCATTTATAGTTTCTCCTTTCCAGCAGCCACCTGAATCATGAGCTAACACAGAAACAGATGTGGTCAAGCAGGCTTTCTTCAACTTAATCAGCAAGCCCCAGGGCTGTGCAGTTGTAGAAGACAGCAAAAGTTATCCAAAAGCATCTAAAGATGCCTGGCAAGAGAAAAGCTTTTAAATTATGAAACAAATGACCAAAACACAAAACCAAATACAGCTTACAGCCTTTGGGAAAAGCCCAGTATCAACAGCAATGAAACCCACCTCTGAGCTGAGAAGCTGCTACAGGAATGAGTTTGGGATCATTCTGCTACGAACACCAAGCCATCATTTGCAAAAGCATGCCTGTGCCAGCTCCCGAGTCCAACAGGCTCAGAAGAGCAGGACTGTTCTGACAAAAGGCTCTGCTTCCAGTTGTCCCCTCGCAGCAGCAGACCACTGCATCTGGTTCTCCCTTCCCACTAAGCAGATGTGCAAAACACTGAGTCACTCACTAGAGCTCAGCTTGGTGGGTTCTGAAGTGCTCTAAAGAACTGCAGTGCTACAGCTGAGAAAGAGGTGGAGTTGCTGAGTATTTCTGCCTCACAGGGAGGGACCACGGCTTCACACATCTGCTTATGTTGTTCAGGTCTCCTTCCCTCCTCCTCATTGCTATGCATTTTCCCTGCGGTGTTTTTACTAGGACACTGCTCTGGTGAAGAGGGAAGCTGCAAATCCAGCTAAGTAAGACCGATACGGATGAACCGAGTCCTTTCCCAATTAAAACTTCCTTCTCAAGAGGAATCTCATCCCTGAACATTAATGGGAAGCACAATCACTACACACAGCAGCACACGCAGCTGTGTACAGATAGAGAGCCATACCTGGAAGGCAAACCTGTCTTCATCAGAAGCAACCTGATATGCAAGAGTCTGCTCAAATCCAGGTGACAAAATTCCTCCTTGGTGCTGGGCACCCCCTGTTGTGCTGGTTTGGCACTAATTGGAATATTTTAATGAGAGAAAATAGATGCTAGGCTGTGCAAAGGAAACAATGGTGATGGCTACTGCACTCATAGGCTTGCTGAGATGTGTGAAAGCAAGAACACAAACACAGACAAGACAGAGTGAGAATCTCTATCTGTTGGAGTCAGTGTTTGTGCTTTTCTCCCTGGGCTTTTGCTGTGTTACCCAACTCATTCTGTTTCTGCTTCCCTTGCCCATCCTCCAAGCTCACCTTGCACGTAAGGCAGGATCTGGAATAAGGTAGAGGGGTGGAAAGAAGGTGGGAGGGTGGTTGGGAGCCCCTCCTGGGGACTCTGGTTTCTGGGAGGGCTGCTGTGTTTCTGTATCACTTTTAACTTGTGTATTTCTGTCTATAGCTGCACATATTGTAACTATCTACTTTTATATTGCACTAAGTTGTGAATAGAAACCTTCATTCCTTATCTTCCAGCTGGCTGAGTCTAGTCTGAGTGATCTCATAAGAGCAGGGGGGTGGGTAACTCCAAAACCATCACGTCTGTCTTTCTGAAGAAACCTGTTCTTGGATGTTAGATGGTAACACATTTAGTCTTGGCTTTGCTCCCTATATACTACTTAAGTAGCATATTATACCCAGTAACTTGCAGCTGATAGAGTGATACCATCAGGAAAGATGCCTCTGTTCCTGAGTAATGACCTGGTATGCATCCAGCCCTGTCTGCTGCCAATAGCTCAGTTCATATCACTTGCCATCACAGGTGACAAACTGCATGCCCACTGACCTCAGCAAAGCAGCTCAAATGCGTCAAGGACTGGAGCAGCCCTTTCCCAGGGGAGGAAGCTGACTTGTCCTCCTCCCTGCAGCATCCTTTTTATGGAATTGAGCTGGGGACCTGGTTGGCAACACAAGCAAGTTTCCAAGCAAAAAGGGGAAAACATTAAATCTCTTCTCACCCTGGCTTCCCCCACCACTGGAAGAAGTGGAGTGTCTGTGGCCAGTGCGTGGTCACCATCTTGTCCCCATTCCACCAGGATGCCATTAAGAGGTTATAAAAACAACGAGTGTGAGAGAGAAGGGAGTTACCCATCTGCTCCCTGCCTCCTCTGCAAGCACTTGAAAACAAATGCTAGTTGGTGGCAAGGGCAAAGATGTGCCGGAGAAGCCAGGCCAGTACAGCCCAGCATGCGCGGGCTGCTGCCTTCAAGCAGAGCAGCACAGCCTCCGCCAGCATGAACCCTCTGCAGGGGCAGCTGTGTTTGCTCACCACTGAGAGCAAGACTTTCTATTCAAGTAAAATACCTGTGCACTTCACATGCAGCCACTCCAGTGGCTCAGGCAAATAGACACTCAAACTGATGTGCTGCCAGAGCCCTTTGATATGCAGATCTCATTACAAAGCTCTTTATCAGCCAAAGAAGATTTGTTCCCCCCCGCCCCCCCAATAGCCCTTTTCCAGGTAGCAGACATCATAGCCCTCCAGCTGCCAGAGATGGATGAGCAGCACTTTCACCAGCCAGCTTTTCAGAAGGCAGAAAGCAGTGCCCAAACCACATCTCCTGTGCAGGCTACAAACCCTAAAGGCTTTGGCTGAAGTTCTCCACTGAGAGCTGATTCTTGCGATGACCACCCGGTTAGTCCCCATCTTCTCCAAGGTGATACACATGCACTCCCTTGCAGCACAGCTGCTGCATTCTTCCTTTCCCCTACCTCCAGCTTATCTGTTGTCACTCCAAGTTGGATACTAATTTCAGCCCACAGGATGTCATTATAATTAGCTCTTAATTGCCACTGAACAGAGGCATCAGTTTGGAAGACTGCAGTGATTTACCTGTGAGGAACTGAGTGTTGAAAGTTTGTTTGGTGACCCTATAAATGTTTAGGGCAGTGAGAATTATTTCAGTAGGCAAATAAAAACAACTGCTGCTCACACAAGCTCTGCACAGATGTTTCTTGGAGCACCAGGAGCATTTCCAAGGAACAAACCACAGAAGGACCCACCACTTCTCTATACTGAAAGTGGAAGCATTTTAAGGAGACCTGCAAAAGGCAAGGGGTAAATGCCACAGCGAAGCTGCATTGCTGCTGCTCTGCACTTCAAGGCAGACAGCCACTCAAGATGCCAAGAGATAAGCAGAGTGTTAGAAGAAACTAATCCTTGGGCATATACAAAGTTTTGGCCAAGAGCTGCTTTGTTGCTGAACAAGTCAGATTGCTGTGGCACTCGCAAATGGACCACTTGCCAAATTTGTATCAAGATCCCCTGCACTCTCACAGCAGAAGTGGCAACCAAGTGCCAGCCTGCGTTATTTAGTCATCTACCTGCAGGTGACTGGGCAGGGCAGCAGTGAGGGGACAGAGGAGTGATGCTTTCTCACCAGCTAATGCCTCGTATGCACTATGCCTCTTAAAGCGGCCAGCCTGCCAACAGGGAGTTTAATGTCTGCTTGCAGTTCTCTGGAAAAGATCACACTTCATTCCTTATGGAGAAATGGGTTTATCAAGTAGGTCTGAGCCTACTGCTGCTGTTCTCCTCTTCACTTCTCTACCCTCCCCACCCACTCCCCCTCTTTTTTTTTCAAACATCATTAGTTTCAGTAGGGTCTGCGTGGCTGCTGAGCTGGACGTCAGGAGGAAGTTCTTCACCAGGAGAGTGGTGAGAGCCTGGAATGGGTTGCCCACGGAGATGGTTGAGGCCCCATCCTTGGAGTTGCTTAAGGCCAGGATGGATGGAGGTCTGGCCAGCCTGATCTAGGGTAGGGTGTCCCTGCCCATGGCAGGGGGGTTGGAACTAGATGGTCCTTGTGGTCCCTTCCAACCCTGACTGATTCCATGATTCTAAGTAGCCTGTGGGAGAACATAAGTGGCACTGTCCAGAACCACACTTTTGGAGAAGTGCCCACGATTCACAATCCTTACAACTAGCAAGTGTCTCCTTTTTGAAACACACTTGAACGAGCCTCCAAGGGTCTGTGACAAAATGACAGCTCAGAAGACAGCAGACTAATGCCCTCAATACAATCACCTCTTTGGAGGTGAGAACTGCATGAGCTAGCAGCTTGAGGAAGGCAGCTGCCCACAGAAGCCAGCTCTGCGCAACAGATCTAAAATCAAGTCTGAAACAGGCCTGTTGATGTTGGTGTGCCTAAACGTGGTCCTACAAGTTCCAAGAAGCAGTGAGAATATATCCCTAAAGACATTGCACTGCACAGAGGAATCTTTTGCAGCAGAAATAGAGGAATGACTCATTTCCTCTGTAGCTGCTGCTCCCATGCTTCCCTTGCACAGGCAGTGGAGCTGCTCCCTGTGCCCTGCCAGAAGGAACTGGGAAACTCCAGAGCAGTTTCCAGCATGCGTAACCTGGCTGAATTTCCACCAGGATTTGTCTTTAGAACTAGTAATCCCAGCCTGGCACCTGGGACAGCACGGGAGGCAGACTCACAAACCGCTCCCAGATGAAGCAATGCACCCCAGCATTGTACCTTTGCACAAACACAGGGGCAGCGAGCCAAGAGGTACCCTCTCCCGTGCCTCCTTTGCCCTCCCCTGAAGCGTGGCTCATAAGCACACTGGTTTGACAGGGAACTCAGCTCCAAGTTTCTCTTCCCCCCTGCCTGAAACTGGAAAGGAGCAGGCTGAAACACCAGTGGAGAAGTGTGGGCTGTCTTGCTGGCCTTTGCTTCTCTTTTTCCTGTTTCTACAGCTAGAGGGTTTCTGTGAGCACAGCAAGACTCCAGATGAACTCTTCCACTCTTTCCACCAGAAGTCCATCAGAAGGGTGATTTTTTCCTTAGTTTGATAGCTGGTAACCTCCACAGCACAATCCCTGCCACTCCTGGCTTCTTGATTTCTTACTCCTCCTTTTCCCCGTGCAGATCACTGTAATGAACTCCCTGGCAAGAATAGCTGCCAACAGAGGATCCTGAGTGCCATGAAAACGTTAGCAAACCCTTACTACATCCAGGTCAGCCTAGAGAACTGAGAGTTTTCTGTGCAGCTTTGGTCCTGGTTTAGGGTAGAGAGAGGAATTCCCAAGGGGTCTCAGGAAATGCAGCTTGTAACTTGAGTACTCAGAATTTTTCTGAGCTCTGAATCAGCTTTGGTGTCCTTTAAAGGGGAAAACAACCCAGGCTTGGCACAGAAGACTGGTACTGGGTGGCATTTGATGCACACACGTTGGTAACAACCTTTAGGAGTTTTGCCTGTACATGGTTATTTGAATCCTTCCAGACTGCTGCACAGACACAGGACATATGTTACCCATAGCTCTGCTGCCGAGGGAGGACTGCAGTGCTCTGCATCTCTGATAAAGCAGTTGCAAACTTGCCAGTTCTTGGCTCTATATGTAAATGAGGACACTGCAGGCACACGCAGGAGAGCACAGGTAATCCCTTCTTTAGGCACACCATAGGTTGGAGAAACCAACCATGGTAACAGAATGTGCAGGCAGATCTGTGGCCAGCCCTCCACACTGCCTACTCCTGAGTTATGAGCTACTCAGACCCATCCAGTAAGCAGACTGCTATGCTCTGAAGCATCAGCAAGCACTGAAGGAGAAGCCAGATCCTCAAAGGGGTGCAGGACTTTGCCCCTAAGTCAATCATCAGCTTCCCAGTGCTAACAGCCCTACAAAAGAGGGGCTGGTTGCTCTCCTAGCTGCTGCTCAAATTGTGTGTCAGAATGCCATTTACTTCGGGGAAGACTCACCAGGCAGAGATTTAAAGGTGACACAGGAAATAGAACAGCCCAAACCCAGCAAATTTCATGTCTGAACTCTTCTGGAACCATAGGAAAAGGGAACACCAATAAGAATCTCTTTCCCTCCAAGCAGCTTTAACTGCCATTACCAGTACTTAATCAGCACTTCACTACTGACCTTGGCCGCCTTACAAGAGAAGTATTTGCACAGGGATGGAAAGATTTTAAACAATTTATGCAACGAGTTGGATGCCAACAGGCCCTTCTTTAAACACCAAGTTTAAAGTGTTACAGCATGCAAGTCCTTAGGCCAGTTAATCTGTTGTTAGCAGATTTATCTCCAAAGGAAACTCCTGCATTTCTTTAATGATTTTCTGCTGAACACAAAACTTAGGCTTCAAACAGAAACATTTCAGAGCAGGGAGCGGAGCCCAGAGGATGGCTATTGCTTTTAAAGGAAACCATTCATAACAGATACTGTTATTAAGGAGGGAAAGACCTAGCTATAGTTCCTCCATGCTGAGCGGGGTGACTGTTGACTCTAAAGGAGTGATATTCTTCCAGTCTTGGCCAGTGAGAAGGCCGTTAGCCACCCAGGCTGGCTCAGCACTGCCGCAGCCACTGCTGCCCCTCCCACAGAAGCTAGTCCCTGCAAGGCAAGAGGCAGGCATGCAAAGACCTGGAGACAGTTATTTCCAGCCTAGCTTTAACGATGGGAAGAAAAGCCAGTGGGCTTGCTGTTACTGCGCTCTTTAATAGGCAACAAGCACAAGCCACAAGGCTATAGCCCTGGCATCTTACCAAAGACTAATGAAGGACAGGTAACCTGCTGGCATGTCCACAGAACTCCTGCTGGCTTCAGCAGGACTTTTTCCACATTTAATAGTGTGGCCTCTACAGCTTAGAAGAGAGGTGTCTGTACATGCCAGGCTGAAAAGCGCACACAGATCCCGTGAAATGAAGTCCTAGCTCTTTTTTAAGCACCATCAGAACCAGATTTTATGCTGCAACTTGTAATTGGAGACAGGGAAACAGCTGAATCCTCCTCAGCCTTGTGGCAGGACAGCCACAAACTCCGACGTGCTCCATTTCAAACTTTAGCAAGACCAGGGGCAGTGCCAGTCATACTTTAGCCTCTCTCCTGGCTCTCCTCCTGCATCCCTCTGCACAACTCCCAAGGCGTGGACTTCCTGCTTTCCCGTGGGTTTGCCACTAGGGGAATCTCCTCCTATAGTGTGCATAAACCTGCAGAACAGAGTTCTGTGGCTGCAGGTAGCTTTCACTGAACAAAAGATAACAAGGACAGTAGATCTTGAGGCTTTTATGCTTCCTAACAGCTCTTCAGTGCTGCACTGGAGTATTAGAACAACCCCCCTAACTTTTAATGGCAACAATAAAGGCACAAATGTACTTGGATAGGAAAGGAGTTTATAAAGGTCTCATTGCACTGAGCTGCCACTTAGAGCCTGGAAGCCCTTTTTAATTAAAAAAAAAACAAAACACCTAAGAAACAAAGCAAAACCCCAAACCAATAGCAGCTGAACACTTTCATTTAATCTTTGGTCTGATCATGAACCAGCAAAAAATGGTGGTGCCAAGAACATCCATAGCAAACAGACACTTACAATTTACATTACTCTGCAGAGACTCTAAACCAGAAGGGGAATGTTCGGAGACACTTGCTCAAATAAGAACAATGGTGTCTTTAGGACCCAGCGTTCTTCAATACCAAAAGAAGTCACACCTGCACTTTGGTACTATAAATAGGCTTACTCCTGCAGGTGTGCCTCCTTTCCAACCAACGTCCGATAAAAACAACTTCATTTGCAGTCTTTCCAAAGTCAGGCTGCAGATAAAGAGAACCAAGCATCCACACTGGTGCCAGATAACATGCTGTCCCCTGTGTTTGTGCCTAGTTGACACACAGAGGTGGAATTTACATTACAACAATTAGAACCTTGAGCAATACCTGTTCATAACCCTGTTCTGTGTACAGTATCCAAGGGTTGTGAGAGCAGGGAGAGGCAAAACGCCCAGGGCATTATTCCTGTAGGTCACATTCCCTGCACACCTCCTAGGAGATAAGGCCCCGTAGCAGCTCCAGCACACTGCAGGTACCAGTGTCACATTTGCTGTAGAGTAAGATGAACACCATAACGGAAGCCAACTTTCATCAGCCCCTTGTGCCATTCATCCTGACACAGGCATGCTTTATAGCAGATAAGAAAGCACACTCGGTAAATACAACGGAGACACGAGTGAGTCCGGGACATTCTCAGCCCTCCCAGCAGCTGCGTGCGCACTGCCTTACCGGCAGGCAGCCCCTCTCGGAACGCTGCTGAGGCCGAAGTTAAAGCCCATGCATACCTTCTCTCCCATCACCAGCCTTCACACGCTCCAGAACGCCCTGCTGAGCAAAAACTCGCACTGAAGGTGTGCCTGCATGCCTAATAAACTGGCAGTTGCCTCACTCTTCAGCCCTCATGGGTTTAACCTCTTTGAAATTACTGTCAAAGTAACACTCACTGAAATCTCTTTCTGTGTCTTTTGTCAATAGCTCTCCTCCAACATTACCCTGTATCCTTTGGCTCGCTTGCAGTGCATCTTCACTGAGAGTTTACCACCACTCTCTCTCACCCCTCACCTCAACTTCCATTTTCTGAACTTTTTGTACTTCCCACCATCCCTCCTTCTCATGCATGTCCTGATGCAACTGTCTTTTCCTGGCATCCCTACACTTCAGTACTGCATGCAACTCTAAATGCACACCAAACCCTCACCCCTTTTCAGGAGGCAGGGATGCAGTGACCTGAACAAACCAACAGCTGACTGAAGTGGATATGACGCCAGAATTAACAGCTCAAGGGTTTTTATGTCATGAGTTCAGGCAGTCACAATGCCCTGGGCCAGTCATCTAGCCTTCTTTGGGCAAAAGATTCAACAGCATCGACTGCAGAACTGCATCTCATTTCAAATACCAAGTAACCCAACTCTGCAAAAGTAGTACAGAATATCAGGGCCTACTGCCAAAAGAGATAAACCCCCAAACACCAAGGTAGCTGACTTAGCCTTAGATACCATGTGCAAAGAACAGTTGATCAATGCTACCTATAAATACACTGTTTGTAGAAAGAAGCACAGTGCTTCCTATATAAAAATAACCCAACTTGCAGGTGAGACCTAGGCCACAATTACCTGAAAACAAGGCTGCAAGAGCGCTTAGAAAAATAGACAGAGGTAGGCAAACATCTGCCTAGGGAGTGTTTCCATTTACAAAAATAGAGTTTTATAAAGCTTTGTAGATTTTCCAAAGGTTTGCTTTGTGCTCTGATGCACAGAACTGTCAATAAAGCACACTGGCAGGGGAAGGAGGAATGTATTAGTGACTTCAAGCTGTCCTAAAGCTTCCCAGAAGTGACACTTAGCCATTTCTAATTAATTTCAGGCTGCTCACCCAGGACACAGTGGAGTGGCCAATAAGGCATATACTCAACCTCCTCAGCACCAGCCATTCAGCAATGTATTTAGGATCTTACTACAGCAAATACTTGAGGAGGTGACCCAGCAAAGCAAAGTTTTAGGATTCTAAATTTGCTGACCCCCTGGGACACACCAGGTTTCTGCACCAGGAGCTGAAGACACTTACAGAGCTGGCTGTGTTACAATCCACCAGCTTAACCCAGCGATGGGATATAGTCAGGGAAGAAGTGGAAATTAGCTGGCTGATGTTTGTTTTTAGAGGACACCAAAACCCATGGCCTAAGACTGCCACTGTACCATAAATCAGTGCTAACTCTGAAGTACCCGAATATGTGACTTCCCCACAAAAAGATAATGCTTGCTGCAGCACAGCATTACAAAATCCCATTAAGTTATTTGGTCAACACGCTGCCACAACCAGACAAACAGTCAGACAGACACCCCAAAGTCCCACCAAACTCCTAGCAGAGAGCAGGAAGGTGCAGCACTCAGCTTACAGCACTGGGATTTGGGCTGGTTTAAGGTTTGTTCCAAAGAACAATGCAGAATTTCTTAGTTCTGTCATTGGTCCTTGAGGTAAAGCAAGTTCTAAGAAAGTAATACTTGAAGACATGAAAAACACCAAACAAACCACCAAAACTCAGCAAGAACCCACAAACAAATGAACCTCAGAAGGTCAAAAGGTTTTCCTTGGGATATTCAAACATCACTCCTTTAACAAAATACTGATGCCGCCTCTCCAGCAGTATTTAGTGCAGCCAATCGCCCAGAACAGAAGGCCTTTGTGAAAATAAAGTGCTATTTGTTTCCTCTTCTTTCAGTCCCTCAGTATAACCTTCGCTGGGGCACAGCAACGTGCAGTGAGATCTTTCATACCGTTCACCCGAGAGGGTTCACAGGCAATTTAAAGCGCGTCATGGAGCATCTCCAGCTGTGACCCACGCCCCAGCTCTAGCGCTCACTGCATTTTAAGAGCATCTCGGTACACTGCGGGGGGTGGCTGCTTGCACTTACAGGCTTTTCAAAGCCCAAACGGATTTTGTGTCGTTAAAAAGCAAATCTCAGAAAAAGGTCAACTTTGGCACCAGGACAACGAGTTCACCTCCATGTCCAGAAATGTCAGTTTGAGCCTGTTAGCGTTCAGGTAACAGCTGACTGAATGCAACACTCCTGGACTAAGGTAATGTGACAATTTCCCCATCCACAGCCGGTGAAATTTCAAACCAAGAATCCCAGTTTCAGTAAGCCTTGGTCTCTGCTTTTCTGTTTGTCTCAGGTCAGGGCCAGAACCACAGAACCACATTTAAACAGGTCCTACTGTCCTCAGACGTGGGCTCTCAACAGACAGGAGCATGCATTGCCCCAGCTGGGGCCACGGGCAGCCCCTGGCTCACTCTCCCGGTGGCTCCCGCCTGGCTTCGGCAACGTGCCGGCAGGGGACGGGCACCGGGCGCAAGTACCGGGGGCTGCTGTACATCCTGATGACGTGCGGGGCCTGGATCCAGGTGCTGATCAGCTGGAAGGCGACCAGGTCCAGCGTGGGCCCATCAAAAGCGGCCAGCAAGTTCACAGGGGTGGCTTCCTTGAGGAACCTGGGCAGCACCACGGCCTCGGGCAGGCTGGCGTTGCCCAGGAAGAAATGCATCAGCACCTGCTTGCGCAGGCAGTCCCTGAGGTACAGCACCAGGTCCTCCAGACGCTCCACCAGGAACCGCTCATCCCAGGCCTCCAGGGGCCCCTGCAGCAGCAGCGAGAAGAGAGCCGTCTTCAGCACGTAGGAGGAGAGCACCCGGCCCCACTGCGAGCAGAAGGGCTCCTCCAGGCCCTGCCCACGGAGGTCCCGCAGGCCCTTGAGGATCTGCAGACACTTAAGGTGACAGGAGGTGGCCGGGGCCTGCTCCTTCAGCCAGCTCAGCAGCCTCTGCTCCTGCCGAGACGCGTTGAGACTCCACAGGGCCTCGGGGACTGGGGATGCCTGCGCGCTCTCGGGAGGCAGGGCCGTGAGGTAGAGAGCGTCGCCGAGGGGGATGGCAGGGATGAGCCGCACGGCCATGGAGATGTGGCAGCAGACGTAGTCGGAGCAGGGCACGATGTGCAGCGTGGGCGGGCGCCCGGCGCAGGCCGAGAGGCTGATGCGGCAGCGCTCCTGCAGCCGGTACCGCACGGCGCCCAGGCACCGCTGCAGGTGGCCCTGGAACCAGCGCAGCACCAGCCCCGAGGAGAGGTGGCTACGGCCCTGCAGCTCCACGCAGAAGCCCTCGGCGAAGGGCCGGTAGCGGCGCGGCCAGCCGGCCCTCGCCCGCAGGCCGCAGACGAAGGCACCCCTCGGCCCCAACCCGTCGGCGCTAAGCGGCTGGGGCTCCAGGTGAGGCGGCAGCCGCAGGGGCACCAGGATGTCGAAGCAGTCGGGGCTGCGGACCTTGTGCTGCTCGTAGGCGCTGCCGATGCGCACGAAGTCCCCGCGCAGGCTGAGGGCCAGCGGGCCCGGCTGCAGCCCCTGCGCCTTGGCGGCGCGCACCAGCTCGGCCACGACGCGCCCGACGTGCGCCTTGCTGTGGCCCAGCACATGGGGCGAGAGCCGCAGCTGCCGTGCGTAGAAGTTCTCCAGGACGCCGCGCCGCGCCGCCGCCCGCACCCCGCCGCGCCTCCGGCCGCCCGCTCCGCCGCAGCAGCTGACCAGCAGGCAGCCCAGCAGCAGCAGCAACGCCGAGCCCTGGAGCAGCGGGACGGAGCCCGCCTCCGCCGCGCCCTCCTCGGTCGCGCTCTCTTCGGCCGCGCTGCCCCGCAGGGCCTGGCAGAGGCAGAGGAGCGCGGTGCACAGAGCGGTCGCCAGCGGCCAGAGGAGTCGCAAGTTGAGAGTGTAGACGGGCAGGGCGCGGCGGGGGCTCGGGCCACGGGGGTGGCCGCTGCCCGGCCCCGCCGGCGGGGAGCGCCCGACTCCGCCGCCGCCGCCCCCCTCCTCCGCTCCGGCCGCCCCCAGCGCGGGCCGCGCCGCTGTCCCCCGCCCCGCCGCTGCCGGCACGGCGGTCGCCGCGGACCCCCTCTCTGCCGGCCGCCGCCGGTTCGCTGCAAGGCTTCCTCTTCCGAGGGAAGCGGCGCCGCGTCAGCCGCCGAGTGAGCTCAGAGGAAATGCCACGGGCGGCGGGCCCGGCCGCGGCGTGAGGGCCGGGGGCGTTGTCCGCCCGGGGGCCGGCCGGGCGGGGCGGGGAGCGGCGCCGCCCGCTCATTCCCGCCACGGACCGCGGCCGAGCCTCGGAGGGCATCGGTGAACCCAGGGCCCCGCAATAAGCGGCCCGAGCCACCCCTAGCCCGGGCGCCTCTTTCCCCGAGGGCAGAGCTTCTCTGGGCCATGCGCTGCGGTTGTCGCAGCGGCCTGCAGAGAGCGGCCCCGAAAGCGGAGCGTGAGGCACTCTGTAGGGACCGAACGCACGTTTCCATGGCCCCTTTAGCGCAGCTGGACACTGCAGGGGTTGAGGACTTGCATTTCTTCCTGTCTCCTTGGACTTGCATTTCCTCATACCAAGCAGAGCCTGGGCTGCAGCAGGAGCAGTGTGGCCAGCAGGGCCAGGGAGGTGATTCTCCCCCTCTGCTCTGCTCTGCTGAGACCCGACCTGGAGTACTGCATCCAGTTCTGGAGCCCCTGGGACAAGAAGGCTGTGGAGATGCTGGAGAGTGTCCAGAGCAGGGCCAGGAGGATGCTGAGAGGGCTGCAGCAGCTCTGCTGTGAGCACAGACTGAAAGAGTTGGGCTGTGCAGGCTGGAGAAGAGGAGACTCCCAGGTGACCTTCTTGTGGCCTTCCAGGATCTGAAGGGGGCTACAAAAGAGCTGGGGAGGGACTTCTTAGGCTGTCAGGGAGTGACAGGAGTCGGGGGAATGGAGCAAAGCTGGAAATGGGTAGGTTCAGACTGGTCGTGAGGAGGAAGTTTTTGAGCATGAGAGCAGTAAGAGGCTGGAATGGGTTGCCCAGGGAGGTGGTTGAAGCCCTATTTCTGGAGGTGTTTAAGGCCAGGCTGGATGAGGCTCTGGCCAGCCTGATCTAGAGTAGGGTGTCCCTGCCCATGGCAGGGGGGTTGGAACTGGATGATTCTTGTGGTCCCTTCCCACTCTTGACTGATTCTATAATTCTATCTGACACAATGTGGCTGTTCCTCATGGGTTGTTCCATCCTCCCTCTGTCTGAGCTCTGTCTCTGTATCCGTTGCTATCCCCAAAACTGTCTTTAGCCTGGAGAGTCATCTGCCGTGGCAGTGATGGTTACACCTAAGAAACGAGCTTATCAGGCTCTTGCTGCTGCCAGACTCTGGAGATGCCAGTTACCTGTAACGTCAAGGCAGCATTTCAGATTTGGAGAAAGTGAAGACTTGTGCCACAGTGTCACAGCCACATGGCCATCAAAGTGGTTTCACATGTTTCTTGTTCAAGACAAGATTTCTTTCTGTGGCATTTGTCTGCCACTGTCTCTTGACAACAGGGCTGGGCTGTGCATTGCACTTTTCCTCTTTCTAGAACTCATCCCCGTTGCTTTCTGCACAAGATACTTGGGATAATCTTTACACACACATTTTGCTGGAAGTGTGTTAGCTCTTTCTCAGATGGTGATGGGAATGGCGACATCATTCTTGGCTTCTGTTTAATAACTGTTTACTATGTTTTGAAGCTGTTTGGTGAAGTTTAAGGAGCATATATGTAAGCATTCTGTTGTGGCTTGACTTTAGGTGGCTGTGATGGTTTGGGAGTTACCTTCCCTCCCCCCTCCCTTTATGAAAATCACCCAGACTAGACCCAGCCAGCTGGAGGTTAAGGAATGAAGCTATATTTACATCTTAGCACAATTTACAAGCATATATATACACAATGTACACAGATATTTACAGCTATAGACAGAAATACACAAGAGTAATACAGAAACACAGCAGCCCCCCCAGGAGGGGCTCCCAACCACCCTTCCACCTTCTTTCCATCCCCCACTCTTATCCCAGAATCTGCCTTACATGCAAGGTGACCTGGAAGGATTGGCAAGGAGGGTTAGAAGCAGAAGGATTAGTTGGGTTACACAGATCCAGGCAGAGCAGCAGAAGCCCAGGGAGAAAACACAGACACCCACTCCAACAGATAGAGACTCTGTCTTATCTATGTGTGTGTCCTTGTTTTTATATATCTCAGCAAGCCTGTGAGTGCAGCAGCCATCACTGTTGCTTCCTTTTCACAGCCTAGCATCTCATTTCTCTCATTAAAGTATTCCAAGTAGCCTCAAACCAGCACAGTGTCCAAGATACTGCATCATTACAACTTGCTGTATCTGCACAGTGTCAGGGGTGGCCCCATGAAGGTGAAGGAGCAGTGCTTGAATAGAAGGGACTCAGCCAACAAGTTCGAAATGCTGTAGCATGGAGGAGGTCAGAGACCCAAGTGCAAGAGAAAGGCTGTACAAATGTTTGGTTATGTAGTTTGTCTTTATATGAAATGAAACCTGACTTCAGGTACCTAAAAATCATACCTCACAGAAAGCAGCTTGTGTTTTATAGACAGGATGCTACCAGGGTGAGAGTCAAGAGTACACTTGGGAGCTATAGAGATGTTCTAACCACACCACCACTGACCCTTGGAGTTAGAATCAGGAGGTTTGGGGAGGGGAGTTAATTAGAAGCTCAGCAGATGTACAGGCAATTATGACATCCCAGCCAGCACAATATTCCACACTCCAGGACCAAGGGCATGCTTTCTGGTAGCTGTGGGGAAGTTGAAGCCACAACCTGCCTACTCAGAAAAGTCGTTCCACAGCAGGCATAGCTTTGAAAGCAATCAAGATGCAAAAAGCATCTTTCTTTCCCACTCCTTGTTTCATGGTTTTCTGTATTTCTTCAGAAAGACAGAGAAGAGAACAAAAACATTCATCATAGAATCAGAGAATCAGCCAGGTTGGAAGAGACCTCCAAGCTCATCCAGCCCAACCTAGCACCCAGCCCTGTCCAGTCAACCAGACCATGGCACTAAGTGCCCCAGCCAGGCTTGGCTTCAACACCTCCAGGGATGGCGACTCCACCACCTCCCTGGGCAGCCCATTCCAATGCCAATCACTCTCTCTGCCAACAACTTCCTCCTAACATCCAGCCTAGACCTGCCCTGGCACAGCCTGAGGCTGTGTCCCCTTGTTCTGTTGCTGCTTGCCTGGCAGAAGCCATATTGCTTATTGCCTGTGACACATCACTTCGCTTTGTTCCGTACCTCCAAAGCCCAAACGAGTAAAAGGCACAGCTGTGCTGGTATGAGACCAGTCCTTCAAGAGACAGCATTGAGGTCCATACGGTCGATGTTTACTAGCCTGTGCTTTTTCACACCCTCAAGCCCAGGACGCTGCACATGTCCCCAGGGCTCGCCGTAGGCAGACTGGGTTTTCAAGCCAGCCTGCGCTCTCTTTTCACGCAGGGTTGATTTGCACGTCCACGCTCAGGAGACAGACAGCTCCATCTGCAGGAGCTGGCACTGCCCTTCGTGCCTGTCAGGCAGCTGCTGCCCGCGGGGTGACCTGCAGCTTAGCAACTCGGCGATTATTGCTGTGGGACCTGCCTACAGGGGCACGGCTGCGGCCTCCCGGGCAGCCACGGGTCCCACGGGCTGGAGAAAACGCAGATGTGACCCCGGCCGGTGGGACAAGCCCAGCTGGCAGAAAGCATGTGGCCAGCCCCACCAGACCCTCCAGTGCACAAGCTTGTCCGTGTGCCAAAAGGAGCTGGGGCAGGCTGCTGCAAGCTGCAGCGTAACAGGTTGTAGGCTAATAATGGGACCTCAAAAGCAGGACCGGGGTGAATCCTCAGCATTGACTGTTACTACTGCTGTTTAACACAGCACCTATCCTTTTCTCACCTCCTTAGCCAGGGGCAAGAGGAGAGCTGCAGATCCTGGCACTGATAAATACAGCTAAGAGCCTGCTTTCCAGGACCAGGGCTGCTTCATGGCCCCCTCAGCTCAGGCTGGGTCTCTGAGCAAAATGCTGAATAGGTTAGGGCTGGGAGACTCCACAGAGGTGCTCAGCGTTGCTATCCAGACCTTACTTGGGAAGGGCCAATTTAATAGGCACTCCATGTATCTGCCCACACAGGCTAAGGGCGTTTGATGGCTGCTCCACCAGAACTGAAGTGGCCATAAACATAAACCTGCTTTTGGTTACCCAGTATCAACAAGCATCCATCCTCTTTACCTATCACTCCACTCCTACTGAAATCCTGCTGCAGAGGCACTGGGTACAGTTCATCAGCAGTATCACAGCTTATCCATAGTTTGCATTTTACAACTCATCAGAGAGGAAAAGAAACTTCTCTGGAGTACTTTGCTCCTCTTGTCACTTCCAGCAGCAAGAATACGTTGAATTTGAGAACAAGTCACACTGGTGTGCCACCTGTCCTGCATGGTCTCCCACGACTTCCCAGGAGCTGGACCACTTCTAGGGTGGCTATCAGACTTCTTTCCCTCTTTCTGTGTCTCCTAAAGAAGTAGCAGCTCGTTTCTTTGGATTAAAACATCTCTAAACTCCACCGCTGGCAAAGTTTGAATGCTGGCACTCCTCATTTTCTGCTTAAGTGGTGGTCATCTTGTTCCTGCATGAAACCAGAAAGAAAAGAAGTTTATGAGGTTTTTAATAGCCATAGCATGCTCCAGGAAAACAATAGGTTGTACACTAACAACCATGACCTCTAAATCAGGACCAGAGAGAATTCACAACATCAGTTTTTACTACCATTGTTTAAACAGATACTATCTAAACATGGCTTCAGAATGTCCCATATCCAGGATATCCTGTTCCCTAAAAATGGAATAATGTTATACTTATTCAGAGCTAAAAATAGCTATCCCAGTGTTTATGATCTGCATGACCTCTGGAGGAGATTTGCAGAGGCAAAAGGAAGTGTGGGATATATAGCAGCATCTATGGGAGCTCCTCCACAGTTACATCTGGGCTGTTCATGCCATGGCATGCCAGATGCTGCCTGAGATGCAGGAGCAATCTGTGCCAGCCTGAGCAGGTAGAGCCAAGTAGCAGAAGGACAGAAGGCACAGGCAGGTGACGGTGTTTGGCTGGTGCTTTCATGGTGTACCTGAGACACAAGCCTTACACTTCCCACTGTCTCTCCCAGGCTGTCATCTGCCCTGCTGAACCAAAGCTGCACACAGTCCATTGCAGGTGCAGGAGGAAATGCATGAGGCTCCTGTCCTGCACCGCTGATGTACTGTGCCTGGGTTACACCTCCAGCTTGTTTTGCTGCACTGTTGGACAGTCTACAGTAGAAAAGTGCAACAATCCATTGCAAGAAAACACAAGTATGAAAGATTGGGGCACAAAGTCAAGTGACTGAAGTATTTCCTCTGAAACAATGCTGCTAGCACATCTCCTGCCCCAGCCTACTGGGTGGTCCTGAGAGGGAGATGCCACAATCAGAATAAACATCCTTCACCTGCCATTCCTCTGACCCCCAGCATACGATTTCCTTACAACTCAAACCAACCTGATGGGGCAGACATGAATCCATTTTGTATTGTGGACTAATGAATCTCTGCCAGTTACTGCAGCAGGGTGACTGAGTGCCCAGTTAGGGATGAGCAAACTGGAGAGGGTATGCTGCTACCACAAAGAGCTGAGGAGACTCAGGAACCTGGGACTGAGGAGCCAGACCTCCAGAGCACATGCATGAACGTGGAGAAGTTTGGGAGCAGGGGTGCTGCTACACTTTCTCTCTTACAGTATTCCCTGTTGAATAAGGAGGATGCTCTTGGCACCCCTGACAGCCTCTTTGCTCACTGGCTGTCAGCAGAGTGTAGCACTCCTTGGGCAGAAAGCCTGCCAGCAGGCATGGCTGCTATCAACCACATATAGCCCAATACAGGATTTCCTTACTGTAGAGGGATGGCTTCCTGAGGAATTCATCCAACAACCTCTAGCCCAAGGCTGTCCTCACAGAGACTGGTACCTTGACTCCACACTGGTGAGCAGCAGCTGGCTCATCTCCAGCTTGTCCCATAGTGTTTGAAAACTCTCAAGGATGGTTTTTGCATAGAAACCTCTGTGGGCAAGGCATTTATATTTACCTATGGCACTGCTACTCAGGAAGCCATCAAAGAATGGTTTAGGTTGGAAGGGACCTCAAAGCTCAGCCAGTACCAACCCCCTGCCATAGGCAGGGACACCTCCCACTAGAACAGGTCACTCAAGGACTTACCTCCAGGGAGGTTGTAGAGCACAGAATCACCCAATGTGACCTTTGATCACACTGGGTGATTCTGTGCTCCACAACCTCCCTGGGCAACCTGTGCCAGTGTCTCACCACCCTCACTGCAAAGATCCCTTTCCTAACATCCAGTTTCAATCTCCCCTCTGCCAGTTCAAACCCATTCCTCCTCATCCTGTCACTACAAGACCTTGTCAGTAGTCCCTCCCCAGCCTTCCTGTACCCCTTCAGATACTGGAAAGAGGAACAAAAAAGCCCCAGCCTGTCTACCTCAGTGTCAGCTGGCATGCTGAGTTCTGCCTGACAAGCTGTGAGCATGGGACACTGCTGTCACATGTCCTCCAGAGCGCTGACAGTGCTGCTGTTGTGAAGAAACCAGCACCAGGGATCGGTGAACAGGCAGCGCAAGGATGCCACCTCCATACAGCTGCAGAATCAGCAGGCGTTGCAGCTGTAGGTATTCCCATCAGAGACTGCTGCTCAGAGGGAAATGGAAAGGTCAGCCCTCTCCAAATCCAGACCACCAGTCTGGCACTTGCTTTTTGAGGTCAGGATTTGATACGCTCCACAGAATGACATCAGCCCTGCTGAGGTGCAGCTCTCAGTGCTGTACCTAAAGCTCTAGTCCCAAAGCTCTGCTAACTCTGCACTGGAGGAGGTTCCCATGCTGTGACAGTCCTCCCAGCACCCTGATGGAGTGTGCTGCCAAACATCAACCCTGTGGCTATGCCTTTACCTACTTCAGCTGAGGCTGCTCAGGTGAGAGGATGAGGTCCTGGCGTGTCACCTCACCTTCCCCATGCAGGGCAGTCCTCAGCATGCAGAAGCCTGCTCACCCCTTCCCCCTCCTCACTACCCCCAGGGCTCAGCAAAGGTAGCGGTTCTGAAGACCCCCCAAAGCACAGCTGGGCAACACCTAAGGTTTAGCAAGCATCAAGGAGAGCCAAACCTTGCACCTGCTTGTGTCAAACTAGTGCAACAACAACAGTTTGATCCAATCTAATCAATCCTGGACACATGTGTTTGAATGTAAATTCAATCACTGACTGAAACGGTTTAACTTAATTAATGGTGAGTCCCTTGACCGTGTTTGCACCATGACCTGCTCAGCTAACAAAAACTGATCACATAGCTGAGCCCTGCTTTGCTGATTAGAGCAGAGTAATTTAAATGAGGACTGTAACAGTTTCCTTATGCCATTCTGGGGTCATTGTGCCATTTGATTGATTTTTAAATCCATTTAGCAGGATTGGACCATTTGCTAATAGATCTTTAATGCCTGTTTGCTAGCAGAGAGGACTTTGGAAAGAGACGTTAACACAGGTTTCCACTTGTTACTTACTGCTCTCATTATTGGAGCACACTTTTCCCTGTGCTTCCCAAAAAAACTGCTGCTTGTCCAGCACTCCCCCTCCAACTAACTTTGCAATCCATTTGGTTGTAGATGCCCATTGGGAAGGAGAACAGAGCTCCACAGCATTAACATATGCACCTCCATACAAAAAAGGACCCTGCTAAGGCTGCAGCAGGACATCAGCACTGCCTGCCCATCTCATTGCACTCGAGAGCAGTAAAGCCAAAACCTCATCAGCTGCTCAGAGAACCAGCTGCTCTTTTTTCACTGCAGAAAGGGAAGTTTTCACAAAGCAGGTTAAAACTTCCCTCACTTCCTCAACTACTTGTGTAAGTCCCATCTACCAGCACTCGTGAGTCTTCCCTGGCAGAGAGCCTCGAGTTACACCGTGAGAACAGCTCCTCAGTCATCTCTATCACTTCAGCCAAAACAACAATGGAAAAGAGCCTCTGGTTTTCATAAACTCGTGGAAGGGAGGTAGAGAAGAGACCTTGGGCTCATCCCGCAGCTCCTCACTGGTGTCACCAGCACCGTGTCTGTGTCACTGATGGCTTTCAAACAGCAGCAAAGCAACAGCAGCCACCTCTCCTCCAGTGACTCTGGTTATGGGGTCCCAGCTGTGACCCTGCCCGGCCTGTGTCTTTCAGCTTTGAGCTTGTGCCAGCCCAGAGTTGCTGTGAAGTTAGAGAAGGGACTCTGTGCCTGACAAAGCATCTGCAGCAGCCAGCTGCAAGGACAAGGCTTTGGCACACGGCGATGGGATGCAGCACACAGGACCAAGGGCGAGGGCACAACAGAGAGCAAGCTGTTATCAGCTTACAGCCTCAAATGGTGAGATGATCTTGGCTCAGCTAAGCTTCTGCTGATGACTCTGGGCTGGATCACTCACCCAGGGAAAAGGAGGGGAAAACTGTGTGGGAGGAAACCTGAGGGAGGGAGGATGGGTTCAGGGAAACCACCTCAGCAGCACTCGGCAATTAGGGTGGGAAAAGCTGATGCTGTGGCTCACAGCACACATTCTGCAGGGCTGGAAGGCAGTTCAAGGAAGCCTTATCCTAGACTCTAACCTTGTCCCATCAAGGACAGGGAGAGGACAGATAATGGCTTAAAAGGAAAGTGGCCTGTACAGAAGGAAAAGCAGGCCACAGTTGATACAAGGGCCAGAGCCAGAACTGTATCTCCCTTGTGTCCCCAGACTGTAGCTCAGGCAGGTTTCACCCTACCCCTGTGCAGGGGGCCTGGCAGCAATCCCCCACTTGATCAGCAGTTTTGAGGGAAGATTCTTCTCTTCCTTTTCCAGCCATTTGTGAGTATTAAGTCCTTAATGGCAGCTTCCAGCAACAGAAGAAGGGGACACAGCTTCAAGCTGTGCCAGGGGAGGTCTAGGCTGGATGTGAGGAGGAAGTTGTTGGCAGAGTGATTGGCATTGGAATGGGCTGCCCAGGTAAGGGGTGGAGTCACTGTGCCTGGAGGTGTTGAAGCCAAGCCTGGCTGGGGCACTTAGTGCCATGGTCTGGTTGATTGGCCAGGGCTGGGTGCTAGGTTGGGCTGGGTGAGCTTGGAGGTCTCTTCCAGTCTGGTTGGTTCTATGACTCTAAACCCCCAGCCTCACTCAGGCAGCCCTCCTGCTTCCAGGGATGTGCCTTCCCTGCTGGGCTGCCCAGGAAGGGGACAAGGCTTACAGCACTGAAGCCCAAAATCCCTCCAGGAGGGCCACCCCTGATCTCTTCCCAGCACCCCTGGCACTGACTGCCAGCCCGTGCCGCTTTGACTCGGACTAACCCTCGCACAGGTGACCACAAAGCAGCAGACTTCACGAGCAAGACAGCAGGGACCGGCCTGTCAGTGACGGCAGCAGCCTTCTGCCCTGTCAGCATCGCAGAGCCAGCCCCTCCAGCAGAGGTGGGATTGTCTTTCAGGTGCTGCCTAATTGAATTTCAAGCTATTTTTTCAAATGTATGACACAGAAGGCAGCCTCTTTGCTCCCTGGAACTGTAAACCGTGACTCATCCTTCCCAGCTCAGAGACAGAAGCACAGAGCAAAGGGACTCCAAAGGCTGGCCAGCGAAGCGACAGGAACCACAGAGGTTCACCTCAGGGAGAGGAGGTGAAGCCCAAGACCTCTTTACAACACCCTGGTTCGTGACTGCAGTTTGTTTCTTTATCTCCAGGACCATGCTCTGTCGCTCATCTCTGGAGTGGTACCTGCAAGTGAGGGAGGAGAATGATGAAGGCAAGAGGTTGTTTTTTCCCTCTAGGCAGTGGTGGGAAGAGACATGTCCAGGGCCTGGCTGAGATCCTGCTACTGCAGGTCAGTGGATCCCTCACACAGGGCTTTTGCACCACTTGGAGAAACTAGCAGAAGGTTTGCAGATAGGACAGGAGGACACCTTCCAGAGAAGCAAGGAGAATGCTGGCATGTCCTCCTCAGCCTGTCTATGCCTGATCTCCACTGACACGAGGCCCATTTGGCTCTGTGCAGACAACTTCAGCATCAGTCCCCACACCCACCCCCTGCCCTAGCAGCAGGGTCACCAGCACCTCTAGGATCTTTTATGTCTGGGCCCATTCTGAAGGCTCAGAGTTAAAGGAGGATATAAATGTTGGAAAGCTGCAGAGCAGTAAAAGACCACACAGAAAGTGTTAAAGAGACTCGGACACCTTTGCAGCATCACCTGATGGGGACCATGGATGTGGCATTGCTGAGTGGAGACACCTCCAGCCACACTCTCACTAATGCACTGACCCTTATGGTAGCAGGAAAGAGAGGTATGCACGGTGGGCAAAGAACAAACAGCTTGAACTGAAAAGTGAACAGGATGAGTCACCCACCCCAAACCAAGACCTGTGCCCAGACTGCAGCTCTTTAAGTGTCACAACACTGTCCCTGTATGAATGTGTAATTCCCCTCCCATCTCTGCTCTGTCTGCTGCTGTGGTATGACAGATGACAGAAGTCTGGGGAGAGATGCCTCAGGCTGAACTAATTTCAAGCTCCCTTTCAGAGCACTTTGATACTGAAAGTTACACACTTGACATTTCCATACCTTTAGCTCTGTGGTTACAGCTTTTTTGGGATCTGACCTGATGGAAGCCTCCACAGCTCAGCTCTGAGGGAAGATGTTTAGTGTCTCAGAAGTAGAAGATACTGAGGGTTGCATCTGACCTCACTAAGAGATTTCAGTTCACACAATGTCAGCATCGATCTTTGCCTCTGGAATAAATAATAGATCCTCTTTCTGGATCAGTTCTGTCTCAGCTTTATGAATTATAAGCCTAGGAAATGTATTTGAAATGCAATTCCTAAGCATCCTAGAGCACAGTGAATTCTTCAGGTGATTGAAGCCTTCATTGCATTTGTTTCCCTTGTTTTAACAAATCCTTCCTCAACTTTTGGACATTTATCTTATTGAAGCTGTTCACCAAACAGTTTGAGTAATTGTGAACCAGAGGGTTTCCTGGACACAGTTTGCCTCTGGTATCCTCTGTGCCACAGCATTGATTTAGCTCCCTCAGCAGATGGGAGTGAAGTAAGGAAGAGCAGAGCGAGATGGAAGTTAATCTTAGTGCCCACCTTCACCTGCCAGCAAAAGGGAAGCCATTCAGGCCAAAATGTATCTGGACAGGGTATGGTTGCCTGGTGTCTGGAAGCTCAAGGGCAGGCAGGTTGTCTTCTCCTGGCCTCCAGCCACATTTTGGGTGACTGTAGCATCCTGTAACCATCACACCATTTTACCAGAGTCAACCCCTTTGCTGGGCACCCACCAGAAGCAGGCAGTGAGCATTAGGATTCGAGCCCCAGCTGTGGACATGTTCCAGCTTATGCTGTGCTGCTCCTTTCTGCTGCACGTCTGCACTGCTGACAACACATCAGCAAATACAGCCAGCTCTAGAGCCTGTCTGCAAACACATGTAGCTGTCATCTTTCCTTGCAAGGCTCAGCTCCCTGAACAGACAGAACTCATTTTTCATGCATTATCCCTCTAAACATATGTCCGATGTCTTCCTGTGTGTCCACATGGTGTAAACAATAGCACTTGTGTCACTTAATACTGAGCTATGATTGTTTCTCACTAGTGAGTACTGCTGCAATCTTTGGGTGGGAGGAATTGAAAGAGGGGCAGGTTGTGTATGTTTGAAACCCACTGAAGTCTTGGAGGGGACTGCATTTTTCCTGCCAAAGTCAGAATAATGAGGGCTGACAAGAGGAGATGTGGGAAACAGCTCCAAGGCCATCACTAACAGTTAGCTCTCCAGGTCAGGGCTGGAACTGAGCCATTAAGCTGTACAATCTCACCAGAGATTAAGTCCTCTGCTGATCTTATGCTGGATAAACCCACTTAAAGCAGCAAAGACTGCACAATTTCATCAGGTTCCAGGAGAAATGCACATTCAGTGCAGATGCCTGGGAGAGTCAGCTCCTCTCCAGTAGTGCTTCCAGTGCATTTCTGCCACAGACTTGCTAGGTGACCACAGGGAAGTCACTAAAGCCTCAGAACAAGTCTAGCCTGGAGCAGTTATCTCCTTGCTCTCAGGCTTAGGGCTCAGCAAAGCCTGCAGCAGTTACCTCCTTGCTCTCAGGCTTAGGGCTCAGCCTAAGTTTAAAGCTCTTATAGACAGGAAACCGGTAGCCTTCTCTTAATCCAGCCCTGAAGCAAAGCTCTTTCCTTATGGGAATGTCATAGGCCAACAGAGGAGAGATGTTTGTTAAACATGGCAGCATCACCTGAGAGGAGAGGGGCAGTCTGCTGTGCCTGCCTTGGGACCCACAGCTGTTAGCACAGGGAGACTCAGGGTGATAAACCTGGGGAGCAGGGGTCTTGTGTGCTTCCCTTCCCTTAGGAGCTGAGTGCCAGCTCTGGAGCATCTCTGCCTCCACAGGAGAGAAAACCATCTACCAGCAAGATGAGAAATGGCTTTAAATCAGACATAAGTGCTGCTTAAAGAGGAACTTTAACCCAGAGACAGCAATGAACGTCAACATGACAGAGTCACCTGCCTTGGCACTGCAGGGCTGCCTTCTAGAAGCAAATACTCCACCCCACGTTTTGTATTTGCATACACAGTCAGCAGCCTCTGACTGTACAGCTGCCCTCAAACCACAAACTTGGGAGCAAATCATGGCAGCTTGCTAAAATGTAGTAGTGCCTTCTAAAGCACCACAGAAGAACTCAACCGCCCCCACCACTGCTGCTCCACTCTGACCTGCGCAGCCCCTGGCAGGTGGGCTGGCCAGTGGAAAGAGAACACAGAAGCACTTCTAGTGTCAAAAATGATCTTGTTCTTCTGCAGCTCACGAAAGATATTTTAAATAGCAGAACATCCACTCTGTGTGTATGATTTGCTTTCATTCATGCCTCGTTCTGCACATGTTCCTCTGTACCAGCAGATCAATACCTCTGTTTTCCCAGGTGACTTCAAAAAGCCAAGAGTGGGGCAAAACACCTCTGCAGAGCAGGAAGACAGCTTCAGGCATTTGTGTGAATCCTGGAGTCTGAAACAAGCAGCATGAGTCTACCAAGGTGGTCACTGGAGTCATCTCTGGCTTGCTTTCCTCCCACCAGGTCAGGCACTGCAAGGAGAACTACAGCTCTGCTCCCTCCTTCCTGAGGACAGAGTCCTGCCAGCAGGTGCCCTGTGCTGTGAAAGCCATAACTGCAGTGGGAAAGCAGCAGGAGCAGTGCAGCCAGAGGAGAAGATATGTGTACCCTAATCCGTGCCCTGCTTCCCACCACCTCGCTTGCCACCTCCCAGGCTGCTCATTAGTGCAGGGCTTGGTGGAGGACACGAACACTGAGGGGTAAGAACTGGGTGATCTAACAGCTGCCCAAACCACTCAATGAATATTTAACAGGACAGTGGAGCTGAATTTATTCCCACGGTGCCAAATAACAAGCAGTAGCAAACACTGGTTGAAGATGGATACCAGAAAGCAAGCAACCAATCAATCAAACCAAACCGGACCCAAACCAGCACTGCTCATGCAGCACCGGAACAGGCTGCCCATAAAGGTTGTGGGGAAGATGATGACATCTTGGGTTTTGGGGCTCTTCTCTGAGCCTGAAGGCAAGAATGTAATCTGAGACTCGAAAGAGGGCACTTTAGAGTAGATACTAGGAAGAAATTCTTTCCTGTGAGGACGGTGAGACACTGGTACAGGTTTCCCAGGAAGCTGTGGACGCCCCAGTGCTCAGCACAAGGACCACGGCACCTGGCCCCGCCACTCGCCTCCAAGAGCCATCGCTACCTCAATCTGCACCTTGGAGCAGCTTCACAGCATGGGGGTGAGATTGTCCCTGCACTGATTGCAGGAGCAAACAGGAAGCAGCAAGATGATGATCTAGGAGCAGGTAGCTGTCCTATGCCCTCGACACATACACACAAGCATCCCCTCTGCTCCTCCTCACCAAAAGTGAAACTCCCTTCTACCAGGGGATAAAACCAGGATCAAGCCTTTGCTTATTGCAGGAGCTAGAAGACAACACTGAAGGAAAGGATCATCCCACTGCATACCACAAGACCCAAACTTCCAGGCTGATCTTCAGGTTCAGAAAGAGACCCAAACTCCACAACACCATCATCTGCCCCACTCTTTGGAAAATGCAGCATTTCACAGCCTCTCTGTCTGAGCAAAGCTCCTTTTCCTGTCAACAGGACTGGAGCTCACGGAGAATTACTCTGATAACAGACTTGTACCAGCTATAGATTTGGTCTCTGCCTGCCATTAGCCCCTGCCAGGCCAGCTGACATCAGTCAGCTTTAGTTCTGCCTCAAAATAGCACAAAGAAACAAGAGCCTTGCAGCAGCTCTACAGCAGACATTCTGCACAGCATCTGAACATCTCTAGTCCTTTTGTAACCTTCTGTAGGTTTTCAAAACCAGCTAGAAACAGGTTTCTAAACCACCACAAAAATGCCTCTTTGCACGAAGGAAGTGAAAAGCAACTCCATTTCCCATGTAAAACAACAACAAAGGAGTAACTGCCAGCAGGCAGGGAGGTGTGGAGCCACTGGAAGTGGCTGAAGAGCAGCCCACCACCTCTTGGAAGGCTGGGCACAAATATGCTGCTCCAGTTAAAAAGCAGAGGGAACAAATGCTGCTGGAGAGCATCAGGCAGAGTTGTTCCCCCAATGCCCACTGCTAGAGAACACGTTACTGCCTGACAGCCCACTCCAGTCTGCAGGATGCTGTCAGCTGCTGAGGACAAAGCACTCGCTGTGCACAGTCAGTTACTGCAGACATGGCCAAACACACTGACCTCACATGGCAGTTCCCTGCTATTTGATGTTCCCAGCCTGGGGCCAAACTGAAGGCACTAGAAAAGATTTGTCTCCTAAATGTTGCTGCCCCAAGTGAGCAGTGTGTGTTGGTCTGGGAGGCCACCCACATCTTGGACCAAGGATCACATGAACGCTCCTGAAGGTCAGCAGCAAATCCCACAACTGTTGTCTACCACTGCAGCCATCTTCAGGGAATATCTCATCAGTGCCTTGGAGAATGTCAGGCTGCAGCTGAGTACTGTCGTGGAGGGCCCATAGGCCCGAAATCAGACCTGCATATGCCTTGCTCTGCCTGGACATGTTTTTCCTGCTTTTAGTCAGGGGTGAGCACGTGGCCAGCACAGAGGGGCACAACGGGCCTGGAGCCACGTGCAGTCTGGCCTGCCCAGGCTTTAGGTTGTGGAAGCCCCCACATGCTCAGCTCACGCTTGCCGGGTGCTAGGCCCATGTGAGCCCCATGTTTGGAAAGTCCAGGCCTGTGGCTCCTTGCCTATTATGGCAAGGTTGGCTGACTGCAAGCCCGATTGGTTATTGGTGGCCAATGAGACCATCGATCTCGGCCCACAGTTCATAAATAGAGGTGCACTCAGGTGGCAGCGTTCCTCTTTCGCTCGCCGGTGCATGCACTCAAGCCTGCCTTTACGGAGCTCAGACTCCCCGTGCAGCCGTGCATCCCTCTGCACGCCCATTGCCTTATTCCCTGGTGTGTGCCACAGCCACGAGATACCAGGAGCAGACCTATTCGTCTGCACATCTGCACCTGCAAGTGCTGCCTACGAGCTCCCTGGACGCAGCCGCCGGAGGGACCCAGCAGCTACGGGTGAGAGGCTATCACCCCTGAAGCCGGGAGTATTCCAGCCTTGGAGTCCACGGGCGAAGACCCTAAGGAGTTGGACACTTTACAGAGGCTGTGGCGTAGCCCGGAGGGTGATTTATAATTAGTCAAAATAGTGAGTAAATATCTCTTTAATTCCTATTGTGCCTGCCACAGAGCAGAAAACTTTCAGCCCACTCTGCTGGGCAAACAGTATATAGACCCCAAGCGGCAGTAGCCACGGGGAAAACTCTGTTAATAGTCCTATGCTAGTCATTGTATTATAGTTATTAGCCATTTGTGATTATACCCTTAATGTCTTCATAACCGTGTACGAATAAATATTAATATTATAAGTTCAGTGGTTGGGGGTGGAGAGAGTTGACAAATATTGAAGTTTAATAAATATATACATTTTTATAAATATTCTCTCGCATTAGTTAATTTCTCCCCTTCGCCACACACGGGCGATAAGGGCAGATTTCCCCCTCCACCACAAGTACCACCCAGCTAGGAAGGTCCCACAGACACCCTGTCCTGTATTGTGCTGGTGCAATGGCTAAGAGAGCAGCAAACTGTCTGGTTTGGCTTCCAGGCTGTTTTATAAACCCACTGTGTGCAGTGACCTTCAGCCCTACTTTTTGAGGACAATCTAATCCCATTTCTGTCGTTTTACCATCTCCAGTGAGCATTTAACAGAACTGCTCTGTGCCCAGGCTGCCAGCAGAAAGGGAAGAAACTCTGAACACAGAGAAAGCAAAAGGGTCTCTGCTCAAGAGCCACTCAAGGCTGGAAGCTCTAACACAGTATTAAGGGCAATGTCACAGGTGGTTCAGGTTGCTCTCTCCATCTGCTTTATACTAGGGATTGACTGCTTGTACCTCAGAACAAAAAGAAAACCAAACAAAACCCCAAAGACAGCCAAAACCAACCAAACAAAAGCCAAACTCAAACCATATCCAGAGGAACAAAGAAAGAAAAATTCTACTGAAGAATCCAAAACTGAACCTGAGAGAACAAAACCAAATCTCCAAACATTATCTTCCAACGAGTCTCCCAATACCAATCTTTACTCTAGACAGACCAAAACCCACTGATTAGTGCTTCATTTACTTACCATGAAAATAGAGCTCAAAAATATCCTCCTTAGTCAGTGTTAATCATTTTAAAAGGAGCTGATGAGCTGCAGCTGATTTCACTGTCTACACAAATCCTGTTACACACAGATTTTGCTGCCACCTTGTGAACACTGAGTGAGGAGGTTTGGTTCCCACACACCCAGGTCTGCCATCTTTATTCAATGCAGCTCAGATGACTTTAATGCAGACACCTTCTGGACAGGAGCTCATTGTGACAAAGGACAGGTGACTCAGGTGCTTAGTGAAGAACACATTAAAAGGCTGAATGAGCAACTCTTAGTCTTCTGCACTTTCCACACGCTTGTGTGTCACAGTTTATTACCACAAACAGCATGGAAACCATCACTAAATTCTTTCTGATAAAAATATTGCAGCTTTGCACCCAAGCTGTATGGCTGTCTTCAAAACTGAATACACTGGTGCCTGCAAAACAAAGAATCAAAGATCAAAGATACCTGATGAAATGTTTGCAGCAGACTGTGGCAGGGAATAGAAAGCATGATCTAAAAAAGCAAGGCAAAGCAAAGCAAAACCTCACTAAAATCCACCTGTATTTGTAGATGGATCTACCTTACAGAAAGCTAAATTAAAACCTCCCAATTCCATACAATGTTTCCATTTGTCCACAAATGTAAGAGGGAAAAAAAAAAAATCACAGAATTGTCAGGGTTGGAAGGGATCATCCAGTTCCAAACACCCTGACACGGGCAGGGACACTTTCCACTAGATGAGGTTGCCCAGAGCCACATCCAGCCTGGCCTTAAAAACAGCCAGGGATAAGGCTTCCACCACCTGCCTGAGCAACCTGTTCCAGTGTCTCACCACCCTCATGGTGAAGAACTTCCTAGCATCTAATCTAAATCTACTCTCCTCTAGTTTTGCTCCATTTCCCCCCAGTCCTATCACTACCCCAGACCCTAAAAAGTCCCTCGCCAGCTTTCTTGTAGCCCCCTTCAGATACTGGAAGTCCACAATAAAGTCTCCTCAGAGCCTCCTCCTCTCCAGACTGAACAACCTCAATTCTCTCAGCCTGCCCTCATAAGAGAGGAGCTCCAGCCTTCTGATCCTAAGAGAAGTCACCCACTCCTCATCAGGTAGTTGAGGCAGCACAGACTGCTTGTACTCATTTCTCAAGACAACATCTCGAGTTCCCAGCTGTAGGGATGCCATTTATTAGCCTTATCTGCAAGAACATTTCATCTACATTTGAGAACGGTGCAGAGAACACTTCTCAGTTAAAAAACCCAGAGATTTTCACACTCCAACAAATGCCATTCTGTTCTCTATTTAAAATAAAAAGAAGTGTTTTCTTCTCTTAGGGAAAGAGCATCAAGCAGTTTTACTTTCTGCTTCTCAGTTACATCACAGTCAGTGAATATGGAAGACAAGAATATCACAAGTACCTCCTCACTACTGGTGCCAGCTAGTTAAGGCTGTACTTACTGCTTCTGCATCGTGCTCAAGTCCAATGTCATGGTGCTCCAGTTCATCGTCCCGAAACTGCTTTATTGTCTTTAAAAGCAGCAGTTAATTAGTAAGTCTGTTTGGCAGAGAATGTATACAAAGCCACATGCTGTTGAGTACTGCATGCACCAGAGTGGCTACCTGGTGCCCAGGTCTCCTCAAAAACCTGACTCTCCAATTCATCAGGAAAGGAACTGCTTATGGCACTCCCAGCCCTGCAGTTCTTTTAGCAGTCTCAAAAACAGTACTGAAGAACCAAGCTGCTGTTCAATGCATCACTGCATTCTTCACTGTCACGAAAATCCATACTCACAGTAACCCATAATGCTAATGAGTTTCACACATACAAATTACTCTGACAATTTAAATAATGGAATTAAGGTCCCTGCCTTGCCAGATAATCAGCAAGGGTGTTTCCCTGTAAGCCAACAGGGCTATGGTCCCTGTCAGCATGCCCTAAAGAGCACTGTTTTTCCTCTTCTTTCGGGTGGCTTTAAAGACCTTTCTCTCCAGAGGCCTGCAAAAAACCTAGGATTGCTTACAAAAGGGCTCAGGGCTCACAGGCACCCAGACCTGTCCCTGCCCAACAGGTTCAGTGCTCCTGAAGGAAAAACATCCTTTTACCTTAACGCTTCTGTTGCCTTCAGCATTCTGAGAGATCTAACTCCGTGAGCATCGTTCCAGAAGACTAAAGTCCCATTAGATAATTCCATTAAAGTACTTTCTGAAGGGGTAGGTAAATACCTGCAATAGTTCTTTGTACTTTTCTGGGTCTTCCTCCATCAGCGTTCGGATCTGGTTGTTGTAGTGATTTGATATGCTCTCCTCCACCGCCACTGTGCAAGCCATTGCACCTTTCTTTCCCAGTAAAGCACTTCCAGCCCCTGTGACCATGGTACCAAACACATGCAAACAACAAAGCTTGAAGCAATACAAATACCTTACACGTTTGAGGGCTTCATGAGGACTAGAACAAACATACCTAGGACAAAGCCTGCTACGTTCCAGAAAGGCAATAAAACAGTAGGTCGGACCCTGTAGGCAACCACGAGCTCATTGAACTTTTTCAGGTGGGCTTTCTCTTGATCCCACATTTGCTGCAAGACAGACAGGCCACCATAAAGCAGAAACCCAGAAAAGGCAAATGAATAAGCTGCAGTAAACCAAACCAGCCCAGGCTCCTCACACCTTTGCTGCACAGGTGAGGCTGTTCGCATCGCAGGAAGTGAACAGCGAGGAAGAGCAGATGAGGATACTTATCAACAGGCAACTGGGCTGGTTTGAGGGTAACTGGAATATTTTAGTGACAAAAATGAGATGCTAGGCTGTGAAAAGGAAGCAAAGGTGATGGCTACTGCACTCATAGGTTTACTGAGATGTATAAAAACAAGAGCACAAACACAGCTAAGACAAGAGTGTGTCTCTGTCGGAGTTGGTGCCTGTGCTTTTCTCTCTGGGCTGCTTCTGTGTAACTAATCTTTCTGCTTCTAACCCCCCTTGCCCATCCTCCAAACTCACCTTGCACATAAGGCAGACTCTGGGATAAGGTAGAGTGGTGGAAAGAAGGTGGCAGGGTGGTTGGGAGCCCCTCCTGGGGACTCTGGTTTCTGGGAGGGCTGCTGTGTTCCTGTATTACTTTTAACTTGTGTAACTCTGTAGCTGTAACTATTGTAACTCTCTGCTTGTACTTTGCGCTGAGCTGTGAATAGAAACCTTCATTCCCTAACTTCCAGCTGGCTGAGTCTAGTCTGGGTGATTTCATTCTGAGGGGGTCAGGTAACTCCCAAAGCATCACAGCAACTTAATACCCTTGCAACAGAAGTCTCTGGGATACTCCTACAGCACTGCGGCACTGTGGCTCCCTGGCCAAGGCGTCGCAGCACTCCTCACGAACCCGCGAGGTTAGGCGTGCTCACAGCTGTCACCAACAGCTTCATTCGGCCCCCGCTCATCGAACACAAAGGAACCAGCAACTTTTAGGTCCGCAAACCTGGATAATGGGCCCCACGCTCGATCTGCCCAGGACTGCCATCTGTCCCGCATAAATGCGGCTGGCCCCGTACTCTCCGGCATGGTCCACCCGGATGATGCGGTCCACGACGGGCTTGTTGATGCCCTCCAGAGACACCCGCCTGCTGCAGAGCCTGCGGGACACCCCTCCGCCGGGCAAGGGCCACCCCTCCCGGACACCTGCCGGAGAGACAAAGGTGACGCCGGCTCTGCCGCCGCCCAATCCCCGTCCGAGGCAACTCCGGGCGGCGGTGCGAGGCCTAAGGCCGTCGTTCAGGGATCGCTCCCGCCGGGTGAGAGGTGGGCGGCCACGGGAGCAGGCCCGAGTCCCTACCCGCGCCGCAGCGGAGCCGGCACAGCCCCAGCGAGCGCCACACCGCCGGAGCCACGGCGGCCGCCGCCATCCCGCTAACCCCGACGGCTCCCCGCGTCGCCCCTCCTCTACGTCATCACGGCGAGCCGCGACCCGGCGCCGCCCCGATTGGCTCCCCGCGGCCGCCGCCCCGCACGGCGGCACCGGCGGGCGAGGCTGGCGTCCCCCGGCTGCCGTGGCAGCGGCGCCGGCACGCAGCCCGCGGAACGCTCCGCCAAGCGGCAGGGGCCTTAGACCCCCGGGCCCAGAAAGGCGTTCCCGGCCCCAGCTGACTCCGAGGCACAGCAAACTACTTCCAGAAATCATCAGACGTTACAGCTAAAAATAGTTACTGAGCGTTAATCTCTTCACAAGAAAGGCAGAAAACATTCCCGAACATTCCACAGTAATCCCACCTGAGGGGTGGTCGTAGCCAGGAGGAGGTTGCTCTCTTCTCTCAGGTGGCCAGCGCCAGAACGAGAGGACACAGCCTCAGGCTGCGCCGGGGGAAGTTTAGGCTCGAGGTGAGGAGAAAGTTCTTCACTGAGAGAGTCATTGGCTACTGGAATGGGCTGCCCAGGGAGGTGGTGGAGTCGCCGTCCCTGGAGCTGTTCAAGGCAAGGTTGGACGTGGCACTTGGTGCCATGGTCTAGCCTTGAGCTCTGTGGTAAAGGGTTGGACTTGATGATCTGTGAGGTCTCTTCCAACCTTGGTGATACTGTGAGACTGTGATACTGTGATAATCGGCTCTCACACATAATGAACAGTGTGCCGCTGGCAAAGTTCAAGTCATAAACAAGCAGCACAGCATCACCTTCCAATACAGGCAACAGCCATCAGCTTACAAACAGAGCTCCACCACCTCGGAGAGCAGAAACGTGAATTTAAAAGGTACTGACACGAGTGCTGAATGCTGTATCTCCAAACTGTAATTTCTCAAACATTCACATTCTAGAACCAAGAGTCGAGCTGTCTATACAAGAATAAAACACAAGTAGGAATGCCTTAACACAGGGGCAAAGCACCAAAGAAGGCTGCTCTACAGCACTGGTGAGGGCTTTTCCTGTGTGCACCACCTGACTGATGCTCTCTTCCTACTCCCAGTGCTTATCCGGAGCTCTTACCAGCTGGATTTCTCTGAACCGTTTAGTGCAGTCATCTACTGTTCAACTGCAATTAATAGTTCAGAGCAAAATAAATAGCAAAGTCTCTTCTCAGCTGTATTTATAAACTGCTTTCAAGCCCACGCTGTATTTTCTTCTCCAATGCACTCTTTCAGAACACTGACAGATGACGTGGTCCTTTGCTTTGGTTCTAAAAGAGAGGCGACTGAAACATGGAATACCTTTCCCCTCCCTCACAATTCTTAAGGCATCATTTGTAGAAACAGTACAAGGTTCTTCAAGAGAGTTTAAGTTCCAATCACATTTTACCCCAAACACTGACAAAATAGGGATTTAAACTCCAGTAACCTGGAAATCGTAGCAGCAGTAAGTGCCCTACTGTACAATTTTTGGGCAGGTCTAACATAGCATCAATTAGCCAAGTCTAAGGCTCATTGGCATAATCAAGAGTAAGACCTTCGGCGTCCATTAGATAAACCACAGTGCCAGGGTGCCAATCAGCTGCTCAGCTGCGAAATGCTCATCTAGTGGTCGTGGGAGTGTCAGGAAGTCAAGTTCTTCTGGCTTGTCACTGCTGTCTAGGATGCCTCTGAGCTTCTGTTATTTGTCTGATTAGGAACAGCTTGTCACGACTCTCCTAGGCAGACACAACAAAAAGTATGCTCCAGATGAACAGAAGTAGCACAACTTACATAGGAACGGCTCATTTCTTCATTAGAAATAAACAGGTTCACCCTTCCCCTTGTAGTCTAATGAGGTGCTCCCTGCATGCTCTAAACTACAACTCAAACTTGAAATAGTCTGGATTTCTTTTCTCTCGTGTTAGGTCATGTAAACAGTTTTGCCTTGAGCCTATTAAAAACATCTTGCACACCTGAAAATCTGAAACTGCACTTCCAGGAAGCCTAACAACAGGGAACAAACAAAAATAAAAACAGCACACCAGGACTTCCACAACTCCCAACTCATTTGAGAAGCCCTGGAAAAGCAGTAAAGCTTTGCTCCCAAATTCCTTATTCTTGAAGCATCTCAAGCCAGGACAGTAAGTTTGGAAGGATGGGTTGTTAAATGCTCTATCCAAAACCACATACAAGGAAATGAGCAATTTCCTAGCAAACTGAGCAGTGTTACTAGTGAGGCTAGGCTTTGACTAGAGCCGGGCTTGACAGGCAAGGACATGGAATTGTTGGAGCAAGTCCAGAGGGCCACAAAGATGCTCAGAGGGCTGCAGCAGCTCTGCTATGAGGACAAGCTACAGGAGCTGGGGCTCTTCAGAATGGAGAAGAGAAGGCATCAGAAAGACCTTATAGTGGCCTTCCAGCATCCGAAGGGGACTACAGGAGGGCTGGGGAAGGACTACTGGCAAGGTCTTCTCACGATAGGATGAGGAGGAATGGGTCTGAAATGGCAGAGGGGAGATTCAAACTAGATGTTAGGAAAGGGTTCTTTGCAGTGAGGATGGTGAGACACTGGCAGAGGTTACCCAGGGAGGTTGTGGAGCACAGAATCACCCAATGTGATCACATGTGGTGATTCTGTGCTCCACAATCTCCCTGAATGTGTTCAAGGCCAGGCTGGATGAGGCCTTGAGCAACCTGTTCTAGTGGAAGGTGTTCCTGCCTATGGCAAGGGGGTTGGAACTGGGCGAGCTTTGAGGTCCCTAACAACCTAAAGCATTCTATGATTCTATGACAACAGGATACGAAGACTACCAAGCATGGTAGCAGCTTCTGATGGCCACACAGAACTATGTCTGCAGTGGCACCAAAGAACATGTAGCAGTAGCAGCGACTTGCTCCACACCGAAGACCTGTTGTTGCAAGTGGTGCTACAACCTGCACTCAGGAGCAGATCAAACATGGTGCAGTTACACAGGCTTGAAGGGAAAGGTATGGAGTTGGGCCCCTGTTGTTGAGAGCAGAGCAGGAAATAGAAGTGCCTTCCACCGTCTTACACAACCCCCACAGGAAGCACAGGATTTGGGTTTCCGTTTGTCAGAAAAAAACTCATGCATATGAGAGGGTTCAAACAAGACAGCAGATGAAGAACAGGGCCACTGCTTCCCAGAAGTCTATCTCATGCCTGTGTGTTGCCTGCTGTCACCAGACTCCACTGCAGTTGCTACAGCTGACACCCAGGAAAACCAGTCAGCCTGAGAAATGTCATAGTACAATCAGTATTTTACCCTGTGCAATTTGTGAACCATTCTTCGCTGCCTGTGCCAACACCAGCTTGTTCCTCTGCAGGCCTGATTCCTGACACAACGAAGAAAAACTTCAAGGCTACAGAAAGGTGGATTCAGATCTTACCAAAACCAGTTGTTCCCTCAGCAGCTCAACCACTCGTTTGTGTGCTCCAGCCAAGGCAATAAAATAGAACATGATGAGGCTGCAAACAACAAACCAACATTAAATGTTAACATTGTGCACAACAGAATTAGTCAGAGAAAGGCTGTTATGAGCTAGAGAGCAGAAGGTGCTTAAAATGTTTTGTTCTTTTCCAAACAGTAGTAAGTAGTAGGGCTGCAGTATAAGTCATCCTCCACCTTTTACACAGGCTGTATGATCATAGAATGGTTTAGGTTGGAAGGGACCTCAAGGATCATCCAGCTCCAACCCCCTGCCATAGGCAGGGACACCTCCCACTAGAGCAGCTCGCTCAAGGCCTCATCCAGCCTGACCTTAAACACCTCCAGGGAGGAAGCATCCACAACCTCCCTGGACAACCTGTGCCAGTGTCTTACCACCCTCACTGTAAAGAACTTCCTCCTAACATCCAGTCGGAATCTCCCCTCTTCCAGCTTAAACCCATTCTCCCTCGTCCTGACATTACTAGACCATGTAAATAGTCCCTCCCCAGCTTTCCTGTAGGCTCCCTTCAAATACTGGAAAGCCACTATAAGGTCTCCTCGAAGCCTTCTCCTCTCCAGGCTGAAGAGCCCCAACTCTCTCAGCCTGTCCTCATAGCAGAGGTGCTCCAGCCCTCTGATCATCTTCGTGGCTCTCCTTTGGACCCGCTCCAGCAGTTCCATGTCCTTCTTGTATTGGGGGCTCCAGAACTGCACACAGTACTCCAGGTGGGGTCTGACGAGAGCAGAGTAAAGGGGGAGAATCACCTCCCTTGCCCTGCTGGCCACACTTCTCTTGATGCAGCCCAGCACTCGGTTGGCTGTCTGGGCTGCATGTGCACACTGCCGGCTCATGTTGAGGTTCTCGTCGACCCAGACCCCCAGGTCCTTTTCCTCAGGGCTGCTCTCAGCCATTCACCACCCAGCCTGTATCTGTGCCTGGGATTGCACCGACCCAGGTGCAGGACCTTACACTTGGTCTTGTTAAACGTCATGAGGTTGGCCTGGGCCCACCTCTCCAGCCTGTATGATAGAGTAAACCAAAACCAAAACCCCATAAACCAAACCCAGAGGACTTCCTATTTCCTGTGTGTGCAACAGCAGGTTCAGTTCAGAACACAGAAACATGTTATGGAAGAAAGGGCTGGGTGGAGACTGAAATAAACTGTTTCTCAAGCACAGAAGCTGTAGAAATACCAGCTAATACGGCTCCAAGATCTGTTTGCTGGGGTCTGTTTGTTGGGTTGTTTTCTTAAATCCAGGTTTGTGGACAGGATCTGTGATCACAGGGCTTACAATGCTAATCTGCAGAACGTTTCACAGGTAAAGACTTCCGAGGAAGGCAAGTGTGGGATATGTGACAGGCAAGAGGAAATGGAATAATGAGGGTGAATGCATAAGAAGTTAGAGCTGAGGACGTGTACGTGCTTTGATGCTAATAGCTGTTCAATAAGGAAGGAAGTGAACCATGCAGCTGTGTGGCTGAATCAGGTCTCTAGAGTACTCACCAAACGACCATAAAAAAAGGCACTGCAAAGGCCTCTGATGCTATGCCATAAAGGACTTGCTGCAGCCCCTTTGGAAATCCGAGTACTGTATCTGGAACAACTGCCCATGAAGTGTTAAAATTCCTGAAGGGCCCACATGCCTTTGAGGAGGGGATGCTGTCAAAGAAGAGGAGATAAAGGTAAGAGAATCCAACACAAGCCCCAGCATCACTTTGCCACCATGGTCTTTAAAACTGTAATGTTTGTTTATATGAACTAAGTCCTAACCTGATTTATTAGATGCTTTATAATTTACTCCAATTTGTCACTCCCAATTACATCTGTTTTAAGGGCACACCATAGACCAAATGTCAACTTTATAGAAGAGAAATGGCCACTTACCGTGCTATGCTGATGCCTAATGGGACAAAAGCCAAGACGAGCCCAATCAACAGCACCACCAAGAAGAAAAAATTGGAACTGGATGCCCTGATGGGCTTGGCTGCAGGCTTACATGTGTACTTCAAACTGATCTGAAGAGGCAAAGGGAGCATGACAGTCACCAGCAGATCTAGACTCATACATCCAAACATACTCGTCCACCAGCTGAATTCTCCATTCTCAAACATGCTACCAGCTACCATGTAACCATTCCCCCTTCAACCACTAACTGCTGTCTGTGTCTCTGAGTAAGAATTCGACCCAGAGCACATCATACAGTCAACTGACAGTAACTTTGTGCGTGAACCACGCCGCAGCCCTTAGCTTTGTTCTGCCACACTCTCAATGGATGCATATTTTAGTTCTTCTAAGAGAGGATAAGCAAGAACTTGATGCACAGGAGTTGTGTGGTCATAGAGCATGACCAGAGGGCTGGAACACCTCCCAGACAAATAATCGAAGAGGCAGTTACTACAATGTTTCTCTGCTTGATTTCAGAGCAAAATTCTACCTTCCCTTGAAAGCATTAGGCTTACAGAAAATGGAATGCCATTTCCCCATTTCCAGATGGTTTTGGGGTTTTCTGTTTTAAATCAGCTGCATGCTGTGCTACAAACCCCCCAGAGATGTGGGCTCAGCTTTGCTTGTCAACCACATGTTGCCATTACCTTTTTAATGTAAAAGACGATGAAGTATTTAATCGTTGCTATTGCAGGCAGAAGTGGTGAGAAGAAGGTTCCAATCCAGCAGATGGTCTGCCCATAAACAATTTCCAGGACATTGTCAGAAATCCCAAATTCCTGCAATCCAAACCACTGAACTAGCTTGCAGGGGCAATGAGTTACTAACAACCTGAAAACAAAGGACATCATTAATCCTAAACCGAAGTGATAGAGTTCAGATCATTTCTCCTATCTACACAGATACTATGTAAGCCTTAGAAAACATCACAGCAAAATGCCTGAAGAAAAAAAATAGAGATGTACAAAACACCACACAGCCATCTGAATAGCAACAAAGTGTTCAAAGCACCAGGAACGTGTTTTAATTTAAAACTTGCCATTTGGTTCAGAAGTATGGGGAGTTAGTACGAGAAAACCAGAGAAGGTGGTTCATGTGCCATTTGCAGAAGCATGCTCAAAAGGCAGAGACACTTACTTCCTAGGAAAGTCCAGAAACAGGACTCCGGCCAGAATGATGATAAAATCAAATATCATCAGCTTATACATTTCTCGCCCAACGTCAGTTTCCCAGCACTATAAAAGCAAATCAGGAGAAACAAGATTAGGAGTCTAAATGACAGGTGAAAAACAAATCTGCCAACCACTAAAGTAACAAACATCTCAGGCCAAGTGCAAATTCATTCCCATATTTAACTGAAGTGTTCCAGAGCTTCCGTGCCAAGCTTTTTACCTGTTTGCTTTGCTTGTTGGATGCTCTGGGGTTTGTTTTTGAGGAAAGGTCATTTGCCTTAATGAAGCAAAAGGCAGGAACACAGAATCACTGAATGTTAGGGGTTGGAAGAGACCTCCAGAGATTGAGTCCAACCCCCTCCTGCCAAAGCAGGAAACACAACTGCCTCAAAACAGAGCTACCTCAAACAATCCTCGTGGTGGCCAGAAAGTGTATGCTAAACAATAATCTGCCAGTGGACTGATTTTAATCAGACTTCTAGAGAAACAAAAGAGATCCCTAAGAACTGTACAGACCTGCACTGAACACTAAGATTCAGCACCAGCTGTAACACAAACAGCAACCCCAGAGCTGATTCTGAACACCTCTAGACAAGCAAGTCTCACAGAAAACAAACCTCTGCTCACAAGTTCAGATGATTAAAGACCACGATAAAGCTACTTACAGGATAGAGTTCGTAATTGTATCCACAGGCATTGCACTTGTCAGTGACGCAGAAGGAGATCTGACTCCACAGGGAGAACAAGAGAACAGCGATACTGGCCAAGCGCACAAAGATACACCTGGAAGAAAGGCAACCCCCAACGCCAGGTCAGCCCCAAAAGAGCCATGCTGACATCTGGACCAACTTGCACAGAGCTCGAGGAAGGCTTGAAACAGAAGTGTTGAAACAGTCCCCTGCTCCAGGCTCCAATCCCTTGCTCCTGGATCAGTCATTTCAGTTGCAGATCTCGATGCCACCATAGGCAGAGATTCTCTCAAGTACAGTTTGAGAGACCAGGTGACAAATCCTGTGCACTATTTCTCTCTCAGGTGGCTTCAGGCCTTCAGAGGCACTTAGCCAAATCAGAAATACAAAGCACAGGGGATTGCAGAGTTCAGATGCTTCAACCCAGATCTGACTGCCCCGAGCTGCCAAATGCTATCTCTCTGTGCTCTCACACTGGAATAGCTTTTATCACAGAATTTCCAGCTCCTGCCTTCAGCAAAGCCATGCTGCAGTCATGGCAGTACACACACATTTGCTCATTCAAGGAACTGCTGCATGCAAAGCAGCATGAATCCACAGCTCCGCAGATACAACTTTTCAACAACCTGAATGAATTGTAAAGTATTTCCAGACCACACAGATAAATGGAACTGAGGAAAACTTGGACTGAAGTGACTGCACTATACTGTCATCAAAACAGGAGACTGTTTCCAGATTTATAATTAAAGCTTACAACTAAACAGAAGTCAAACAATGCCTGCTTGGCTTCCAGTGCCCAGGCCCTCCAGTGCAGAGTCCAACATCTCTGCCTCTTGATGTTTGAATGTTGACTGTACTTAGAACTAAGTCACAACAAAAACATTGTTACCTCATGAGTGTCAGCCTAATTTCAAAGGCTGGTGAATATTCTTCAAATGTGATCAGAAATGAGAAGATCAGAGGAGCAATGAAGTTGGCCAGCGTGATTACTATGGAAGGCAAATACTGCACCAAGAGATTAGCTTCAAGGGTCATATAGCTGACGCCCTGTGCAAGATGAGAAAGAACACACTCAGAGAAACGCTTTCCTGACATCATGCTCTCCTCAGCTATCCACCAGCCTCTCTTGTCCAGGATTCAGCTAACATCTTTTACTCAGTATTCATCCTCCAGCTGTATTTGCAACTGTAAGCTTCTCCACTGCAGTTTGCTGCTACGCCTTTGCCTTCACCATTAAATCCCTCCACCTCCAGCCATGAGTATTTCTGCACTTCCCTAAAGTTTGCTTCAAGACTCCTCTCACCAAGGTTTGGGTACAACTACACTGTCTAAGCCAGCACTAAGGCTACCACTCTGCCAAAGTGTAGACGCTTTTAAAGCTATTCTTACCAGTGCCAAGCAGCTCCTCTGGCCTTCCTACCATCCTACAAGCTCCTCTATCTACTCAAATGAGTAGGCAAGGTCAAAATATTGATCCTTACACATAAAGCTAACAGCAATTGAGGCTGTTTTTTAAGTTTTTCTGTACTATCCTCCTTCTCCACCCTCAAACACTACCTCTGACACAAATGCTTCTTTAGTCCTTTCTCTCTCTGTAGGTCCTGGCAGTTTTTTAAGAGTTAGGTCCACCACGCGCACAACGTCCCCCAGTGCCTATTACATCACCAATGAACAGGGGGCAGAGAAAGTGTGGTCCCCATTCACATCAGACTAATTCAAGACTGGGGTCCTACAGAGAAGTCAATTACTGTTGCAAAACTGATGAAACTGTTGCCTGCTCTTGTTCTGCTTCTGCACCACCATTCCCATCTGCGTGTCCTGCCAGGGGCAAACACCACCACTCAACCTGATTCTTTTCACTGATGATGCAATAACCTTTTCCTCTGCAAGACACACTGTTCAAAGGCTTCCTGCTTCCCCACATAGCTTTAACTCAAGCCACAATGTAGATCAGAATCTTTACTCTCCCCTTCCCCTTCTGTTCCTTTTTGCAGTGAAGCATCTAACCAAATCAAGAAATTGATCATAATGACGTTTAACTAGGTCAGTCCCCTCAGCCAGTTCACTGCTCAGACACACAAGCATTTGTAGCAGCAGAACACAGCGAGCTCAGAATAATTACATGGCAAGGAAGGCGAGCGCTGCTCTCCTGTTAGCTGCTCTAGCTCCAAGGCACACAAGACCGAAGCCTCCTCCTCAGAGGAGAACATCACTGGGGGGTTTCTGCATGTAGTTCTCCACCTTTCCCACTCTCTCCTACTCAAGAAATTCTAAGTCTGTAGAAAGTGTTTGCAGATCCCTTGCATGAAAGGTGCTATATTAAGGTACTTGACTCTTGCACAATAGTTCCTCTTGTTGTAATCACCAGCCCCACTGAGTCTGTCCTAATGTCACACCATACTTACGTTGGACTTCTCCTGAGAGAAGACAGTTGCTCTATAAATGGAGTAAAAGCATCCCGATAAAACTGCAATAACAACTACATTTACGAGTACTCTCAGAGCGTAGATGCGTAGCTTTTCTTTCATTGTCCTGCCAGCTATCTTTTCCTTCCGTCTTTCTTCCTCCAAGTCTGTCTGAAAACAAAAGTAGGAAAAGATGTGTAGTTTGCTGCTGCAGCATACGCCACTTGACATCTTCTCTGCAACCTCTGGGGTGTGCAAACCCATAGCTTGTTGTAGGAGGCTCAAGCACAACGAACTGAGAGTGCCTTTTTATCAGCACAAACAGGTCCATGTGGGAGTGGAACCCGCCATGTGCTCAGTCTCTTCAGGCTGGGGGCCCTGTAGCCAAAGTGTCTCCTAATCCTCTTAGCTTTACCATAACAGTAACGTATTTGCTCCAGGGCAGAAAGACAATTTGCCTGCTTATCGTCAGAGACTTCTCTCGGACAGCTTAGTACTAAAATCTGAAGCAGGTCAATCAGCCTACTCATCTTCCTCCTGCAGGTAAGGAACCAGCTTCCTTCTCCTACTCTTTGTGAATGAAAACTGGGGGATGGCACAGAGAGAAGAAAGTACAGCCTTGAGCAGCTTGTCACAGAAACTTGACGCTTCACCCCAGCAAATGTGAGAACACAGCATGGCCTGGGAAGGCAATTTAACCAACCACCCAGGCATCCTCTAAGGACTGCTGTCAAACAGTAATGTTAAGGTGCGAGTTCTAGAGGCAAAAGCATGGTACGTAAGTAAAGGAAGCTTTGGCTGTATGATGGAAAAAAAAGATGACTGTAAGCTTTACTGAGGAGAGAGCAACTCACTGTGATTTGTGGAATCTCTAATTACTGCTTTGTGGTTTGTAGTGGAAGTATCTTTTCAAATGGTAATTGTTTCACTACACAAATCTCTGCTGCTGGTGTACAGACAGAAGAAAGCTCTGGTTTCACTAGCAGAGTTAAAGCTCTCTGAAAAGACAGTCTGAAGATTTGGGGAATCATCATCTGCATTTTGTATGTGCATGTGTACCAAACACCCCTAGTGAAAAACTTGCAGTATCTTCTTACTGCAACAGCACTCTCAACTTGTATGAAGAATACTACATGAATTTCACTCCTCCTCAAACTACCACCTACCACACTGCAACCTGTAACACGCAATACTGAAACCGATTCCCAACAGTACAAGGGTTCTGCCCACAGCTGGGGTAGTTTTTCCTGTTGGATTATGTAGAGACTAACACAGGAAGCGGGACCGGAGTGTGAGGAAGAGGCAGATAAGACAAGCAGCTAACAGGATGGTTTCAGTCCCCAGAGAATGGGGGAAGTGCCAACATGAGTGTCAATCCGTCTCACATTGCACTGCAACTCTAGATACTAGAAAGCATGCAAGAGGATGTGGGTTGCCCTGCCCCCCATATAAACTACTTCAATCCTTCTTATCCTTATTCCATCACCTCCAGTTACACACTTTTCTTTTTCAGTCATCTAAGCTCTAGGGAAGCATAACCATAGGAAAGGGAAGCTACTCACTTGGAGCTCATAGAGCAAGCTGCGATGCTTCAGCCGTGCTGCATTTGTATCTGTAATGCAGAAATCCCAGCCTGCAAAGACTTTGTTACAGTAACTCTGAAACTGATCTTCAGCATGCACCAAGTTCTGTTTAAATCCTTCCACAGACCTAGAGGAAAACACAGCTTTACCTCACTCGTGAGAAGCAGTATTTTATCCACAGAAAACAAACCCAAAATCAACACCTCAAGCCCTCTGGCTCAAAGGCTACACAACAACACAGCCCTCTCACCAGCAAGCAGCCACATCGGCTACACTAAATAAAGCAGTAGGTCCCTGGTGAGCTGTCAATGTGAGGTTCTGAAGCAACCTGAGTCAGATGACACAGCTTACTTCCCTCTCCACTTTGTCACAGCCATACCTTCTCACCTCATCTAGCACTTCTCTGACACTACAGACATGGCTCAGGAAAGCAATATGGCAAAAAACCCCAAATCACCCAAACTCCTCCCCAGATAAAATCCTCCAGTAACTACTGCATAGCTGAGGTGGTTTATTTACATGCATACATACATATAAAAAGATAATACTTCAAGCTAATACTTCTAATGTACTTATTTTGCTAGCTCAGTTTCCCCTACTGTGGCACTGCATCCTCAAGTAAGAGTCTCTATTTCCTTATCAACCAGTTCTAGAACGCAGCACGCTCCCTACAAGTGAGAGTGCAACGTAAACTGTGCAACAGCTACCAGGAAATAAACTATACAAGCACCTTTACCTTATTATTATCCAGAGGAGACTTAATGCAAGGTAGGCAAATGTAGCCAGCAGATAGGCTAGTGGCAAGTTGTACCTCATCATACTGATCCATGCTGCATCTATTGTGTAATAGCCATAGAACAAAACTGTCACTTCGAGGATCCCCTGTGGAAACATGAAGTTTGAACAGGATTTTTAACACTGGCAGACTCTGCCCAGTTAAACTCAACCTGGAATTAAGCAATAATTTTGTAAATTTATAATTACTGCCATCACCCCTACCTAGCTGAAATGCAGACACCACATGATTGAAAATGTCTCTCTTCACCAAAGAGTTCTATGACAAGGACACCAAGAGCAAACTAAAGAGTGTGCTCCAGAACATGAAAGACATAGCAGCTGGCAGGAGCAGTGCAGGTTGCAGCATACTGTAATGACAGGATAAGGGGTAATGGGTTTAAACTGGCAGAGATTCAAACTAGATGCTAGGATAGGGTTCTTCAGAATGAGGGTGGTGAAACACTGGCACAGGTTGCCCAGGGAGGTTGTGGAGCACAGAATCACCCAATGCGATTTAAGCTCACATTGTGTGATTCTGTGCTCCACAACCTCCCTGGAGGTGTTCAAGGCCAGATTGGATGAGGCCTTGAGCAACCTATTCTAGTGGGAGATGTCCCTGCCTATGGCAGGAGGTTGGAACTGGATGATCCTTGAAGTCCCTTCCAACCTAAACCATTCTACAATTCTGTATGTCCAGCCAGGCCTCGTGAACACTTGATAAAAAGGCAGTTTGAAAACTGTTCCCACAGATAAAAGGTTAATTTTGCCCCAGTGATGCATGTGCCTCATCATTTTCAAAATCAAAGCTTCATTCCCCCAGTCAAATGTTTTCACGTTTTCCATGCTATGTGGGACACAGAAACTTAATTTAAAACATACAAATACCTAACTACTTACAGTGCCAGTGAGCAAATCTTTGAGGTAAGTATAGAAGTAAACGAGTCCCTTATTACCACTAGGTTCGTACACCGTGCAGTGGGAATCTGTCAAAAGACAGGCAGAAAAGTCACTCACGTGGTAGTGCACTTTTAAACTGCAAGATTGAGTTCATTCAAAAATGTCCAGTTCTTGTTTTCAGAAAAAGCACTTCTCTGTGCTGGCAGGTGCAGGAGAAGCTGATGGAAAGAGGCAGTCTCACAGACAACAGCAGCACACAGCGCAGACGCTTACCTATGTTCCTTAGAGGAATCTTGGCAAAGCTACTGTTGAATACTCCAGATTTAGAAATGACACTGGGAAGGGTAACAAAACTGAACATCAGGATAAAAATGACAAAATTCAGCAGGACCAGAAAGCGCAGGAAGGAGAAGTAGGACTGGATGCCTGTGCCAAATTTCCCTGGGAACAGAAGAAGCACGCCAAGAATTACAACAGTAAATCACTGAAAAAACAGAATGAGCAAATTGTCACTTCAGGTACACTGAATTAACAGAAGAAATATTACTAAAGCCAGTTTGAACTCCTGCAGGCTGACAGCAAGAGAACTGACAAGGAAACATGACATTCTCTCCAATATACTTCCTTCTACCCTGCCGCGGCCTTTGTACCAGCCATGAGGCAAGCAGGTAACTTCTTAAACACACAGATATCTGAAGCCACAGCCACACGTGTAAGACTACCAACAACAGAAGCAACCTGAAAGAGGAAAAAAAAAACCTCATTAGGGGGCAATAAATACCTTCTATGCTGTGAATGTCACGGCGCCAGAGCTTCAGGTAAGATGACAGCTCTTTGACTTCACTGAGAGCCCTTTTCAGTGACTTGCTGCTAGTTCTTTTCCACTGCTCCCATCCAGATAAGTATTTTATATCAACCTGTTGATGGTCCCTAAAAATCAAGGATTCGTTTCTGAGTGCCAATACTTTTTCATTACATGTACCAGAGCCTGGCACAACAGAGTCTGCTTGCAGCCCTGAGAGGGATAACATAGTGTCAGAGTAGCACCAGCTGGCTAGGATGTGATGATCTCAAAGGTCTCTTCCAACCTTGACAGTTCTATGATCACAGAATGGTTTAGGTTGGAAGGAACCTCAAGGATCATCCAGTTCCAACCCCCCTGTGCCATAGGCAGGGTCACCTCCCACTAGAACAGGTCCTCAAGGCCTCATCCAACCTGGTCCTGAACACCTCCATGGAAGGGAGCATCCACAACCTCCTTGGGCAACCTGTGCCAGTGTCTCACCACCCTCACTGCAAAGAACCCTTTCCTAACATCTAGTTTGAATCTTCCCTCTGCCAGTTTAAACACATTACCCCTTGTCCTGTCATTACAACACCTTGTCAATAGTCCCTCCCCAGCCTTCCTGTAGGTCTCCTTCAGATACTGGAAGGCCACTATAAGGTCTCCTCAGAGCCTTCTCTTCTCCAGGCTGCAGAGCCCCAGCTCTTGTAGCCTGTGCTCATAGCAGAGCTGCTGCAGCCCTCTGAGCATCTTGGTGGTCTCCTCTGGACTGGCTCTAACAGTTCCATGTCCTTTTTGTGTTGGGGGCTCCACTCCTCCTCCTGTGACATCAAGCCAACTCACATATAGCAAGTCTTCTCACAGAAAACACTCTCTTGGAGGGAATAAAATCTCACAACAATCCAATTGAGAATAGTACAACACAGAAAAAAATGTAGCTAGACTTCATGTAGCTGGACGTCCCACTGGGATCACAGGGAATCACAGAATTAACCAGGTTGGAAGAGACCTCCAAGCTCATTCAGTCCTAGCACCCAGCCCTGGCCAATCAACCAGATCATGGCACTAAGTGCCCCAACCAGTCTTTTCTGGAACACCTCCATGCACGGCGACTCCACCACCTCCCTGGGCAGCTCATTCCAATGCCAATCTCTCTCTGGCAAGAACTTCCTCCTAACATCCAGCCTAGATCTCCCCCGGCACAACTGGAGACTGTGTCCCCTTGTTCTGTTGTTGGAAGCTGCCATTAAGGATTTCATATTCACAAATGGCTGGAAAAGGAAGAGAATAATCTTTCCTCAAAACTCCTGATCAAGTGGTTCTCAAAAAAAAAAAAAAAATCCCTGAAGTATTTTGCTTTCCTCTTTTCATGTTCCAAATGCAGCTGATCGAAGCAGAAACTTACTGGGGTTTATTGTAGAAAATTCATAGGTCTCCAAATCAGAAGGGAGACATCACATTGGAGGAAAAAAAGATAAAAAAAGAAAAAGAGAGCTCTAAAGAGGCTTAAATACTTCATTTGCATTTCATCACTTTAACCTCTATACCACATTCCAGTATGTAATAGAAAATAAATGTTATTAAAATTACTAATTATATTTTTTTTCCACTTCTCTAGTACTTTGAAAAAAAATCCTGTGAAATGCCAACTCAATGAAGTTGGGAATGTCTTTCTTCACCAACAGGTGTGTGATCCAAATAAAAAGCTGTACACAGACACCAAGGATGTGCCATGACCCGTCTATATAATAGAATAGAATAGAATCAATCAGTTTGGAAGAGACCTCCAAGATCATCCAGTCCAACCTAGCACCCAGCCCTATCCAGTCAACCAGACCATGGCACTAAGTGCCTCATCCAGTCTTTTCCTGAACACCCCCAGGGACGGTGACTCCACCACCTCCCTGGGCAGCCCATTCCAATGCCAATCACTCTCTCCGTCAAGAACTTCCTCCTGACATTCAGCCTGTACTTCCCCCGGCACAACTTGAGGCTGTGTCCCCTTGTCCTGTTGCTGGTTGCCTGGGAGAAGAGACCAACCCCCACCTGGCTACAACCACCCTTCAGGTAGTTGTAGACAGCAATCACCTCTCACTTCCAGCTTTTCCTACTATACACACATTTGCACTTTTTAAAATGGCTACATAGTCAGTGACAGCATTAAGGAGAATTTTTTTAGTGGCTCAGAGCTTGAGGGGGTGTTTCTGGTTTGTCTTTTTTCTAGAAACATAGCTTGGAAGATTTGCTTGTATGCAGCAAATGCTGTTCCAGCCTCTGATGCCACTGGAGGAGGGCAGCAGTTAAGCAGCCAAGAGGACACTATGCTAGAGGTTTCAATTTTAAAAGACCTTGCACATAACTCTACTGCCAACAAGAAGGCATTGCCATGCATGCTGTAGGCTGACAGAATTTCCATTATCCACCTTGGCTGAAAGTGGAATTAGAGGAATTTGGCAAAAACCCAAATTAAAGCCTGTATGAAACAATCAAACAGGCAGCTGATGAACTCTTACTCTAAGTGCCAAAACAGCCACTCTCAAACCATTTCATTTGTGGAAACTACAGGCTGCAGCATGCACTTGAAAGAATTCTCTGGCCTGTGTTTGGTCTGCATTTTGGACAGAGGCGTGGGCTGCACATTTGTCTGTTAACAGAAGTTGAGCATTCAGCTTTCAGGACATTTATATCCAGCATTTTGTGCTGGCAGCTGCTGCACAGCACAACACAAAATACTGACCTATGGAAGTCCCAAGAAGCCCCACCAGAATCTCTCAAGAGCTCAAATGTGTACACAACCTTGAGACATCCCAACTCTGCTCCTAACATATACCAGGGCCACAGGACTGCAGTTCCTTTTACTTTAAGAATTGAGTTTTAGTTACCCAACTTCAAATAAAAATTCAGAGCATCGAACAGTTTCCGCTGTCATGCCACAGACTGTCTGCTGTTGCTTTTGTACAGTCTGTAGGGTCAAACTTGACTCCAGGATCAGGCTGTAGCCCATTTCCCACCGTTCTTAAAGCAACTCTTGTTCTCTGTGAAGTACTTTCACCTCTCTCCTAGTTCATAACCACAACACACTTAAAAATGCAGCTGTTATATACAGCTGTGTCCTCCAAGGAGTTTTCAGCCTAGTAGTAAGACGTGAGACAACAAGCCAAGAAATACGGGCGGGGCAAAGCATGCTCTCTGCACTCCCCTCCCTGATGGGAGTCACCGCCAGAGGGGCTGGAACTGCTAACAGCCAAGAGCAGTTTGAAAAGGTATATGAAAAAACAAACAAACAAGACAAACAAATATCAAGGTCCTGGAACGTTTTTTTCCAACTGTAGTGAGCCAGGTCAGAGAGAGCACAATGTGTTTTGGGAGAACTGCTAAGACCGGAGAACAGCAGCGCTGGCATAACAGAACAGGACTGCTCATGACAGATAACCCCACTGTGACCCTCAAAAGCACAAAACTCCGAGGCAAAAAACAGAAGGCTGTGAGAAACACCTTTGGCTGCTGCAGGTAATTCCCAGTTTTGATTCATTTCTTCCAGTTTAAGCTATTCCTCCCTACAGTCAGCTGCTCCCCCATGCCAGCCAAGCACACACTCCTGCAGCTGGAGGTGCCACAGGTAGCCTGCTGAGTTTTGGCATGGTTAGCTAGGCACATTCTCCAAACCACAAACCGCAGGGTGAAACAGATACAGATGAACCCAATTCTGCTCCAGGCTTCCTTCATACCCATGGTGCGTTTAGGAAATGGCAGAATCACAGAATGGTTGGATGCGTTCTTTACAGGCCATTTAGTCCAACCTCCCTGCAGCCAACAGGGGCATCTTCAACTTGAGCAGGTGCCTCAGAGCCCCAGCCAACCTGAGACAGGGCACCCACCACTTCTCTGGGCCATTCAAAACCATCACCCCTTGTCCTGTTCACAACAGGCCCTGCAGAAAAGATGTCCCCAGTCATTAAAAAATAAAGGAAAATAAGTGTAAAGCTTAACCTTAATCTCCTCCTCTCCGCCATACTCCCGGGGTGTTCCCTGGCAGGGCGAAGAGCCAGCTCGCTGCCCTCAGGTTTCGGGCCCTGGGCCTCCGCAGCACGAAGCCCTGCGAAGCCCTCCGGGGCCGCTCGCCGCTCCTGGCTGCCCGCGGTGGTGGCGGCCGTACGACGCCTCAGCGCCGACTGGTAGCTGGGCAGCTCCTGCAGGAAATCCACAGGTGCGGGGCCACGCATCTCCTCGGGAAGAAAGACCTCTGCCAGGGGAGGAAACGCAGGGGCTGCGGAGAGGGGCTCGCCACAACATGGCACCCGGCCGGCAGCCCCGACGGTGTCCCGCCATGGCCGCCCCCCCGAGACCCCGCAGCGCTGAGGGACAGGAGACGAGGCCAGGCGGCAGCAGCACCGCTCCCTTCCCCGCGCCACCTGCCTCCCCGCGGGTGTCGCCGGTGGGTGCCCGCGCCCCGCCGCGCTCGGTACCTGCCTCTCCCGCGCCCTTACCGCTGTCCAGCTGCCAGCCCGGCAGCTCCGCGCTGCCCCCGAGCCCGCTCATTTCTGCGCGTGGTGGGAAGCCGCCGTCCCGCGCCGGTGCTGCCGTTTCCGGGCGCTACGGAGCCAGCGAGGTTCTGGGGCGGCGGCTGCCGGAGAGCCGGGGCTGCTGGCTGGGCGGAGGCGAGGCTCTCTGCTGGGGCCGCCTTCCCTGGGGCGCCTCGCCGGCAGGGGGCGCCCGGGACCGCGTTCCCCCCTCAGGTGAGGCGCTGACCCGGGGGTCGGCGCCGTGTGCGCCTTCAGCCTCCCTTATCGTGGCCGCGCGGGGGCGCAGTGCCTGCCAGCCCGCCGCGAGGGGAGCGGTCGTGGCGCGCAGCGCTTGCCCCTTCCTACGCTCCGCGCCGTCCTCGGTCCTAGCCCCCTGCCTTTGTGGTGGTGTGTCCCTCCAGGTTTAAAATAGGAGTTTCAGATTTGGAGACGCCGGAGCCTTTTCGTTCGTCTTGTCTAGGGCTTTCTTTAGAAAAGCCGTGAAGGAGTGCGCCAGGATGTAGGTAGGCGCCGGATCCGTCAGGAGGCACGGTCCGTGCGCCCCGCGTCGGGGCTCTGGGGTGTACTGACTGCTGGAGGTTCCTCCCAGACACTTGGCTTAGAAATACAAGCTTTGTCTTGGTATCTTCCTATTAAGTGTCCGCGCTGACGTTGGGTACTGTGAAAACTTACTGCAAGCCCTGATATTTGGTCAATTCCACTGCTGGGAGTGGGTCCAGACTCCCTGGCTTGCGGGGAGTGAATCCAGCCACACAGGCTGCAGTGCCAATGGATCCGCAAGCTGAGTGTCGGCTGAAGCAGTCAATGCACTCCTGCTGCTCTTTTTCCCTCTGACAGGGAGGGTGTGCGGTAAGTGGCAGCAAACATCCTCAGAGGCTTCGTTTTTTTCTTTCCTTCTAATAATTCTTGCCTTAAGTGTGGGAATAACAATGTGTGACCAAAACTACGACGTAGTCGTTTCAGTTGTATTATACGTGCAGGGGGAGGAAAAGCCACAACACACTTCTAGCATTTCTTACTGTGTTCTACTGGTAGTTAAATTGATAACCATTCTTTTATGAACACTCGTCATCCCCTTGCTGTAGCACTTTAAAGTATCAGTCATTGAAGGGTTTCAGGATGCTGAATCAGACGCAAATGGCCACTTTGCTTATCTTCCCTGTGTGTCACCAGCTCAGGGATGTGACTTTTCAATTGCTTTATTAGCAATGAGAAGCTGGGTTTACAATCAGTTTTCGTAACACAAGCATAAAGTGGTATTGGAAAAGAAATGTAAGTGCTGGAAGTACTTTAAATGTGCCTTGTTTATGATCAGCAAGTTGATGTGTTACTAGCAGAGGAGAAAGATATACCCGAAGGGGAATGGTTGTGAAATACAGAGACGTGGAATTAAAGCACAGGAACTTCCTTATTTCACTGAACTACTTCAGAAGAGTGAAGACAAAAAACCCCAAACCACAACACTTCATAGGTATTCTTGCTTTTGTGCTGTAGATTGGTCTAGAATGTAGATAATATGGGTTTTAGCTGTTTTTAATGAGAATAAGCTAGATCTTGCCCCCATCCTTCAATATGGCACTATGGAGGCCAGTACAAGGCAGCAGGATCTCAGACCTGCTTTTTTCCCTTTCTCTTTTTCACACATCTCAAGGATGACTTTTCTCAGGCAGGACTTTTTGTATGGCTAAGGCTGGTGCTGTGTGACTGCTGCTCTCTGCAAAGGCTGAGCTGTGCTCCAGCTTGAGAAAGTGCAGGACTGGATTGTTTGGGACAGGGCTGGACACTCCAGTGAAGCCTATTTACATGGGTGGCTTTGTTCTTTGGATGAGCATCGTATTCCCAGTATCTGAAGGAGGCTACAGGAAGGCTGGGGAGGGACTGTTGACAAGGTCTTGTAATGACAGGATGAGCTGAACTGGCAGAGGGGAGATTGAAACTGGATGTTAGGAAAGGGTTCTTTGCAGTGAGGGTGGTGAGACACTGGCACAGGTTGCCCAGGGAGGTTGTGGATCTTTGATCACATTCTGTGATTCTGTGCTCCACAACCTCCCTGGAGGTGCTCAAGGCTAGGTTGGATGAGGCCTTGTGCAATCTGTTCTAGTGGGAGGTGTCCCTGCCTATGGCAGAGAGTTGGAACTGGGTGATCCTTTGAGGTCCCTTCCAACCTAAACCATTCTATGATTCTATGATTTCATGGGCTTAGTTTGAACAATTCCCAGCTGATTGTGCCTGAAAATTCAGGAGACAGAAAATGAAAACCCTTTATAGCATTCCTGAAAAGTCATCCAGTATTGTTCATGCTAACTGTGTGATTCATCTGCCAGATACTAATGTTGAGAGACATTGAGAGAGTGATTGGCATTGGAATGGGCTGCCCAGAGAGGTGGTGGAGTCACTGTCCCTGGAGGTGTTGAAGCCAAGCCTGGCTGGGGCACTTAGTGCCATGGTCTGGTTGATTGGCCAGGGCTGGGTGCTAGGTTGGGCTGGATGAGCTTGGAGGTCTCTTCCAACCTGCTTGATTCTGTGATTCTATTATTCTATGTCTTTAGCACGACCAGAGCCTGAGTCCCCACCTTTACTGGCTCCCTGAAGCCACCCAGGCGTGGACCGTCTTTGTGTTTGGCTGTGAAGGTGGAGCAGGGCCAGTTCTTACAGTGTGAGACTTCCTCAGGGGTGTTGTCTGGGGTGACAGATTTGCTTTTTATTTATGTTCCTTTTCTTCCCTCTAAGAATACAAAGAAAGGTGAGCAGTACACTTGCTGATTAATTAGACTCTTTCAGAAACTCCAAGGTACAGAGTTAATGACCTCATGAGAACAAATTCAAACAAAGATTGGTGGAACTGGAACAAGATTGACTGCTCCAGGAATTTTGTGAGAACATTCTCCCTTTTTTAAATTTCTCTCTCTCTCTTTTTTCCTTTTCATTTGAGAGAGCTTTTTAGACACCTGGAGATGTTTCAGCAAATTTTATTGATCACAGCCATCCTAGGTAGAAAACCAGAAAGACAGGCATGCTGAAAAGGAGAAAGCAGATGATTCTGCCAGAGCCTGACAGTCACAAGCAGGGACTGTGGTAGGTTCCTCTTGCCCATTATTTGTCCACTGCACCTTACTCACAGAAGTAGTAGTTTTCAGTCTGTGCTGAATGTGAAGCCAGTGCCATGTACTGAAATCTGCGATGCTAGAGGGCCGTTTGTCGCATTTAGTAGGATCATGCATTTCCAGGATGTTTTTTCCCTCATGTGATTCCTCTTCATAATGCCACAGCTCAAAAATGCCTCTAAATATTCAGGAAAATTTGGGGTAATTGTTTTGAATTGGAGGAGGGAAGGTCTTGTGTTCAGCTAACTCTGTCCTTTGCCCTGTGGCCTGTGCAGGTTGCAGGCAGCTCCTGGATCAGCTCAAGAGATCTGCAGGCAAGTTCTCTGCAGTCATGCCAGGAATGTTGCTTTGGGCATAACATAATTAAAGTAGCATTAGAAAACTTCCCTGAAGTCTATGTTGAATGTGACTGGTAGAGGATAGACATGTTTTCCCCAGGTTGGGAGTTGGAAAAGCATTAGCCAGATGGAAAACATGATCCTCAGCCATTGCAACAGCACAGATTCTGAATACAGAGCCAACTGATTTAGCTCCCCAGGGGCTTGTGAGGCTGCTTTCATTTGTGGGTTTACAGAGGCATTTCTAGTTTGTTGGGTTTGGGGGATATTTGAGTCTTGCTGACCAGAGAAAGTACTTAGGAATAGCTGCTGGAATTTTTAAGGTGTGTGTTTTTCTAGGGAGATAAATCATACTCTCATGGTATAACAGGCTTTATTAACACAAAAGTGGCTGGGGCTCTGTAATTCTCTACAGTATTAGCAAGAAGAGGAAAAGTGGCAGGCAGAGCACAGGTCTGGGATGTCAGAGTCAGTCTTGTCCTTATCCTGTTCCTGCCTGTCTCAATGGTGGCTGCTGGGCCCACGGTCGGGCTGAGGAAGCTCCTCTGTTCAGATGACAGCATTGGCCTTTGTGAAGGGTGCTGGGCACCAGCCTGGCATTGACTATAGTATATAGGCAACCCTGAATCTAGATGCATAGTTCATGTAATGCAGGCATCCCTGCTGAGCAGCTCTGGGAAAGAAATTCCTGCAAAGGGCACTACCCACCACTTCACTGGCTTCTCTGTGTTGCACCCTGCCTGGTACTCAGCTGTAGCTCTAATTAGTTCATAGGTTTATCTCTGCTTGCTTGAAAGAACGACAAGGAAAATCAGTATCTCTTTGTCACACTAAAGAAGTTCCTTCTGGTCCCTACAGATGGGGGAGGGCAGGGCTGGTATTAAATTCTCCATCCAAGAACTGCTGATTACTGTCTGTATTAGCGTGAGCTATTTTGTTACCCCTTGATAAGCCTTCCGGTAATGCGAAAAGATGAGGTCAGGATCCTTCTCTGTATTTGCTCTACAAATGATTAATCCAAGGATAAAGGTTACACATCATGTATCTGAAACCCATTTCTCTCTGTCCTTCTATCGTGGTGTTGTTGCGTTCCAGACAGAAGCAAAGTGTGCTGTAGTTCACGGGAAGTGGACTGAACATCTTGGAGATCAAGTAGAAGTAAAGCAACGTGTTCCGCGGCAGACAGCGCCAGGCGGACCTTCGTCGGTTGCTTCTTTTCACTCCTTGAGCTGTACGAGCAGGCGTTTCCCGGGGGTATAGCACCGTGCCCAGCCCTTTCGGGGCAAAGGGAGGCGCGGCGGACGCTCCCGGTGGCACCCCGCGGCGTCGGGGCCGGAGGTGAGGCGGGGGCGGAGCCATCGGTTCCCGGGGCACCTGGCGCCAGCGAAGCGGGGTCGGGCAGGCTTCCCCCGCAGGCAGGGAGGTAAGGGCCGGGCAGCTCCGAGGCTCGGGTTCTGCGTTTCAACAGCGGTGGGTAGGACCTGAGGCGCGGGGGGCTGGAGCTTGCTGGGGTCCGAGCGGAATCCGCACGAGTAATCCGTGGGCTGGGCTGGAAGGTGCACCTTGCCCTGAGGAGTCACCCGAAGTGCCTGGCAGACAGCTGCGGTTTGCTAACGCTCGCCGTTATAGTAGAGGGAAGCGTTGGGGCCGGGGCAGGTGCGTGCTCAGTGTGTCCTCGGCTGCGGCCGCCCGAGCCACAAACGGGCGCACAGAGCGGCGACACCTCGGTGTCAGTCCCGCTGCACGGCCCCTCACGGCGTTAGCGCCCGTTAGGCTCGTACGAGCTGCTGCCGGCTTCAGCTGGAATGGCTGGTCCCACGGGGGATTTAGAGCCACATCCTTCCCTGCTGTATTTAGCCGGTCCGTGTGTGAGGTGTCTTGCACCAGCCTTGCCGGGATCCCAGCTCGCAGCTTGGTGTCTGCTCTCGCTTTGGTGTAGGCTAGGTCGGACTCTGCACCGCGTTTGACAAGTGAATTTTGTGTGCCCCATTGACAACAGGAGGCCAGAAGTACTTTTGTGTGGAATGGGTGGGAAAAATCTCTCCTTTAAGACTTTTTCTTTGTGCTCAGTCATCCTGTCCCTCCCTCAAACCACACAGACTTACTATTTAAATACTACTCTGTTTTTCTTAAATCTCAGCATTGATTTTTTTCCTTTTCTGTCCTAACTACATAGATTGAAATGTTTCTATGCAGATGATTAAATATACATTTAGAAGCTAAGTCTTTCCGAGGTTTTATTACTAATTCTCTGCCCTTTATTAACACTGTTAGTTGAGCAAACCCACAAGCAGTCCGTGGTGCTGCATGGGAACTGTGCTGACTTCTGCTCCCTCTGGCCTGGTGCTCCTAGTGTCTCCCCAGCTGGTCCTAGAACCGCCAGCAGCCTGATCCTGCTCTGTGTGGTAGAAGCAGGCACTCAGTAGCTCTAAAGCCATGTCAAGGTGTAACAGTTCAAGTGTGAGTGCTGTATCTCTCCCTGCCCACGCAAGACAGCCCTAGCACAGGATAGGGATAGCAGCTGGCTGCCTGTGCTGATGTAGCTAAAATGCCACCTGTTCTGAGCTGCTGTCAGTTCTCTATCCAAAGTAATTGATTTCAGGTCGTGCTTTTGTTGTTTTTTCGGGGATTGTTTGTTTGGTTTTCCCTCTCATAGTAAGCTTATCAGGAGGACTTCTATTCCTACTGTGAACACGGTCAAATGATGTCATATGTCTGTATGCATTGATGTAACAGAAAAGAGCATTTTACAGCCCTGCCTCCACTCTTGCCTTTGTGAAAAAGCTTCTTGTCATTTGTGTAGTTCATAGCTTCTCTATCTTCATTGTAGAGTAGAACCCTAACATACTAACATGTAATGCTACATTTTGATGTGACTTCATTTTGTCAGGGGGGAAAAAAGGCTCCCCAGTACCAAAGGGAAAGGGATCTTCTGGAGAGAGCCCAGCAGGGAGCTACAAGGATGGTTATGGGACTTGAACGTCTGTGCCATGAAGAGAGACCTGGGGCTGTTTAGTCTGGGGAGAAGGTCGAGAGGGGATCTGATCAATGTAAATGTCTGAGGGGTGGGTGTCAAGATGAAGGCGCCAGGCTCTTTGCAATGGTGCCCAGTGCTAGGACAGGGAACAGTAGGTACAAGCTGGAATATAGGAGATTTCTGTGAAGTTACTTGTTCAACACTTTGAAAGCTGCATTGAAGGATTTTGAGGAGTTAGGAGAAACCTTCTTCTGACTGGTTCTCCACAGCCAGTTTCTAGCTCCTTGGGTGATTTGCCAGAATATTGTGAATAGTTTTTGTTTTCCCTCAGGGTGCTCTGAAATGCTGCTTGAGCCAATAGTAGCGAGATTACAGTATCATAACAGGAATTTAAGCTAGCAATTAAAACCAGAGCAGTGCCCTTTTTCAGTCCAGCAGCATTGTGAATATTCAACCCCCCTGTTCATTATCTGGACTGACTATATGTGTATTTTTCATAACCTTTCTCAGTTGAACTTGTGAATGAGCCTCCTGTAACTGATACAGCTCATTAAAGTATAATTTGAAGGTTGCATTTTAAATGGATGGGTATCCTTTGCAAGTACAGAAAAAAGATTAGAACTGTTCCAGCCAGCCATATCTCCTGCCTCTAATAGATGTGGTGTGGTAGGCTGCCTTTCCACTGAGCAGAGTAGGTGCTCCAAACTTGCTGCCTTTCTTTTGTAACCCATCATTTCCTTCAAATGCAAGCAGTGCTCGTTAACAGACTTAAAAAACTCGTTTTGCAAAGCAAGGTTTAGTCCTGCTGCATGCAAAGAATGTGATAGTGTGCAGTGTGGAAACGTGATCACAAGACTGACCTATACTCGTGTGAAGTGATTCTTGCCTTAGCCTTTTTTGCCCCACGATGATCTCACTCTGAGCTAGGCAGTGCCTTTCAAGCATTACAGAAATAATGCAGAGTTCTGCTCACACTTTCTTTTTCTTGGTACTCCTTTCTCTCTCTCCCAGCTATACTGGTCTTAATCCTCAGCTCTCTGTTTCTAATTTTACTAGTTATATGTCCCTGGTTGTTTCTTTTTACCCAGTGCTCATATTTTTCCCAATGGCTTAAGTTTGCAACTTGTGGTCAGACTTGAGAAAACAAAGGCAACAAAGCAGCAAAGAAGAAGAGGCTTGTCCTCAAAGGCATCTCTGGGGAAGGGGTTAGATAATGCAAAATCACTGTGACATGTATTCCAGTCCATGAGAACTGTGATCTGATGGGGACTTTGGGGTAGAGAAGCCTTCATTCAAAGCTATTAAGTCAAGCGAGTCCTTCTAGAACTTTTCCATTGCTCTTCACGATGTGTGTGCAGAATTTACTATGTAACCCTTCATACTGAGTGTTTACAGGTAAAGAACTTGAAAGTCCAAGTGGCTTCCCTGTACCTGGATGCCAGGACAAAGTGCTGTTTTAGCAACACACTCTTGTTTGATCTATGTACTCAATAAGGATTAGTGTCTGTTACCTGCGTGGGAGTGGAGGAAGCTAACCTGCAGTGGTTTGTCCCAGCTGTTGGTCTGTGATGTGAAGGTAGTTCTCTTTCTGGGAAATGATCCAGAACCATGACTTTGCACTGCTTGGAGTTTCCTGTTGTAGGGTGATGAAGCTGGTGAGGGGCCTGGAGCACAGCCCTGTGAGGAGAGGCTGAGGGAGCTGGGGGTGTGCAGCCTGCAGAAGAGGAGGCTCAGGGCAGAGCTCATTGCTGTCTACAACTACCTGAAGGGAGGCTGTAGTCAGGTGGGGTTGGTCTCTTCTGCCAGGCAACCAGCAACAGAACAAGGGGACACAGCCTCAAGTTGTGCCAGGGGAGGTCTAGGCTGGATGTTAGGAGGAAGTTCTTCCCAGAGAGTGATTGGCATTGGAATGAGCTGCCCAGGGAGGTGGTGGAGTCACCGTCGCTGGAGGTGTTGAAGCCAAGCCTGTCTGGGGCACTTAGTGCCATGGTCTGGTTGATTGTCTAGGGCTGGGTGCTAGGTTGGGCTGGGTGAGCTTGGAGGTCTCTTCCAACCTGGTTGATGCTATGATCATATGGAATGTGTTGAATGATTTAATCAAAAAGGGCTCACTTCCCACCCATCCTGTAACTTGTTTACATATTGATGTTTATGATTCTCTCAGACCCTAAACCCTTCTCTTTGCCAAAGGAAGAAGACAAGATTTGTCTGCTTGCTTGCCCAGATCCGAAACGTTGTCCAACAAACGGACACCACACTGCAAAGGGAAGAGTTCCCAAGCTCCTGCTCTCTTGCACAAATTACATCTCTTCTCCAGTTATTTATATTTTTTCCTTTTTCAGGAAAATAACTTTTTTGAGGGAAAGCCAAATGTAAATGGCATAGCTTTTCCTGGCACCATGGTTTACTGCATCCCACTATAGGTTTAAAAGAAGAAGATGGTTTAGCCTGAGCATTTCCTTCTTTGAGTTCTTTCTAATGAACTATAAGTTCAGAAAATGATAAACTGCTAATCCACAACCCCCAAGCAGAACCTAAAATGTAGGCATATGATTTGTTAAGAGTTTCTCAGAATCTTTTGGCTTGGCATGGAGGAATTGGGTGGCTTGGCATGCCAGCTGTGCACCCTTGGCATGCCAGCTGCAGACCTTAAGCAAATGTGCCCATGCACACCCTACAGCATTTATCTACCAGGTAGCAGAGTAATCTTTGAGTGACCACAGCCTCAGTCACAAACATCTGGGTTATCCATGTCCATCTTTTTGCTCACTCCAGAGGCCTCGAGGTTTGGGATCTAGAGGACAATCTCTATTGTTTTCCAGGAATGAAATGCAAAGATTTGAATTTGCCTCAGTGAGGGAGTTTATTTTAAATCCTTAAAACTTAGGGAGTGAAGAAAACCCTGGATGGCTTCAGATGCTGGGTTCAGTGTTAGACTGTAAGTGTCCCTGCGGATTGTCATAGAAATCCTGGCAGAAAGCACCTCCTAATGCTGAAAGTAGATAATGTCTGAGGATTTTCTTTCCCTGAGAAAGTAACATCTTCCTCTTCGTATTTTCATTACAGTTTGAAATGCAAACCACTTTCACAGGGGGAAATTCAGCTTTCCAAGCAACTCTTTGCAGAAAAGGATCATTATCTTTCTCAGGAACTACCTCCATTCTTTTTAGTGGAGAGTAAGAGCAGAGTACACTAAGTGTTTGTCTACAACTTCAGATATATTTTAAGCTAGTTCTTGTAAGAACAGCAAGAGCTAAGTGTTCCCTGTCAAAGAAAACCTTTTTTGAACCAATTTTTATTGTTTCATGCTAGTAGGGTGGCAAAATCTTCTAAGTAAGACTGTGAAATGAAGGTCCTTTGTTTTCATGTTGGGTGTACATGCATCTGGTTTGTATTTAGGTCTCTAAGCAGTCTTCCCATGAACATATTAATGAAACAGCAGAGAGGAAACTAAGGAAGATTTCATTCCTCAAACCAAGGACTTGTCATGTCTTACCATTACAATGAAGCCTTTGAAAATCCAGACTACCACTTCTCAGAGACACTGGAAATTGATAGGAGGTGAGTTTATGGCACAGTCACAACAGCAACGTTAAATAAGAAATTAAATTCTCTCTTCATGTGCAGAATAAACATTTTCTTGAGAGTTTTAATTTGCACAAATGCTTTCATTCCTTCTCTATGCTTGCATTTCCAGACAGGCATTGTGAAGCCGTTGCCGGGAAGGTAGCATGCAGGAGAAGTGAGATGTAGGTGAATTTTCCAACCCAACGCACGTTAGGATTTATGGCACAGTGTCACAGATAGTTTTCAGTTGCAGAGATGTTCACTGTGAGCTGTTACCTCAGCAGTCCTAGTTTTCCAAGCAGTCGTTCCTGTTTGACGTAGCAGCCAGGGTGACTTAGAGGTGGACAAGAGCTTTGGTCTTTCTAGTATAGCTGATGACCAAGTCAGAGCTATGATGCTGGAGTTCTAAATACAAAATACCTCTCAGTTTCAGAGGTTGTTTTAGAACATACCCAAACTTGATGGTGGCAGATAACAATTTATTGAGGATGTCTGTTGAGAGTTTTTGTGGCACTCAGGGTTTTCCTTTTCGTTCCACACACAGGAGGGGCTCTCAAAAGAATCCATTCCCTCATCAACCCACTTACAATTCTTCACTGCATGGTTCCTATAGAGAAGAGGGCAGTGGAAGAGGACAGAATTACCCTCCAGCCATACCAATGGCCTCCATGAGACAGGGCTCTGAATACAGGGAAGGGTCAACAAGAGTTAATGCCTGGAGCAGAAGTCCATATGGAAATTCCGTGGGTATGTAGTTTCTCATTGGAACAGCTGATGGAAATGCTACAACAGCTCTGCTCTGTCCCGGGGGAGTCCTGCAGCTCTGGAAAGCTCGGACTGTTGTCTGTTTGTATGTGGTGGCACTGGGCTGGTTTACTTTTTTTCCTAGAAGCAGTTCAGATGTGATATGAACAGATTCGTGGCCTGTCTGTTGTATAAACAGATCTGTAAATGGGAACCTGGTGGACTGCCTTAGTCACTGAGTACACTGGAGTGAGGTAGAGGATGTACTGCTGTGTGTGCAGCAGAGCTGCATGTGGTTAGCAGGGCTCTTGTGTGTGTGTAAATAACTTGCAGCAGTGTACAACTTGCTGTCTGACTCTCTTGAACAGATAATCTTTCCTTTGAGCCTGAGCCAGAGCTGCTCAACAGCCCAGCTCCTGCCTTCCAGCGGCTGAGTCACCCCTCTAGCCACAGCAGTGCCAGCGTGCCAGAAGGTAAGGCAGAAGGGTTGTGGGCATCAGAATGCTGCCTGTCAGCCTCACCCTTTGCAACATACTACCTGCTTAAAGCTTTCTGTTTCAGATATGAAGATCTTCACATGATAAAAGAAATCATAAACCTAGATTTAGACTGGATCTTAGGAAGATGTTCTTCGGTACCAGGGTGGGGAGACCCTGGAACAGGCTGCCCAGGGAGGCTGTGGCTGCCTCCTCTCTGGGGGTGTTCAAAGCCAGGCTGGATGAGGCCTTCAGCAGCCAAGTCTAGCTGAGAGGTCTGTGGTGGGAAGGTTGGAGTAGATGATCTCTGAGGTCCCTTCCAACCTAAGCCATTCTAGGATTCTATGACACTAATGTCTGGGAGCCATTCAACCTAAACAATAAAAATGGCAAAGGAGCCCACCCCTCGTGCACTGAGTAACAGGAACATTGGGCAGATGGAGCCTTCCTCACCAGAGGGTTGAGCTCAAAAGAAGGATGTAACATGCACAGACTGGCCATTAGCTTCCTGGGGGGGCAAGGTAAGCACAGCTCTGCCTAAGCTCATCTGTTTCATAGCTGGAAGGCAGATGAATTTGAGAGATGTAGTTACTTGAGTCTGAATCCTAGGGTGAAGGAACAGTTGCGTTTTGGCCCCTGGGAAGAGAGTCTGCTGCACATAACTTAGCACAACTGAGTGTGGCTCTAAAACAGCCCTTCTGAAGTCAGTGGAAGGACTTTTCTTCAAGGAAGAAAGCCTGGAATAACCAATGTACATATCCAGGGAATGGGTTAGAGAACACAGTTGTCCTGTGTGCAAGTCTTCACACATGATCCTTGGCTCAGGATCGCTTCTGCATCTGTGTGGCTGAAAAATTGCATATGGTCATCAAGTATGACCAGGAATGAAGCGAGTGGGGGAGCAAATGTTTGCATGTGGGTGGGTAAGATTGAAGGGTATACTTTGAAGCTGTTGCTGTTTCAGTGTTAATTTGTCAGGAGCTTCTGGGCTTACTAAACCATTCATCTTACTTAGAGGGCTTTCGTTGGAGACGCAACCGAAGACCACCTGATGAGGTCATCATGACTGCTTCTGGGTGGTTTGAAACAGATCCAGTGTGCCGGGAAGGTAGGAGAGAAGTGGTTCCATATTAAACAGCATCTTGCAGAAGGATGCTGTTCTTGGTTTATCACCAGAATAGCATAGACAGTGTTTCTGTAGTCACAGGAGCAGCTTGGGTTTGGGCTAGTGCTAGTGGTTAATCTTTTGTAGCCTACTAGCACACTAAATCCCAAGATAAATGAAGCAGAGTGCAGTGTGAATATGTGCTCAGTCGTAGAAAGAAAAGCTAAACTCTCTGTTAGAGTTTGTGTGTCCAGCTAATGGATTGTTTTCAGCCACTGTGTCTGCATTTGGCATCAAATCACAGCGATGGGAAAAGAGCCTGGTTGTTGGCTAATACAGGTCTGCCTACTTCAGAGTGTGTTCAAGGATTAGACATTAACATCAACGAAGATTATAGAATAAATGAAACAAAAGTTTAGCTTTCAAGTCAATAAGTAGCATCACAGAAACATTTCAAACAGTGAGAGAGTAATGGGCCAGAGTCTTGGAGTTGGTCAGCACTTGGTTTGCTTTTATACCAAATCTCTTTGTGTTAACATTAAACAAGCATCAGGCAGTGATATTTGTTAACATTCAGTACTGTGCTCCTTACATCTGTAGTAGTGCACTGAGGTAAGTCCCAGAACTTGCCACACTTTGGCAGCAGTGAAAATGGGGAATGTTGTTATATCTGCTTCAGATTTTGTATTGTCATCTCCAAATGTGGATTTCTCATGGGTTTTATGCAGAGGAAAAGCTAGTTGGAGATCTTGCAAGTATGTCCACCAGTGAAAGGATTAAAGCAATTCAGAAGATGCCAGAGACCATGAGAAAAAAGAGGGAGATCAGGTAAAAGTTGATCTGTTTCATGTTACGATCACTGTGCTTCTAGCACCTAGCTAGCAAGTATGGATGTTTGCTGTCTGCTCAGATTTGGTTTGTCACTCTGCAAGAACTGGAAGTACTTTGCAGTGCACTTTTTAAAAGTCAGCATCTCACAAGGGAAAATAATTTAAGGGTAGTTCATTGTCCTTTCTCTGGATGACAAGAGCCTGTGGTGGTGACATAAAGCAGAACATCAGGGATTTGACTGACTGATGACTTGCAATTTATTTTCAAAGGAAACTTGTATGTTGGCCGTTGAAACTGGGGAGGAGGCCACATGGTCTCAACCACCCTTTTGTCTCCTCACAGATCACAGCTAAATTTTGTTCCCAGAGTGAGTGAGTGAAGGGCTTAGAACATGCTGTCAGAGCCGTGGTATCAGCTAGCAGGAAAAGAACTAGCAGAGCATCTCCATGTTTTACTAACTCTGTTTGTGTGCAGAGGAGGGAAGCTTCATTTGCAGCAGCTTGTCTTCTTGTTTTGATTACCACCCATAGTGCACTGCTTGTCACCCTCTGCCCTGCTTTTCCACAGGAATAAAGTCCTTAGAGAAATAGCAAAAAAATCAAGGCCTGGCAGGACTCGACTCTCCTGCTGTACACAGCCCCTGCAGGGAGCAAGAGTGGTAAGTGTCAGAACCTTCTGCCAGCCACAACAGCGCAAACCCCTCCAGCTGCAGTGCTCTCACTGAGCAGAGGGCTCTTGCTTTGTGTTACTTACCAAAGAGCTGAGTGGGTGCCGCAGCATTCCCCAGCAGTGACTGGCATTATGGCAGCGTGCAGGAGCACCAGTCAAGCATCTTGTGGTGCATATAGAGAGGGCAATCTGTTCTTATCATCAGAGTGGAATAGCAAAAGAAACTGAGGCTTGATGATGTGAATTTGAGTCCTGTCTAAGGCTGCTTGCTGAGACTCCTCTCTCTCTCCCCTTTTGTGTTCAGTCGTGTCGGCGACTTGGAAATAGCTTCTCAGAATGCTTTCACCAGCTGCGGATATTTCACAAGGCTCTGAAGATCATTGGTGCCGAGTTTGGAACAAGTGTTCTCTCCTATTTTATCTTCTTGAAGTGGTTGCTAACTTTCAACATCTTCTCGTTCCTCATAAACTTCAGTTTCATCACAATCCCTCAGTTTATCGCAGCAGAACCAAACAACCTTTCCTTCACGGGTCTGGAGCTGATCACTGGAGCTGTAAGTGTCTGTAACCACAGATTTGTCTAAGTACTGTGTCAACTGATGCACTTAAAATCACACCATAGAGTAAAACAGTTCTTGTTCTGTGTTGGAGGTGGAGTTAGAGTTCTCCTTGCCTAGAAACAAAGGGAGCTGCAACAAGCCTTGACCCAGAGCGAGATGAATGGAATCGTTTGTCCCTCTGCAAGTGTTGCTGCGTTCCGCAATGTTTCAAAGCTTTCATGGTTCTCAGAAAGCAGCGGCAGGGATACTGAAGGAGCCAGGCCTTCCAGAGATAGCTACAATATCGCTTAGCAGAACATGTTCCCCTGGGAATTTTCCTCTAAAAATGCAGTGTAGTTTTCCGTATCTTACCCTGTGAATTTTGCTTATTTCCAAAGCTTTGTTAGTCCAAGGAGCACACAGCTCTTTCTGCAGCAACCTGCTGGACTCAGTGGGGCCTGGAAACAGGAAGAGTTTTTGTGTGAAGGTCTTTACATTCAGGCTACAAAATCCCAGGCTGTTTCTAAAAGGAAGATTTTGCATGGCTTTAGCTGTGCCACTATTCATCAACTAAGGGATTGGAAGAGGTGTCTTCCTCTTTTCAATTATTTTGTCCTGCCTTTGCTATAGAAATGCATCAGTTTTATTGTTGTTGGAGGATTTCTTAGGTTAACAAACAAGGCTGTGCTCTTACTGATGCTTAGCTGACAAGAGGTCTTTTTAAAGAAGAAAACTGCAATGACAGCTGCGATTTCTCAGCAGGGGCTGGGGCAGCTCCCACTTCATCGATTTGGCTTTAGGCGATGCTACTTCTCCCCACAGGCAGGTGATGGCAAACATTCTGAATCCTCTCCACGTCTTTTCAGGGTTATTTTCAACAAACAGTACTCTACTATGGCTTTTACACCAATGCTACAATCAGTGCAACAAAGAATGGTCCATCTTACAACATGCAGCTGGCCTATTTCTTCACAGTTGGAATATACTTTCTCATTTGTTTTCTTATCCTGTTGTTCAGGTAAGCTAAGTACTCTTACAACAAAGCAACAACATCAACAACAAAACCCCACCCTGTCAATGGCTTGGGTATGTTTCTGTAAGGCCTTACTTTCAGATCTAGAGCTAAGCAGAAGTTTTGGCTCAAAAGACATTCTCCAGAAGCCCAACCTTTGTAAGGCAAATGGAGAATCACTGCAAAATAGTAAGGGGTGTGCAGAGAAGCCCAGTTCAAAGTGATAGAATAGAATAGAATAGAATAGAATAGAATCAGTCAGGTTGGAAGAGACCTCCAAGATCATCCTGTCCAACCTATCACCCAGCCCTATCCAGTCAACTAAACCATGGCACTAAGTGCCTCATCCAGTCTTGTCCTGAACACCCCCAGGGACGGTGACTCCACCACCTCCCTGGGCAGCCCATTCCAATGCCAATCACCCTCTCTGTGAAGAACTTCCTCCTAACATCCAGCCTATACTTCCCCCGGCACAGCTTGAGGCTGTGTTCCCTTGTCCTGTTGCTGGTTGCCTGGGAGAAGAGCCCAACCCCACCTGGCTACAGCCACCCTTCAGGTAGTTGTAGACAGCAACTGTATAGCATGAGCCTCCTTTTGTAAGCTGTTCCTGCTGTAATCTTCTGCTGTTCATGTGGCCTTGAAGAGGTAAAGATTGTCAGCAACAGGTAGGAGCAGGAAATGTAAGAGCTGTTTCTTAATTCAAATCTGATGTCCATGTTATCATCTTTGACATGCTCTAGCATAGATCCAACAGCCTTGGGACAGGATAGAAACATTGACAAGTCTCTCTTTTTGCCCTGCTCTCCAGAGGTTGTGTCTTTCCCTATTATGCACCTCACAACCTTAATCTGCATTGCAGCATGGCAAAATCCTTCTGCAGTAACTTCATTAACCCCCAGACATACTCTGGGAATGCTAGCAAGCTTCTCTGCACCTGGGACTTCAACATAACTCATGAAAGAGCCGTGAAGCTGAAGCAGAAGAATCTCAGCACACAAATAAAGGTACAGAGATAGAAAGACACAAAATTAGCATGCCAGAGGCTTGGTTTTTTGCACACAAATTGGTGTATGCATGCACAAGCCTGTGTCAGAGTGGCTGAAGCATGCTACTTCTGTTCCTGACAGACCTAAGCCTTCCTGACTGTTAAGTTTCTATGGGTTTGAGCTCCTGGAGCTGCTTAGCTACTTCTTTTGTCTCTTTAAGTTACATGTAAATATTTGTATGGCTCAGTTCTACCCAACGGTTTCCTGTGATTATTAAATATTTGGCAAACAGTATTTCTTGATTTTTCCTTCCTGCTATGCAACTGTTTTGTAAGGAAAAGGCAAACTTGTAACATTCTGTATGAAACACTGTGCAACTGCCCGGAGAAAAGCTCCTTAGGGCAGAACACGAAGTTAGACAGTAAATATGCCCAGCTTCTGGATCAATAATCCTTCTTTCAGTCTCTCGAGTAGTTGCTTGAAACAAGTTTTGCTTTATGCTGTTGACTAAGGAATTCTTCATTGGGAATTGTTGCTTTGCAGGAGGACCTGATGGAAGTGAACCGAGAAGTTGTGACTTTTTCTGTCCAAGAGAGAGTTGCTCGCATTGTTATTCATCTTGCTTCTTGGGCTGCCTCCCTGGGAACAGCAGTAGCTGCTTGCACTGGTGTTTACTTCCTCTGCATTAATAACCTGGAGGTAAGGGCAGGTTCTGCAGTCTGGTTTAGGAGATGTGTTTCTCCACCTGGCTATCTTCTGGTGGTCTGTTTGCTGCTAGGACTGCAGGGAAGAGTAGCTGTTGTCACAAGTGCAGATACAAACTCTGCCCTCCCTGCACATCTAGTTTGCAAAGACTCTCACCACTGGGGACTCTGCCAAGAGCATAGGAGCTGAGGGGTCTGAGCAAATCCCTCACCCCAGCAGCTGCTTGCCTGAACTCATGGCTAGTTTAGGGACAGTGCCACTGGTTGCCCTGAAAGAGCGGGAAGAAGACCCAGCAAGGTCTGGCACTCCTTTGCCTGGGAGCTGCTTTTGCAGTGGCACTCCCACCCTTGGTCCCATGTATAGCTGGGAAGGGGAGAGGGTCACCCTGCTGCTGGACTTGAGCCCATAAAACACGGCAGTCACGGGAGGTGTTCCAGGTGTCTTCCCTGTGGCCACAACTTGAGGCAGCATTTTGGGTAAGGATCACACTGGGGTTGTTTGAGGTTGATTTTGTGCCTTGTTTTTCCTCTTTAAGCTGTTTGTGAACGGGCATACAAATGATCTGGAGAGCCAAGCTGCCATGTTGGTGCTGCCTGTTGTTGCATCTCTCCTCAACACACTCATCCCATTCTTCTACTCATGGCTTGGACACCTGGAGAGATTTCAGACTCCTGGGCACCACATATATGTCACTATTATCAGGTATGTCTGGATGCCACCTCCTAGTGCTGTTTGCCTGGGGTTGTCTGTCTCTTCTTTTGGCACTGTTGTGGTTCAGGCCCACTCGGCTGGCAACTAAACACCACACAGCTGCTTGCTCACTCCTAAGCCTCCTGCCCCTCAGAGTGGTGGGAAGAGAAAGTAGAGCAAAAGGCTCAAGGACTGAGGCTAGGACAGGGAGGGTTCAGTCACCACTTAGGGTTATGGGCTGAAAACAGACTTGATTTTGGGAAAAAAACACATCAGTTTAATTTCAAGAATGTAATATAAGCAACAACTTGGATTCAGGGCAGCTTCTAGAAGCTTCTTTCAGGACCTAGCCTGTACTCCCCTCCTCTTCTACCAAAACTCTGCCACAAACAAACCCAATACAGAACAAGCTGTGTTTAAGTGGTGTGGTGGACAGCAGGAAGCTGTGGAGAGGACTGGATCTTCTCCAAAAGACTCTGTACACTCTTGCCTTCATATTTTCTTTGTCTTCTGTGAGCCTTCTGGAGTCTTCCATCTCCTCGTGAGCACAGGGAACAGCTTCCCTCCCAGGCACACTGTGACACTGGGCTTGGTTTTGTTACTAGCTTCTCTAGGCAACCCCTGGGCTGTTGGCCCCCCAGAGGAAGGAAGGGAGATAGAAAGAGGACTGAGGAGGTCTTACTTAAAGGTGCCTGAAATTAACACTGTATAACCTTTGGTGCCCCTCAGACCTTCCTCCCTCATGGAGCTCACACACCTAACCGTCAACCTGTTTGGCAGAGGCTTGTGCCCAGTTTGTCATGCCCGGCTGCCCTTCTGCCAGGACAGACAACAGAATAACACTCTCCTGGTAGCACTGTGCTCTGCCACTCTTGCTGTAGGAGAGCTCTCCTTGGAGCTCAGGTGCAGTGTTGTTCTGTTGTCCTGGCAGAAGGGCAGCCGGGCATGACAAACTTGGCACAAGCCTCTGCTAAACAGGTTGATGGTTGGTTGTGTGAGCTGCACGGGGGAGGAAGGTCTGAGGGGCGCAGGCAGCCAGCAGCAGCTGCCATCATTCCCCGCAGGGAGCTTGTGGCCAGCTGTCAGTGCAGTTACTGTGACTTTTTCTTTCCAGAAACATTGTCCTGAAAATGTCTGTGGTTGGAATCCTGTGCTACTACTGGCTGAGTGTTGTGGCTGCCTCAGAGTCACAGGTAAAGCTCTGAGGATGCACATCCTGCACTTACAATACCAGCTGAAGAACCACTTTGGCCCGAGGCTTACCCTTCCCAGGCAGGAGAGTCTGTAGTGCCTTGGAAAGCTTTGCCACCCCCAGGAGGGTTTGTTTTAAAGGAGTGAACTGTAAGAAACACTGAATCGCCCAACTCAGGTCTCAGCTGTCCTGCAGCACTGTTCAGAGAGAGGTCAAATCTGATTAGTCAGGGTGTTAGACGTCTTTTGTCTGTAGCCCAAGTTTCAGACGTCTGAGCATTTGGGAACAATGCTAGAAACACTGATTTTGGACTCCTGCTTTCTTCTTGCTTCGGCTTAAAGTGCTGGGAAACTCTGATTGGCCAAGATATCTATCGCCTTGTTGTGATGGACTTCATCTTTTGTTTGCTTGGCTCTTTCTTTGGAGAGTTTTTGCCCAGGTGAGTACTACTTTTTCTAATCTTATTGCTATATTTAATTAAAACTAAAGACATGATCTTTTATTCCAATAGGAGAAAAGAAGTCCAACTTCTGTCCACATGGCTGTGGCACCAATGAAGCTTCCTTGGCTGTCCCTACCAAGTGTAGTCTCTGGCTAAGTGCTTTTTGTGTGTTGCAGCTCCTTAGGAGGAGGTCAGAGTGTTCTGCTCTCCCAGTGTGTCCTTTTTTGTCCTCTGTAGATGGAAACCCCAGCAGGGAGGAAGCCCCCTTGTGCTGCCATGGGTCCCCTCAGTGGGGTGATAAAGGACCAAGTGTTCCAAGCAGAGAATCTTGCTTCTCTGCGTATGCACAGCCGCACTGCTGACCTTCCTTGTTATGTCTCTCTGTAAATTTGGGGTTTGCTTTTAATTCTGTCACAACCAGCCTGCAGACAAGTTAAAAATCTTATTCTGATCAGTCTTCCTGAGGATGTAATACGATTTTCAAGTGCAGAGCTCTGCACCATAGTAGGTGCAAAAGTATTTTTAACTGAATATGGCTAAGGTAAGCAGAAGTCATCTACTTCTGGCATCTGCTGTTGTGCACCCTCCTGCTGCCACGCGTCATTCATGACTCAAGGTAGTAGGGTTAGTAAGTGCTTGCCAGGTTGACAGAGCACTTAGGGTTCCTGGCCATATTGTGTAGGAGATGCATTGTTTACCCTTTGCACATGATGCCAACAAGAGTGGTTTACAAGGCAGGCACAGCAGTGCAAAGCCCTTGGAGAATTTCCCTCTGCAGCTCTTGGCAGTGTTCGTCAATCCTCCCTCTGCTCTCGGCCCATTCAGGTAGGAAACCACCCCAGGAAACGGTCCCAGCACCAAAACTGCCATGTCAGCTGTGGCGAATGCCCTCCACTAAGCTGTGCAAAAGCACCAGACCTGCAGCCCTGGGTGATTAAAAGTATTTAATTGTATTTACTTGTACGCCTTGGGAGTGATGCCCTGGAAGCCTAGCCCTGAGACACCGTTGATGACCCAGCTGATAAGCTGGTGCCAAGACCTATTTCAAGGCGAGATGGGACAGCGACCAACATCCTGATTGTTCTTGCTACAGCAGACAGAAAATTAATCTCCCCAGCTCAGATAAAAACGAGGTGACAAAAAAGGATTGCTGGTTCTCAGCGGGAATCCTCTGAGTACCTGCTTGCCTGTGTATGTCTCGGCTAACTGCCACCCCCATTGGCCTGAACAGGATACACTTCGGGATATAGTAAGAGTATCAATCTACAAGGGTCAGTTTAGTGAAGGAGGAGGCTGAAAGTTCTGAGGGCTGAAAAGCTGTTAGAGTTTTGTATTGGGTTGCCATTGCAACTGCTTAAGCATAAGCTTTTTTTTCTCTAGTTACAAACCATAGTTGGTTTGTTTGGGTTTCCCCCCCCCCCCAAGATGCATTAAAAATACCCAAGGTCTTATTCCAGCCCTGCTGTGTGTGCAGGGAATCTGCTTTTGCCAACTTCTGCTTCATTTCTAGTGTGCCCTCTAGCCGAGGAGCCGTGGCTGCTTTGCATGGCATGGTTAATGCAGCCCTCCAACCCTTTGCCATTGATGCTCGCATTCCAGAGATGATTTGCAGAGACTTCTACCCAGGGTTTTATTTCGGTAGCATTTAGCAGGTGCTGCTGTGCTGTGTTTCCTCCCCCAGGGTCGTTGGAACCGGCGTCTCCGGGGGCCCGGGGCGGCCAGAGTTTGATATCGGACGAAATGTTTTAGATTTGATCTATGCACAGACTTTGACCTGGTAAGCCTCGCATTTGCAGTCCAAACTTCATTTGCACTTAGGAATGCCTTGGAATATTCTTACTCTGACATTTCTGAGCGGGGGTGGGGAAAGAACGGAGCAAGAGCCAAAGAGAGAGAGGATTTACTAAGTACCTTCCTAAAGAGTGTGACTTGCCACTTCCCTTTGCCATTCTTGAGACAACGACAATGACTTCAATCAGTCATCTGGTCTGGGAGAAACCTGCAAAAGGAACGTCCTGGAGTTTTGTTTACTTCCCCACTGCAATGATGATCCTATTGGCATAGTCTCAGCATTAAAGCCTGGGAACGAAGCCTTATTTCTAGGTGTGAGAGCCTTGCGGGTGTGTAGGGAGCTTTGTATGCTGCATGTCTTTAAAGGTTCCAGAATGGGTGTTAGTAGAACTGCGTTGCCAAACAGCCAGCTGCTAAGGTGTGAAAGTACTGTGACCTCCGTGTGATGAACAGTGCAGACAGAGCTTCTACAAACCCTTCCTTGCAGGATCGGAAGCCTCTTCTCACCTCTGCTGCCTGCTATTCAGACGATAGCGTTTTCCCTGGTATTTTGTGTCAAAAAGGTAAGAAGCTTTACATGTATTCATCAACAACCAGTGGGATTCTGGGCAGAATTCATTGCTTTAAAGTGCTGGTTTTGTCTGGAGACTCTGGGCTTTTGCGTTCAGGGCAGCGGTTTGGGTTTTGGGGAGGGTTCCTTGGAGGGAACACAGTTTACGTGCAGGTCCTTGGATCGTAAACCTGCAAAACTTGAGACAGGAAGAAGCGTGGAGGGGTTACAGAAGGAGTTAAGAGCAGCTCTGGAGAGGTGGGGAGAATAAAGGGGTAACATTAAGGGTGTGCAAGTGCATGTGTCAATAGAGACACTATGCCTGTGGCTCTGACTTTGGCTTCCTGCGTACTCTGCAGCAGTACATCTCTTCTGAGTTATCTAAGTGTGAGCAGGGTGGGTCAGCTAAAGATCATGCTGGAAGTGTCTTCTCTTCAGCATTCTTTGTAGTATGACTAGAGGACAGATGCAGTTTGTAGTATTGAATGTAGAACAGAGCTGTACATAGGAAGAGTGATTCAAACGTCCCTGAAGAGTGGGTTTGTGTATGCTGCAAAAGCAAACTCTACCCAACAGAGTCCTGAAGAACCCAACAGAGCCTCCTTTTGCCTCTTAAATATTCTATTCCTGAAGTTTTCTAAAATGACAATATGTCAGTCAAGGTCACGTGGAGGAAGAGAGTGAAAACTCTTGAAAGGTGCTGTTCCAGCAACTGCCATCAGCATTTTCACAGGGGTTAACTTCAACCAAGTGGAAGGGGCAAGAGTCAGTATGTCTCCATCTCTTGAAAGGTCAGCCTGAGGATGAACTGCCAACCCCCTCGGAAAGTCTGGAGAACTGCTCAAATGACAACATCCTTCATGTTCCTGCTGTTCTTCCCTTCCTTCCTCGGAGTGCTGTCTGTCATCGGAGTCACTGTCTGGAGGTATGGAAGGTGCCTGTGTTGTGCAGTGTGAGCTGATTCCAGGCAGAGGAATCTTTGTCCCTTTGTCCATGGGAGAAGCTCCAGTAGCTGCTAATGGAAGCCTTCAGCTGTTCATGAGGTGTTCTGGGTTCTGAAAGCATCCTGAGATGTTCTGGGTTCTGAAAACAGGTGCTCAGTGAGCTTGCAAGAGCGTAGTTAATGCAGTGACTTGTCCCATAGGAAGGGGAGAGGAGAAACAAACTTACCTCAAAGGTTTGGGCTCCTGTTTAAATGTCTCAGCAAACTTGGCCTTTCCTCTTGGTGAAGAGTTTCTGCTCTCCAGCTTAGTTCATGCCCTTGGCTGTGTTAGAGGCTGTGCTGGGTCTACAGTGGAGAAACATGTGGGAAAACTCAGGTCAACTTCTGGATTATTTGCAACTTTCAGAGATGCTTTGTGCAGGGAGTGCTGACCTCTGCAATGATGCATTTTGATTGTCACCAGTATTTTAAAGCTGCTTTAGGGGCAGGTTGCTCTGGTCAGAGTAATGAAGGCAGTATGGACACCCCTGCTCTTCACAGAATCATAGAATCAACCAGGTTGGAAGAGAGCTCCAAGCTCAGCCAGCCCAACCTAGCACTCAGCCCTGTCCAGTTAACCAGACCATGGCACTAAGTGCCCCAGCCAGGCTTTGCTTGAATACCTCCAAGGACAGTGACTCTACCACCTCCCTTGTCAGCCCATTCCAATGCCAATCACTCTCTCTGCCAACAACTTCCTCCTGACATCCAGCCTAGACCTCCCCTGGCACAGCTTGAGACTGTGTCCCTTTCTTCTGTTGCTGGTTGCCTGGCAGCAGAGCCCAACCCCACCTGGCTACAGCCTCCCTTCAGGTAGTTGCAGACAGCAATGAGCTCTGCCCTGAGCCTCCTCTTCTGCAGGCTGCACACCCCCAGCTCCCTCAGCCTCTCCTCACAGGGCTGTGCTGCAGGCAGTTCTCAGACTCACAGTTTCAGTATTCAGTAATATTCAGGTGGCTTACTCCTGAAACCAGGTGGGATGGAAGTAATTCAGTGCAAACACTTTCAGATGGCAAGTGGAAATGTCAGACTGTCTGGAGCAGTTCAATATCAAAGCAAACATCAGCTTCCTATACCAGTCTACGGTGATGAGCTGCCTCACTTCACCACATCCTGTTGTTACTGACAGTCTGTGCTGACCCAAGTGGGTGCAGGCAAGGTGAAATGATGGTTTCCCTGTGGTGAAACTTTGAAAATCAGGATTTTCAACTGGCTGTTGCTTGCACTGCAGTGACTGACTCCTTACATTTGCCTTAGGACTGTGTTTGCAGGGCTAGGTAGGGATCCATTGCAGCAAGGTCTCTATCTCACTGTGTGCTAGTTTGAGGCAAATTGGAACAGTTTAATGAGAAAAATAAGATGCTAGGCTGTGAAAAGGAAACAATGGTGATGGCTACTGCACTCATAGGCTTGCTGAGATGTGTGAAAACAAACGTAGATAAAACAGAGTGCATGTCTCTGTCTGTCAGTGTTTGTGTTTCCCTTCTGCTTGGGTCTGTGTAACTAATCCTTCTGCTTCTAACCTCTCTTGCTGATCCTCCAAACGCACCTTGCATATACTGTGGGATAAGGCAGAGGGGTGGAAAGAAGGTGGAAGGGTGGTTGGGAGCCCCTCCTGGGCACTCTGGTTTCTGGGAGGGCTGCTGTGTTTCTGTAGTACTTTTAACTTGTGTATTTCTGTCTATAGCTGCACATATTGTAACTGTCTGCTTGTACCTTGTGCTGAGCTGTGAATAGAAACCTTCCTTCCTTAACTTCCAGCTGGCTGAGTCTAGTCTGGGTGATTTCATAAGAGGTAACTCCCAAACCATCACACACTGCACACTCTGAGGTGGGCGTTTTAATTGCTGGAGAGTGATCCAAGCTCAAAATGAAACATAGATCATGGAAGTTCCCTGAGGCTCCAAAGAGTGCAAACTAATGAGCAAATGTACAAATTGACAATATTAGCTAAATCACTGCTTGATCTATGGAGCTCTATGTAGCTGTTGTCTCACACTTTCAGGTTAAAACCTTCAGCAGAATGTGGCCCTTTCAGAGGGTTGTCTTTTATGTATGCTGCAGTCTCTGAGTGGATAAAAACACTGGAAAACTTCGCTGACTCCAGATGGGTAGCATGGATCTACTATAACTTAATCACAAGCGAACTCTTCTTCTTCATCCTCTCCACGATTGCCTTGTAAGTAGCTGCTAATGCAAAGCACTGGAAAAGCACCTAAAGCAGAAAGATCTGGCTGTGACATAGCTTCTCTGCACTAGAAAAATTACAAAGTGCATTGTAAAGCACCCAAATGATTAATGCATTGGCAATTCGTGTATTTGAAGCACTTAAAGAAACCGTAAGACCTGTTCCTTTTGTGTTAGGATGACAAAGCTCTTTACAAACCAGCCTCATGCTGACCCTAGCACTGTTTTTAATGGAATGGTTCTAGTTTGGTGCTGCCTGGGCTCCAGATCTTGCCAGCAGTGGCACATTTATCTTTAGGAAGAGCAGCAAAAGGGAATGTGCAGAACAGGCTGTGGGGTTGGCTTTGTTTTCTTGCCCAGAGGTGGCTAAGTCATATGGGAAAGTGCAGCTTCCTCAGGCGCAGGCCAGCGCTGCACTAGCACCCTGGGCCATGTGGAAAGCAGAAGTCTGGGGGGTGGTTACTCTGCCTTTCCTCACACTCTTCAGGCAATGACTAGGAGGCAATCTCCTGGGTATGAATGCTCATATGTTGCACTTTTTATTGCTGTGATGTAGAATTATTGCTTATCTTTACTGGCAAATAATAGAAGGAAGAAAGACCATGACCAAACTCCTGAAGAAGCAAATTTGTAATGTAAGTTTGATTTTTCAGCTTATTTTTTTTCCTGCAATTTGACTTCCTTGTTGATTGTCTCATCCTGCTATTGTGGAACTGTAACCTGCTTTTGCCAGGCTGGTTCAAGGGAGGGTAGGAGCCCTCCCCGTGTGAATAAGGGAAACTTAACTCGCCAACTGAGTTGTTGCGAAGTAGTTTTACCTGCACACTGTGCTGCTGCAGCTCCCTCTGTAGACAAACTGTCTCACAGTAAAAGGCATTTCAATGATTTTTCTGGTCAGTGGTTACTCACTGGCCTTGAGGCTCTCAGGAGTGCATTTCAGCTGGTGATCAAATGTGTCTTGGCCACAGGAAGGGAAAGATAAAATGTTTTTACTCCGAAAACTCCGAGCACTGCAGAGGGCAACCCAGACCCCATCTGCGCCTGGAGGACAGGACCAGCAGGTCAGTCAGATAGTTCAGCTGCTGTTGTTCCACTTACGTGCTTGGTACCATCTCGTGGGGTTCCTCTAGCCTGGCAGGCAAGCTGCCAGCTTGGAATATGTCTCTAAACCTTCACCTAAGTTAACTCCAGACAGCAAAAGGATACAGTGGAAATTCCCTGTTTGCTCCAGACTGGAATTTAGCCTTGAAAGGATATAGAATAGTCCTTACCTTCACTAATCTATGATTATGAATTGCAAGGAAACATCCCTAATCTAGGAGTGCAATGATGGCCACTAAAGCATTTAGCCACACCTCAAGCTTGCCTAGACTAGGCAGGAGGCAGCCTTCCTCCTGGGGCTCTGGATTTCCTTAGGGATTTATGGTTTCCCCCTCCCACAAAATCATCTCAGATGAGGTAAAACTGAAGGCTTTGACCTAACTCCATTTTAGATCCCACACAACATCGAGGTAGAGATCTAGGGTTGGGGAGGGTTTGATAGCCTTCAAAGGGTGCCTATTCTTGTGGTCGTTAAGGTCAGAGGTCACAGGGAGGTGCCAGAATAATCTCCTTGTGGATCCAGCAGAGGAGCTTCTGCCTAGAGTGGTTGCCTGGGGGGTGAGTAGCACCGAGCACACCGGGGGGCAGAATGCAGTAGTTCTAATGCCAAACACTTTGTCTTTCAGAGAAGCTCTTCACACAATCTGTCCAGGCAACCTGTCCAGCAAGTGCCAGACTACCCAGAAAGGGCATTTGGCAGAAGTCAAAACGCATCCTATGAGGTGAGAGGGTCAAAAGGAGAGTCTGTGCTAGAGCTCCCTATACAGAACTGGGGGGTGATATAGACAGTGGGAGTCTGTTGCACAAAGAAGTCACCCTGTGCAGAAATCATGTAAAGGGTTGATTTAAGCAGGCACACAAATGCAATCAGAGCAGCTGTTGGAGTACCCGGTACAGACCCGCTGGAGACCTGGAGGGCAGGGTTTTGTTACAGGGATCTTTTAACACTCATGAGGGGAACATCGACCTAAACCTACTTGTGCATTTTGTTTGCAGTATCCCTACCCTGCTGGGATCTGGAAGCCGTCTGACTTCCCACCAGGTAAGCAACAAATGCTAAAGGGAGGAAGCAGCAATTAGGGGCTCAGCTCACTTAGAAGGTTTGCTGCAGTACAAACACAGCCTGCAACAGCTGGGTGTAGGAGACAGTCGTAGCACCTTGTGTGAAGAGCAAACAGAAAGCCTGAATTTCTGGGGCAAGCGGTTTCTGCAGGATGTGCTTATTGGTAGCTTTTGGCAGCGTCTGTAGTGGCTTCTGAAGGCTGATCACAAGGCTCTGTATGCCAGAGCTGGACTTCTGGGGTAAGTGCAGCCATTCTGCCTTATGGCAGCAGCCACAGGCAACAGTATTACAGTAGAGCTGTACCTCACCTCTCGGTGTGTCTCACTAATGCTGTAGAGCCTCTAGGACATTGCTTGTCTGGAATGGGAAAAAAACACTATGGAAGCCTGCTTGGAGGCTGAACTAGTCCTGCTCTGCATGGAGGCTGAACTAGTCCTGCTCTGCATGGAGGCTAAACTAGTCGTGCTCTGCATGGAGGCTGAACTAGTCGTGCTCTGCATGGAGGCTGAACTAGTCGTGCTCTGCATGGAGGCTGAACTAGTCCTGCTCTGCATGGAGGCTGAACTAGTCCTGCTCTGCATGGAGGCTGAACTAGTCCTGCTCTGCATGGAGGCTGAACTAGTCCTGCTCTGCATGGAGGCTGAACTAGTCCTGCTCTGCACGGAGGTGCAACTTCACTCCAAAGGCTGGACAGAGCAGACACACAGCATGAGTGTGGGGGTGGTTGGGCAGTCACCAGCACAGCTAACATCACTTCTTCTGTGAAAAACAGATTTGGAGGCATCCCAGCCCAGCAGCAGGCCAGGCATGTCTGAGGCCATGGTGCTCGCTCTGCAGGCTCGAGAGGCAGCTCAGTGGGAAGACGAAGATGACAACAAATATTTCTGACTGAGCAGGCAGAAACAGCCATCAGTGCTGAGTGTCACTGAGTGGTGCTCTCAGCACTAAGGGCTGAAAGAACCTTTTCTTCAGCCCCTAAATGCAAGAGCAGGTTGCAGAATGCATCCTGACTGCAGATGATGATGATGGAGAATACTCTGCATGTTTGGGTGGCATTTGAAGCAATGATATTCTGGGGACAGGCAGTCTTCCCCCTGGCAACTGGCTGTTGCCTCCCAAGGGCCCCTTCACAGCTGCTCATTTTTTGACTAAATAGGAGAAAAGTTGTGCTGCCTAATTGTAGTTTAAAAGTTTTGATCTAAAAAGATTTTTAGATCACTTCTACTGCTCAAACTGCTTTTACCTGATCTAAGCCAAAAGCAAAGACTTAGTCAAATAAAAAGTGAAGGAACCAACAGTGCAGTTGCTTCTAATGACTGAGACACTGTCACAGCTGCAAAATAACTTGTGAGCCAGGCTAAGCTGCTTCACTTCCTGAGACGTTGTATTCTTCATTGCAGTCACTCAAAGGCAGCTTCGCTGTTCAGTTCTCAGAGCTCTCACAATTCTCACCTGTATAAAGCTCCTCTAGTACAGGGTAGATTGCAAGTAACACAACTGAGATTTGTTTTATCATCTAGGACTTCAGGACACTGGCTTCAGCCTTTTTTTATTCACAGCCACAGCCCTGCCAAGTTGGTATCTTTATTTCTAGCCTATTTTCTCCTGCTGCCTGGATTATTCCTCCTTCATTGCCTCGGACATAAGCACACGTTAGGAAGGAGGCACATCTGTCCCTTGTACTCGTAACTGAGGTTGCAGAGTCTCAACCAGCCACCAAAGAGCTGCAAAAAGGACAAACTTTGCACACAGTGTGAGGCTGGAGATTCAATTTCCCCAGGCTTCCCTGCAGGTCCAGCTCTGCTGTCTGGCTGTGCAGACCGAGTGTGGGCCTAGTGCTTGCCCAGAGTGTGATGACTCAACACCAGCACCATGAGCAGCGACAACAAACAGACCTTTGGAGCAAGGGTGGCTTGCTGGGAAGGGCCATGGTGCCTTGGCATGGCTGCTCGAGGAGTGCCTGTTGAGCACAGCAGTAAAGGCAGGGATGATAGCACTCAGGGGAGGGCTGGACAGAAACTGGTTGAGGGCACAAGGTGCACACACTGTAGAATGTGTGCCAGAAGACTCAGACTGTCGGTTCTGCAGCACAGGGTGGATGAGCGATGTGAACTGAAGAGGTTCTCCTCATCCAAGGGGGAAAGAGCACCTCCCTCTTCCTCTCTTTTGTTGTATATAAGCTCACAACACAAGCAACAACTGCATCACCCCTGCAGGAGGTTGCCTTCACCTGCTGCTACTTCCCAAGGGCCAGCCTTACCTTCACGGGGACAGTTGTGCCACTCTTTCCACCCATGACTGAGTCGTCAGTTGGTTTTGTGACCTTTTACCTCTTTTGTAGAAGTGGTTTTAAAACCTCAGCTGGCTCTGTGCATGAGGAATAGCTCTTCACAAGATGCCTCGTGGCTGGAGTGTTTCTATCCAAAGCATCGTAGCCAGGGCACCTCCTGTGGCAGTGCCCACTGCAGGTGCAGCACAGCACCACAGCTGCCACACAGCAGTGCCCAAACAAGGCCACAAGGACTTCAGCAGCACCTTCCTAAACGAGGGAGCCATCTAGTCAGGTGCAAATCCCCACCCCCGCAGCCATGGCTGTCTTGGGAGATGAGGTCTGAATAACCTGCAGCTGGAAATCACTTGGTTAAGTATTCAGACTCCTCATTTCTGCTGAGATCAGCATCATGTTCTTCTGAAAGGAAAGTGCTCAGCCCTTAAGAAAAGCCACTCTGGTTTATGTTAGCTGGTTCCAGAGGAGCTTTCTGCTCCTGTGCCTCACTGATAGTCTTCTTGAGCTACCAGCTCCTGCCAGAGCAGAGGCAAAGCTGTTCACAGCCCATTTTGTGTAGCTGTGCTCACAGCTGGGGGTTGACTTGTTTGAAAAACTAGCAAGGAAGCTGCGGTGTTTGTGCACTGTTCCATCGGTTCACTGGTGCACAGCAAATGAGGACCACCGCAGCCAGAAGCTGTCAGACACCTCTTTATTCAAAGTGCAGACTCTCTTCGGTTCAAGGTGAACCTGGATTAGTTTCCCATGTGCCCCTGTAAGCACTCTTCAGTCATACAAACCATAACCAAAACAAAAAGACATTCCAGCTCCATTTTTCCTACCCCCATCAGCACTCAAAACATCGCTTTTCCAAAATGAAGAGTTTCCTGTGCTGGATCAGTAGCAGACAGAGCTTTCTGTCCTACCTGGGTCCTTTCACAAAGGCTGGAAGACAAGGAGATACCCAAAGCTTTATTCTTCACCTTGACCATGGAAATTTGACTTCCCTGTCACTGTCAAGATGCAGCAGAGGCAGCTTTCCATGCTGCAGGAGGGACATGCACTCAACTGCTTTTTGCACCATCGTATTTCAGGCTCTGTTGACAGTAATGTGCCTGCTTTTAAGGTGCCATAAATCAACCTCCAATTATCACACAGTCGTAGAACAGACCCTTTGAAGTAGTAAAATGATTTTCAATCTTGTCACCAAAAAGTGCTGACAGGGTTTTGTAACCAAGATTTGAACACAACTGAAGAGAAGGTACTGCCCAGCTAGCTCGGCAGATCTCGCCTGTTCCAGCACCACCTCAGACTGCGAGTGGCTGCACGCCGGCTTTCTCCAGCGCCGTGACAGAGGGGATCCCTACGTGCAAGGTCTGATCCTGCAGCAGAATTAAACTGCAGCTCTTCCTTTTCACTGGCTGCACCACTGGGTTCTCTCGGTGGGGCCCAAGCCACAGAGAGCTGACTGAGGTTGGTGTTGGAAGGCAAAGGCCTAGTAATGAGGATCACAGTCTTCCACCAGGCTGTCTGTGATGTAGCTGGATTCAAGGATGGTTTCATAGTAGCTCTTCTCCGCAAATGAGTTCACAGTCCAGGCAACCACTTGAATCCCCTTGGAAGCCCAGTGCCTGACGTAGTCTCTGCAAGGAGCAAAGACACCATGAGAGGAAGCCTGAGGCTGTATTTAAGGCAGCCTGTGCCGAGGCTTCCACTGAGTTTTAGTCTTACACGAGGATCACACCAGAAGTGACAGTGCATCACTTTTTCCAGTGTCATCTTCTGAAGNAGGGAGGCTGTAGCCAGGTGGGGTTGGGCTCTGCTGCCAGGCAGCCAGCAACAGAACAAGGGGACACAGCCTCAGGCTGTGCCAGGGCAGGTCTAGGCTGGATGTTAGGAGGAAGTTGTTGGCAGAGAGAGTGATTGGCATTGGAATGGGCTGCCCAGGGAGGTGGTGGAGTCACCATCCCTGGAGGTGTTTAAAAGGAGGCTGCATAAGGCCATAGGTTAGTTAATTAGAAGGGTTAGGTGCTAGGTTGGACTCAGTGATCCTAGAGGTCTCTTCCACCTGGTTCATTCTGTGATTCTGTGTAATACTACTGCAAACAGGCAAAAGCAACAGTTTGCTTCCCCAATGAGATTAAACTTCTTATGTAACATCAGTCAAAAAAACACTAATTGAGAAGAGTGAGGCTTGAAATACTGCACTAGTACATGGTGAAGAAACTGAGCAGCCCTGCAGAGCACTAACGGAGCACATCAGCTAACAGACTCTGCTAACTCCACCCCTCCTGATGCACGAGCAAGCTCTAACACTTACTGAGAAACAAAGTTTTTCTGTATGAGGAAAGCTGAAACGCCACAGAGCCGCCACAAGAAGCTGTGTAGGCTCCAGTCGAGGACCACATCCATCACCAAGTAGAGGTAATGCTTCCAGGCGGCGCTGAAGCGAGGTGTCCCATCGCCAAGGTGGCTCAGCTGCCAGGGCCTGTACGTTAGAGCTGTCACCACCTTTCTGTCAGCTTGCCTCATCTGGGAGAGCAAGGGGAAGAGAAGAGTTCAAACGAAAGCCAAGCTGTGTTAGTTATATGTGAGGAGAGGTCAGACACAAAGTGTAAGCTTGTGGCTTCAGCTTTACTGCAGTCCTCCTTCCCCCCAGCTCCTTTGCAGCTCTTTCAGAAAGCCGTTCATGATCTCTTGCTGTTTTTTTTCCTGAGACATAAGAAGTGACTGCTCTTATGGTGACAGAACTACAGAACAGACAGGAAATGGAATAACCTACAGAGGGAGGAGGCTTGGAAGTGAGAATTAGGAAAGAGTTTGAAGAATGGACTCTATTTAAATAAGGATATAGAATGAATCATAAAATGGTTTAGGTTGGAAGGGACCTCCAAGATCAGCCAGTTCCAACCCCCTGCCATAGGGACACCTCCCACTAGAAGAGGTCACCCAAGGCCTCATCCAACCTGAACACCTCCAGGGAGGTTGTGGTGTGTAGAATTGCCCAATGTGACCAAAGACCACATTGGGTGATTCTGTGCTCCACAACCTCCCTGGGCAACCTGTGCCAGTGTCTCACCACCCTCACTGCAAAGAACTCTTTCCTAACATCCACTTTCAATCTCCCTCCTGCCAGTTCAAACCCATTCCTCCTTGTCCTGGCATTACAACACCTTGTCAATAGTCTCTCCCCAGACCTCCTGTAGCCCCCTTCAGATACTGAAAGGCCACGATAAGGTCTCCTGGAAGCCTTCTCTTCTCCAGGCTGCAGAGCCCCAACTCTTGTAGCCTGTCCTCATAGCAGAGTTGCTGCAGCCCTCTGAGCATCTCTGGACTGGCCCCAACATATGAGGGTTATTTAACAGATGTCTTTTCACAAACAGTTGGCCATGTGTCAGCTGTCAGAGCTCTGCACTTCTCTCCCCATAGCTCTCAGGGCAGAGAGGGTGGCTGCAGATTCATGATCTGTGCATCTAAGGGGCACAGAATGAGCTAATAATGCAGGAGACTTACAATTTATGCTTCGTTTGTTCAATTCCTGCCAATTTCAACAACCTCCAAGTAATCTGGAACTGGAGCTGTACATCTTACTAAAGTTGCCAGACAGAACTACAAAAAAACCCCAAACCCAATCCTCAACAAATGTTCAGAAAGCATCACCTTATAAACAACATCTGGCAGGAAAGAACAGACCACGCTGCTGTTGTACAACCGCGGGAACTCCAGGTAGAGCTGTCGCAGGGCCTCCACTGCCTGCCAGTGAGACACACACAGATATTACCTTCACACACTGCTGGGTTTTGCACTGCAAACCTTCTCAAACACCTCCCTGCTTTGTGGAACAAGGCTGAAATGGAAGAGGGGAAAGAAGAAAAGCAGCCTCTTGTTGACAGAACTGACACAGAAATGATGTGTTTCACAAGTCACAGGCTCACAGGAGTCAGGGGTTGGAAGGGACCCAAAGAGCTCACCCAGTCCAACCCCCTGCCAGAGCAGGACCACACAATCTAGCTCAGGTCACACAGCAACACATCCAGACAGGCCTTGAAAGGTTCCAGAGAAGGAGACTCCACAACCTCTCTGGGCAGCCTGTGCCAGTGCTCTGGGATCCTTACAGTAAAGAAGTTCCCCCTTGTGCTGAGCTGGAACCTCCTGTGCTGCATCTTCCAGCCATTGCTCCTTGTCCTATCCCAGGGAGCAGTGAGCAGAACCTGTGTGTCCCCTCCACGACCTCCAGCCCTCAGATGTTTATAAACATTTATTAGATCCCCTTTCAGTCTTCTCCAGACTAAGCAGCCCCAGGTCCCTCAGCCTCTCCTCATCAGGCAGTGCTCCAGTCCCCTCATCGTTCTCATAGCCCTCTGCTGGACCCTCTCCAGCAGATCCCTGTCTCTCTTCAACTGAGGAGCCCAAAACTGAAGGCAGCACTCAAGATGAGGTCTCACCAGGGCAGAGTAGAGGGGGAGGAGAACCTCCCTTGATCTGCTGGACACACTCTGCTTAATGCACCCCAGGATCTCACTGGCCTTCTTGGCCCCAAGGGCACTGTTTCTGCAAGGAGTGGCACTCCCAGTGTCTGAAATACCTGAAGATGAGATCCCAGCTGCTCTCTGTACAGGCAGGGAATTGTTTTCACAGCACTGCTGTGAGCTGAACTCAAAACTCACCCCAGACACATCCTAATTCTAAGCCACAGCTTCTGAGGACAACGGAATGGGATGAGGGAGCAGGGAAGATACTATCTTTGCTTTGACAGCCCAGCTTTGTGTGACACAAATAACAGCTCAGCTTCATTCATCTTAAAGAAGGAACTGCAGCACACACAGCACTCTGAGAGCAACAGAAAAGGTCAGAAACCCAGGGGAAAGGTGAAGAAAGGTGCCTAGAGCAGTCAGTGGTACCTGATTTGCATGGCCTTTGACGTCGAAGTAGATTGTAAGATTGTGCTGCACAGACTCCACGACAGCTTCCCTCAGAGTTGGCACCTTCTCACCCTGGAATTTGCTCCTGTACAAAGAGAACTCCTCACAGGGATGCTGTGGAGATACATGTGAGCACACAGGCACACATGTCCACAGCTACAGAGCAGTTTCCTGGGCGCTCCTGAGCCCGTGCTGGTGGCTGCTCTGCTAGCAGTGGCAGTGGTGGCTGCGTCTGCCAGGGCCAGGCTGCAAACCTTCCCTCCCAGCAGCTCACCAGACAGTTGGAGCCTGCCAAATTCAAGGGCCAATCCAGTGCTCACTGTCCCAGTGCCCCACACCAAAACACTAACTGCAGCTCTTCATCTCTTTCCTCAAGGACCACAAATAAACATTTAGGCCTAACTACTGACCCCCTACCCACCCTCTTCACCCTACTCTGACTGTGGTTCAGAGCCCTGTGCCAGAAATGCAGGCTCTGGCAGGGGATGGAGTAGAACAGTAATTATTCCCAGTAAGATGACAGCAAACAGTGGCCTGCCAGCAGTAACTGCCAGTACAGAAGTTCTCACTGTGAGGTTCAGGTGATGACCTTTCCAGTAACAGACAGGGCAGACAGATCACAGAATCAACCAGTTTGGAATATCCACTCCAACCCATCACCCAGCCCTGGCCCATCAACCAGACCATGGCACTAAGTGCCCCAGCCAGGCTTGGCTTCAACACCTCCAGGGACAGTGACTCCACCACCTCCCTGGGCAGCCCATTCCAATGCCAATCACTCTCTCTGCCAACAACTTCCTCCTGACATCCAGCCTAGACCTGCCCTGGCACAGCTTGAGGCTGTGTCCCCTTCTTCTGGTGCTGGTCACCTGGCAGGTGGTTTACAGAGTCCGGAAATCCCTAATGTGGTGTCTCAGAAACACACCCTAAGAGTGCCTCCTCTAAAGTGGATTAACTTCCAATACTGTAGGAGTGTCACTGTGATCAAGATTTTTGTAATGCATAAAAAAGCTCTCCCCTGCATACCACTGTCAAGGACTTCATCAGCCTCTGGAATCATAGCTCCTTCCTGAGACTACCAAGGAAATCTGTGCAGTTCCTTTTCAACAGTACAACCCTGATGTTTAGGATCTCCAAGAAACAACCAGACAAGAAATACATGTGGTAAAACTCATTTCAGAAGCAATTACTGCAGACAATGCTGACATACTGTGAGACTTGCAGTATCTTTAGTGTCCTGCAGCCACTTCAGGGGAAGCTCATGCAGAGATGAGCCCATTTCACATGGACTTTGTCCTTGAAAGCCAATTACCTTGACTCTGCTGCACTGTTCCTACTGAGGAAGGGGTGGAGAGGTAGAAACTCACCCACTTCCACAGTCACACAAGAAGGACCATATTGGGCTGAGTGTTAAACTCAGAAATATTTTCACCAGGCATAGATCAAACATTTTGTTTATCAGGAAAGTTTTTTTCACTGTTCACTAGCTCCAGAAGGCAACAGTTCATTTACCACAGACGATGTTTGGCAGCTGGATTAAGCTTCCTAATGTCCTCAAAGGTCAAGTCCTGCAGTCGTCCAGACCCATCAGTTGTCCTCTCTACCGTGTCGTCATGCATGAGGATGGGAACACCATCTGCAGTGAACTCAACATCCAGCTCAACACCTGTTGCTCCATTCTCAGCTGCCTTAAAAATCACAAAACACACACACAAGAAGAGACAGCTTTGTAGGAGTCATCTCAGTGCAGCTAGAAACCTAGAATCATAGAACCAAGGAGGCTGGAAGAGGACCTCCAAGCTCATCCAGCCCAATCTAGCACCCGGCCCTAGACAATCAACCAGACCATGGCACTAAGTGCCCCAGCCAGGCTTGGCTTCAACACCTCCAGGGACAGAGACTCCACCACCTCCCTGGGCAGCCCATTCCAATGCCAGTCACTCTCTCTGCCAACAACTTCCTCCTAACATCCAGCCTAGACCTCCCCTGGCACAACTTGAGGCTGTGTCCCCTTCTTCTGTTGCTGGTTGCCTGGCAGCAGAGCCCAACCCCAGCTGGCTACAGCCTCCCTTCAGACAGCTGCAGACAGCAATGAGCTCTGCCCTGAGCCTCCTCTTCTGCAGGCTGCACACCCCCAGCTCCCTCAGCCTCTCCTCACAGGGCTGCCTCATCTTCAGCTACTCTCTCCCAGCACCCCCAGGTCCCTCTCTGCCTGGCTACTCTCAGCCACTCTGTCCCCAGCCTGTAGTGCTGCTTGGGGTTGTTGTGGCCAAAGTGTAGAACCCTGGTCAATAATAATAAATCATTAATGCTCTTTCCAATAAGCTCAATCTGCAGAACAAGGGAAGTTTGCTCCAAGTTGTTTTGAGAAGGATTCACAGGCCAGCTGAAAGCACTTCACAGATTTCACTGATAAGGCCATGGCTGTAAGGTTTCTGCCTTGAGATCTGTACTGTTTCAGGACAAAAGCGCAGGAAGGAATCCTGCTGTTTCCTTCTGGTCTAGTAACTCCTAAGCTCTGCTACTTTCTAAACCAGAAAGGAACAGTTATAGTTTATATGATTTACAGATTAACACTCGGAGGCCAGAACCAGAGCAGGCCAACAGGGCATGAAGCCTGTGCAGAAGGGAAAGCCATCACCTCCTTCTGAATGGCACACAGGTGCAGGATCTCCTCTCAGGGTCAGACTGGCCATTCGTGCGCAGCACATGCAGTAGATGCACAACCTCCCAGAGGCACCACTTGCCAGGACTGTTCTAAACAGTAGGCGTAAGTGGACAACTCCCTGTTCCTATCTGAGGAATTCCCGTATCGGAAAGCAGTAAGCAGCTTGGAACACTTCGTACAGCTTGCTCCCGCAGGCTCCCTCCCAGAAAGCACTCGGAAAAGCACCTGAGTGAACTGCAAGCAAGAGGAATTGTTCTGAAGGCCAAACGCCCCCCGGGAGAAAAGGCCAATGCACCAGGAAAACAAAGGCCAGGCATGCACTAAAGGGATCTGCTCTCTATCGCGCAGCAGCTTCACAACTAAGAGCCCTGCCCTGCGCACGGCAGCAGCGCCCAGTGTTCCTCTCGGGTGCACTACCGCACAGACTCGCAGATGAGGCAGCATCACGGCTCAGGCAGTGCAGTTCTCACAAGCTCAGATTTTGCTCTGTGGATGCTTATTACAGATCTTTAGCGATCAAGCAGCGGACACCTCTCCTAATTGCTCTCCGCTCTCTGTAGTCTGTTGCAACATCAGCAAAACACAGGACTGCGTTCTTTCTGCGCTGCTCGAATATCCCACCAGAACCACGGGGAGACAAGCTTCCCGAGGCTCGCTCGCTCGCTCTCTCCAGAGCATTCGGCAGTTTCGCCTCCCGCTCCTCTCCGTTCCAGGCCGCGCACGGCCCGCAGCGACCGGCACGTTAAACGAGCCTCCAGCGCCGAGCCGCGACAGGGCAACAGCGGCTCGGGAAGGGGGCACTGCCACGGCGAGGCCCCGCAGTGCTGACCTGTCGGATGGCTGCCAGCGTGTTCTCGGGCGCGTCGTGCGCGCCGCCGCGGTGGGCGATGCGGGCGGCGGCGCCGCGGGGCCGCAGGACGCGTTGGGCGCTCTGAGGCGCGGCGGGCTCCAGGCTGAAGAGGTGCAGCACCAGGTAGAAGCCGGCCGTCAGCAGGCAGGCCAGCACCGGGCTGCGACTCAGTGCCAGCGCCGCCCCCAGCAGCGCCGTAAGCGAGCTCAGCAGGCCCTCCCCATGGCACAGCATGGCGGCGGCGCCCACCGGGCGGCTCCGGGCAACACCGAGCCCACGGCCGCCGCCACCACGCCTCAGCGTAAGGGCGACGGCAACGCCGCCATGTCCCGCACCAGCCAACTAGCGCTCAGCGGCCGTCCACCAGCAGCCAATCGCCGCGCGCCGCTCCCCCCGCCGTCAGCTAACCAGCGCGTCGCAGCCGTCCCTGCCAGCCAATCGCCGCCGGTGCGCACGGAGGGGCGGGAGGAGGCGGTGCGCGGATGACGAGGCCGAGGCCGGCGGGGCCCGGGGCGGAGAGACTGTCTGCAGGTACAACCCCGGAGGGTGGTTCAGTTCCCGCAGCTGCGGGGCGGGGGAGCCCCGCGAGAGAACGAGGATCACTGGGATCAAAGGTGACAGGCGTGCAAAACAGGCGGGAGGGACGGCTGGCCAGAGAGTGCCACGGCTGTCGTCCTGCCGTGCCGGGCAACGAGCTCGAAATACAATATTGATCCCAAAGGAGTTGTTGTGTTCCGTACAGCATTAATACGTATTGCTAACTACAGTTGTGTTACGGAGCTAACTCTGTGTGTGGGTTTCAGAACCGTCAACGACTGAGAGGGCAACAGAGGAAAGAGCAACAAGATGAGGGGATTCAGTCCATTATCAGTAAGTTTGCAGATGACTCCAAGCTAGGAACAGCTGTGGTTCAGTTGGAGGGTAGAAGAGCCTAGTAGTGAGACCTGTCCAGGCTGGATGGGTGTGCTGAGGCCAATGGGATGACACTGAACAAGGCCAAGTGCAGGGTTCTGCACTTTGGCCACAACAACCCCAGGCAGCACTACAGGCTGGGGACAGAGTGGCTGAGAGTAGCCAGGCAGAGAGGGACCTGGGGGTGCTGGGAGAGAGGAGCTGAAGATGAGGCAGCAGTGCCCAGGTGGGCAGCAGAGCCAATGGCATCCTGGGCTGGCTCAGGAGCAGTGTGGGCAGCAGGACAAGGGAGGTTCTTCTGCCCCTGTGCTCAGCACTGCTCAGGCCACCTCTTGAGTGCTGTGTCCAGTTCTGGGCTACTCCATTCAAGAGAGATGTTGAGGTGCTGGAAGGTGTCCAGAGAAGGGCAGCAAGGCTGGGGAGGGGCCTGGAGCACAGCCCTGTGAGGAGAGGCTGAGGGAGCTGGGGGTGTGCAGCCTGCAGAAGAGGAGGCTCAGGGCAGACCTCATTGCTGTCTACAGCTCCCTGAAGGGAGGCTGTAGCCAGGTGGGGTTGGGCTCTGCTGCCAGGCAGCCAGCAACAGAACAAGGGGACACAGCCTCAAGTTGTGCCAGGGGAGGTCTAGGCTGGATGTTAGGAGGAAGTTGTTGGCAGAGAGAGTGATTGGCATTGGAATAGGCTGCCCAGGGAGGTGGTGGAGTCTCTGTCCCTGGAGGTGCTGAAGCCAAGCCTGGCTGGGGCACTTAGTGCCATGGTCTGGTTGATTGTCTAGGGCCGGGTGCTAGGTTGGGCTGGATGAACTTGGAGGTCCTCTTCCAACCTCCTTGGTTCTATGATTCTAAGACAGTGAAATGGGTGAAGGTTGAAGGAAGTGGACATGTTTAGTTCAGAAACAGAGTAGCAAGCAGAGAAAACAGCAGTTCATGTTGATCTAGATGAAGATTTGGACTTTGGTTTGTATGTTCTCTGTGGGAAGGATGGGGAAAAAATTACTTTGTAAGTGAGGAGCTGCTACCAACCAGGGCTGGAGCAGGCACCAGGAAATCTTAATAATTGATTTTTTTTAATGGCTGAGGTAAATGTTTGTCACATATTGTCCCAGATGGTTCTGAGCACCTTGGACATTCTTTTCTGTCTGTAATTGTAGGCTATAGTGCACCTGAAGGAAAATCAGGCATATATATGCAGGCAGATAACAAAGGAGTGTCTAATGAAATGTTTAAAAATCTTTCAGTAAATGACAGCAGTTGTTAAGATTAAAGATTTGAAACTCTCCTCAATACTGTTTAACATACTGGAGAGGTCACAGATGAAGGAGTTGCTGTGTGAAACAAGAATGACAGCTTTAGAATCATAGAGTCAACCAGATTGGAAGAGACCTGTGAGCTCATCCAGCCCAACCTATCACCCAGCCCTGTTCAATCAACCAGACCATGGCACTAAGTGCCTCATTCAGGCTCTTGAACGTCCCTGGAGGTGTTTAAGGCCAGGCTGGATGAGGCTCTGGCCAGCTTGATCTCGGGTAGGGTGTCCCTGCCCATGGTAGGGGGATTGCAGCTGGATGATCCTTGTGGTCCATTCCAACCCTGACTGATTGTATGATTCTGTGATCTCCAGGGACGGCAACTCCCTGGGCAGCCCATTCCAAGTCAAATCACTCTGTGAAGAATTTCCTCCCAACACCCAGCCTATACATGCTCTCTGGGAGAGAGATGTTTCCAGAAGTGCAATTTAACTTTTCCTCAGCAGAGTGCTGGCAGATGAGGCTGCATTTTCCACCTGGCCTGCCTCGGGGTTAAGGATTGCCTGCTCCTCCTGCCGTCTGGAGCAGCAGCTGGCTGCCACCCAGGCAGGAGGGATAGGATGTCTGCAGCGATACCGTGATGCTGTCCTCAAAGAGCATATTGACAGGCTCTGATGTTTATCTTCCTTATTGCAGTGTGTTCAGTGAAACTGATACCTGCTGGTGGCACATTTGTGATACTGCCTGCACAGCCATATGATATTCGATGTCATAAACAGAACAGACTTTTCCTGGCCAACAGGAGAACTTCTCTTGGAGGCCTACAGGTGATGAGCAGAAGCCAGAATGGTCTTAGACCTATCTCATACCTCTGAGAATTGTGTCTGCCTTTGCCTGGAAGCTTGCCCAAAATCTTGGTCTGCATGATTCATCAGGTATATGAAGAGGTTTGGACATCACAGAATAATAGAATGGTAGGGGTTAGACTCACAGAATCATAAAACCAAACAGGTTGGAAGAGACCTCCAAACTCATCCAGCCCAACCTAACACCCAGCCCTATCCAGTCAACCAGACCATGGCACTAAGTGCCCCAGCCAGGCTTGGCTTCAACACCTCCAGGGACAGCGACTCCACCACCTCCCTGGGCAGCCCATTCCAATGCCAATCACTCTCTCTGCCAACAACTTCCTCCTAACATCCAGTCTAGACCTCCCCTGGCACAGCTTGAGGCTGTGTCCCCTTGTTCTGTTGCTGCTTGCCTGGCAGCAGAGCCCAACCCCACCTGGCTACAGCCTCCCTTCAGGGAGCTGCAGACAGCAATGAGCTCTGCCCTGAGCCTCCTCTTCTGCAGGCTGCACACCCCCAGCTCCCTCAGCCTCTCCTCACAGGGCTGTGCTCTCTTAAGTATCATCCAGTTCCAACCCCCTGCTATAGGTGAGGATGATCAGGTTGCTCAAAGTCCCACCAGCCTGGCCTTGAATACATCCAGGGATAGAGCACCCACAACTTCTCTGGGAAAGCTGTACCAGCGTCTCACCACCCTCATAGTGAAAACAGTGAAAAGCTTCCTCCCAACATCTAACCTAACTTTCCTCTCTTTCAGTTTGAAAACACTGCCTCTCGTCCTGCCGCCGCACCCCCTGCCGAGGAGCCGCTCTCCATCTTTCCGGCAGGTCCGCTTGCGGTACTGGAAGTGCTGTAACGTCTCCCTAGGGACGTCTGCAGGCTCCACAGCCACACCTCTCCCAGCCTGTCCTCTCTGCCCGTTCCTGTGGCCCGCTCCAGCAGGTGCCGCAGAGTGCAGAACGAGACGCAGCACTGAAGGGAAGGCTTTTCCCGAACACAGCCCTCCCTCCCCAGCACCAAACGCGCAGGTTTTGTCACTAAGGTTCGGGCTCCCCCCTGAGCTGGGCAGCCGGCAGAGGGCCGCGCCGGCAGAGGGCCGCGCCCGCCGCCGCTGTGTCCCGCCCCGCGGAGGGAGGAGCGGGCCCGCAGTGCGCGCTGGGCTCTGTAGTGCCGCGGACCGGGCGGTTGCCGGGGAGCCGCTGGGCAGCGCCGCGCAGGGCGCCTGGGCTGACGCCGTGGCAGGAGCGGCCGGGCCGTGTCGCGCTGGGCCGCCGAGCCCGGCGCAGGTACCGAGGGGTTCGGCGGGAGCGCGGTAATCTTGGTGGGCTGTGTGCCGAGCCGGGCCCGGCGGGGAGCAGCGGCTGTGGTGGGCACGGTGGCGCCTGGGCGGTGAGGGCCGCGGTGCCTAGGCCGCCCCCGCCGCTGCTACCTGCCTCCGGCGGCGGGTGGGGGGCAGGTGGGGGCAGAGGAGAGAGGCGAGGTGTGAGGCGAGGCTACCGCCTGGGCCCGGCAGCAGGGGTCTTGCCAGGCGGCCCGGGCACGGCTTGGTGCGCCCGGTGCGGGCGGGAGGGAGGCAGAAACCAGCCGAAGGGCTGTGCGAGGGGAACAAAAGCGTTGGCAGGCCGTGGCAGGTGGTGCTGGGTTCCGAATTGTCACTCTGGTAGTGATGGGCGGTGTGAGATGTGTAGGATCTTGTATGAAAACACGGCTGTAACGTTGAGGGGTTTTGTGTGGAAGCATTGACGGCTGCTCATACAGGGATGCGCCGAGGAGGAAGCCACTAGGAGCAATACACAGATTCCTCCCAGCCCCCTAAATATGGAGACTGGTTTCACTTTGATACCAGCTTAATCCGTTTTCGTTTCTTAGATTTGGCAGCAGTTTTTATTTATTGCTGTTTTGCAGTGGATAGGATCTATCTGATGGTGGTGGGAGAGCTTAAGGGTTCAGCCTGTGATGGAAATTGATTATCTATAGCATATGAAGTTTTGTAAATGCTGATTATTTCAATGCTTGTTTTCTTCTCAGTGTACCTGTGATCATCTTGAGTTTTTGGGTTTTTTTTTGCATCTGTCTGTAGATTTTATGTAGGGAAAGAAAAATCCCAACTTTGCAGCTTTTGTGGATCTCAGGAAAAGAGAAATCCCCTTTTTTATTGCATAGTTTGTTTCCTAGAGTACAGCAATACAGAATTAGTTGTGGTGTTGTTTTTTCTTCGTGGTGGAAATACCTAGAAGAATAATGTTAGTATTCTTTGCAGCTCAGTTAACATGAAGATGGAGGACTATGAAATATTCTGTAAGAAGCATCTTTCTAGAATCCAAGAAGAAGCAATAAAAGAAACCCCTTTCACTGTTCAGCACAAAAATATGTCCCTCATTCAATTCCATGGCATTCCTGTGCTTTCCCCTTTGGTAAGGCTTTTTTATCCATCCCCTTCTTTTCCTTCTCTGCTGTGCTTTCTGTGCTGCTGGCTTGGGTGCTTTAGGTGTAGTGGTTCTACTGAAGGTACAGCCCCATGTGAGGTATTATCTGGCCTGCTGCTCGGCGTGTTTTAAGCATTCATTTTACTAAGTGAAGGAGCAGAGTTTTGTTCACACCGACTACATTTGCTTTTGTTTCCTGAAATCTGTCGTCTTCACAAGGGGAGTAAAAATGTTTGTGGTATTAAATAAATGGATGTTATTGCTGGGCCTGACTTCAGGTAAAATCCTGTTCACGTTCCAGTATTGAACATGTGAGTTTGTTTAAAAGTGTCCAGAACCAGAGACCACAACTAGGAAGCACTGAGAGAGCTGAAAATACCTTTTTTTCACATGGAGCTCCTCAGTTGTGTTAAGTCATTCTATGCCCCATGTAAACAGAGCCAACAGAAGTCTGCTGTGCAAGTCTGCAGCTGACCTCATTGTGTCAGTGCCGGGGAGTGCGCATGGAGGGACCCTTTAACAAGGAGCTCCAGAAGTTGTGATGCAGCTGTGTGTGGGAGAGTAAATGATGCATTGTGGTATTTTTCATTTACAAATGGGTGGATATTTTAATATCTCGTAGAAGAAAAGCATAAATTGATTTGAGACAACTTAATCTTGTAGAGCTTTGTGAAACTGTCTTGTAATTTTGTTTGACTTTTATCCAAACAACATATTCTGAAGCAGTGACTTGGAAGATTTTCAGAGTGTGCTTGTTGAAAGAGTCCAAAAGACTGCTTACCTGCATTTCTGTCTTGTGACATTCATTTCTGGTTCAAGAGGGAAGTTAAGTGCTTCATGGAGCTTAATGGTTTGAGTAGAGGAAGGAAGATCAGCCACAGGGAATTCTCTGGGATGCCCAAACCTCCCATCTCAGAGGGAAAGCCTTATCCTGCCTTCTGAGCCCTGTGCCATTTGAAGCAATTACTGTGGCATGTACCTCTTCATGCAGATTACTTAGAAATTAATGCAAGTGTTTAATAAATGACCTTTTTAATTCCTCTTCATGTGCCAAGAAGGCATTTTCTGCGTCTTCCATTGGTTAAAAAGAAGCTGGCGTTTCAAATGTGTGCAAAATCTCAGCTTGGGTGGTTGTTACTCTGCTGTTTGCTGTCGTTTTCCTTTCTGTAATTCTGCATTTAGTGATAAAAAACATGTTCCTTGCATTCTGTTTTGCAGCTTAGCCTTGAGAAGAGAAAGGAAATCCAGCAATATAAACAGAAAGCACTGGACCTAGAGACCTGGAGGCAGAACTCGCGGAAAAGAGCTTTATTGAATCGTGTACAGGAGATCTTGGAAAATGTCCAGGTAGTGTTAGGCCAGAGCCTTCTTACCACTTCACAGAAAACTTCTCTCTGTAGACAGTTAGGGAAAGTGCTGGGGCTTAAGAATTCATCGAGATAAACTTGAAATGGACAGCATTTAAGTCTCCAGGACCAGTGGTTGTTAGTATTTGCTGTTCTCTGACCTGGTAGTTGTTCATTTAGTGACAATACCTAAGTTCATTCACATTTTACTGCTCATTTTAGTATATGTGTATTGGTTCTAGATTAAGCTTCCCGGAGCCCAAAGCTTAACAGAGCAATGCAATAATAGGATGCCTTCCCCTCTCCCCACTTTGGAAAGAAAAGGAATTAGATGTAGAGAGTGAAAAGGGGTAAAACACCCAGAGAATAGTATTTGATTTGGAAGTTAAAAGGAAAACATTAACAATAAATAGAAGGTATTTAAGGTAAGGGGAGTTACAAAAGGGTGTAGGGAAGGGAAACAAGATACACAATATATGTACACAACTGGCTTGATGGCAGTTCAGGAGGTGGTGGTCCCACCATGTGGTAGGGTGGCCACATAGCAAAGCAGGAGCAGCAGAACAAAGGTGCTGCTGGCAGGCAGGTCAGAGAGAGAGAAACAGGAAAATCCTGTGTTTTTATAGGGGGTCTAGACAGGAAGTGGGAGTGGGGTAACTGCTACACCTGGGGTCAGGTTCAGACCATCCCCCAGGGATGAGTCAGGAGGACCTGGGGCCAGGTTAAGACCACCCCCAGGAGAGGCTAACTCTCCTTTACAATATGTAAAAGACAAACCACATCAGACTGACTGTTGCTTTTGTAGCTGCTTGAAAGAAACTAGGGTGTAAAAACAGATGAACAACTCCACCTAATTAAAGCAGCTGCCTCGTTTTGTTTGCAGGCTTGTAGGTTCAGCAGGAAATAATCTCTATTCAAATTACTCCCCCAACAACCTGTGTTTCTGTTGTGTGCTTTGTCGTTTTTCTGCAACTGTTGGTTTTTTTTTTCCTTGGCTGCTTCAATATTGAATTGAGTAGAGGTTTAAATTGAAATTATGAAATGCATCTAAACAAGCAATATTGTTTGTCTTTGTGATGCAATCCTTAAGCTGTTGGTTGAACAATTACAGAGAACACAGGCTTTATTCATTGCTAAGGTTTGCTTGCTGCAGTCTACGTGGCAACAGTCATCTGGCTTGGGATTTGAGGAGCAGACCAGGAACATGTGTTCAATACAAAAACTAATTCATTTTTTGGAGGGGTTGGGTTTAGTTTTGTTTGTTTTTTTCCTTAAGATGTCCCCTTGAGAATTGAGCTACAACACATAATCTACAGCTTAGTTTTGTTGTGGAAGTTCGTTCGAACAAGTGCTGGCTAGGAGGAGTATTCAATTCTCAACTAAAGTTAGTTTTCCAGGTACTTGACGAGTGAAAACTCATGTTTAATTGTCTCTAGATGAGTAAGGAAGTGATTTTGTAGTTCCACTGTTAGGAGTTTTGTTTACTGTTCTCAGTTGTCTGTAGGTTAGTTTATATTTTATTCTGAAATGTTTCAGTTCATTTCATATTTGCATTTTAAGGGGAACCTTGCAAGACCATTTGAAGCCATGAAATTATTTGAATATATCCAAATTACATTACGAGAAAAAAAAGAGTATCTTTGCATTCAGATGTTTGGATCTTGGTCTCTGTAGGTTTTTAAGGGACTCTGGGATAACCTGGATCCTCTCAAACTACAACAGGTATCAGTGCAAATGCTGCTCAGTCTCTTTCTCATTGCAAAGAGCTCTGGCTTGTAAGTAATATGCAGGAAATTGGTAGCAGGTGAACTGAAAATGTTTATTGTTTCCAGCATTAATTATTATGATGAAGCCTGTGGGACTCTGAGGAGATTTCATTGAAAAGACATGATTTCTTTCAATTTGTATTTGCAGATCAGGAAAGGACCCAATGTGAGTGATGTGAACATAGGAGAGGCTGAGAATCCTTGCCCTGATTCAGATGCAAAAGCTTCGACTGACCTGGCAGCTCTATCGGATGTCAGTTTGGCATGTTCTCCTAAAAGCCATGGCTCCACGGAGCTTGAAAAGACACCAGAACTTAGGCCATCAGATACTACTGGGCAGGTGGCATCAAGTGTGGCAGAAGCAGTTAAAGCAGCAGAGGACAATGTGATGTCAAAGCAAAGTGAGAGCCAGGTCTCAAAAGACGTGCCTCGTCCGAGGGCTGCGTCTCCTGACAGTGCGCGTAATAAGCTTGCGTCAAACACGTTGCAAAAGGAAGAGGGACTGGGAGTGTCACCGTCAGATGAGGAAGTCCAAGATCCCTATGTCATGAGTCTTCAGAACCTGATGAAGAAATCCAGGGAGCATCTGGAGAGAGAGCAAGCTAAGCGTAGCTCAAAAAGCAGTTCAAAGAGAAGTGTGAGTGAAAGTCATTCAGATAAAGAAAATGATGGTGTCAAAACAGCCGACCCTGTGAAAGAGAGAGGAAGGCTTGCAGGCAGGAGTTGCAGCGCTCTGACACTTGATAAAGCCTGTCCTAACAGGTCAAATACCTTTCTCCAAGGTGCCTCTGCTCATGCGACAAACACAAGCATGTCCGCTTCGCCCAGCTTTTCTAAAGTGGACATACCTGTGAGAGTCGGAACACCCCCGCTGGCCGATTCGGATTCGGATGAAGAATTCAGAAGGACTTGCACCTTCGATCGTGACAGCAGCGTTCTCAGGAGCCTCACAGGCTCTTACGCCAAGCTGCCCAGCCCAGAGCCGAGCATGAGCCCTAAAATGCACCGGAGGCGCCCGAGGCCTTTGTCGATGGGACACATCATTATAAACAACCCTGTGAACGCCTACGAGCTGAGTCCCAAAGGCAAGGGCAGAGCCATGGATTTAATCATGCAAGACATCGCTGACAAAAATAACGTGTCCGAGTCGGTGCCGAGGTTCATGCTGGACTTCACTATGGTTTGCCCTAGCAGAGCTCCCGGTGTCAACAGGAGTGCTTTGGGCCCTTGTGAGGGGTTGGGAGCTGGCAAACCAAACCGCCATTCCTTTGGGCACTTGGAAAGCAAAGGAACATTGTCAGCTACAGTGGAAGGACAGGTAGTGATGGACAGCAGAGGGCCCTACAGAGTGGAGACCAGCACTAACATTGTGGCTCCAAAACTGAACGAGCCGTTTGCCGTCAGTCAGTCTACAGTAACACAGAAGCTCCTGAGTGTGAGTGAAACCAAACCCCCTAGTGCACTAGAGAATGCTCAATGTGATCCTCCAGTGGAACTCAATAAATCTTACGACACACAGCACCCATCCCCACTGCTAATGCAGAGCAAGGGCACGAGGCAGCAGGTGGACACTCCCAGTGTGTCTCCAGCAAACGAGCAATTCCTAGAGAACAGCTTGGAGAAGGTAAAACGTAGACTCGATTTGGATGCTGACAGCTGCCAGGAAGAAAGCAACCCTTGTGTCCTGACAGTTGGAGTGGAAGAACAAGAGAAGCAGTGGTTGCAAGAACAGAAATGTCCTGGGGGATCAGTTTACATTACCAAGAATGCAGCCCCTGATAGTATGGCGAAAGGTAAAAGATTTCCTGCAGCTGAGGTTTTCCTGAAGCTCACTTCTCAGTCTGTAAATGTAGAGAAAAGCCCAGTGGTGGTTCGTCACTGGTCTTTTGCTGCTGCATCTGTATTTGGCTCTACCAAATCAAGCTGAAGTGACAACAGTGTTTTAATTCACTGAAGCAAGTGTAGGTGTTTTTAGGGCTGGATCTTATCATACAGGTTCAGTTGCCGTTACTGCCGTTGCACTCAGGTGCTTGTCCCACAGTACCAACAGGCAAATATTTTGCAGGACTTGGGTAACTGCTGAGGTTCTTTGCAATGCACAAGGGACACCTGCTCGAAGATATTTGTATTTGCTTACCAATGATGTAAATTACTCCTGTTGTTAGTGTGTGTCTGGGAGAGATCATAAAGGAATTATTTAATGCTTGATTCTTCACAATTTGTCTTCCCAGAAGATATCTTAAAAACTAAAATGTTGGCCTTTGAAGAAATGAGGAAGAGACTTGAAGAACAGCATGCACAGCAACTGTCGATTCTGATAGCTGAACAAGAGAGAGAACAGGAGAAACTGCAGAAGGTGAGGTAAAAAGAGGAAAAGTTTTAAGCAAAGGACATGTGTGTGTGGTACTGCAGTTTGTCAGAAACAGCTGCTTTTAAAATGGGGATTCCATAGAGTCGCAGAATGACTCTGTGAAGGTTGCAAGGGGCTTCAAGGATCATCCAGTTCCAACCCCCCAACACAGGCAGGGCCACCTCCCACTAGAACAGGTCGCTCAAGGCCTCATCCAGCCTGGCCTTGAACACTTCAGGGAGGTTGTGGAGCACAGAATCACCAAATGTGATTTTTGGTGGGCAATGGGTGCCAGTGTCTCACCACCCTCACTGTAAAGAACCCTTTCCTAACATCTAGTTTGAATCTCTCTTCTGTCAGTTTAAACCCATTCCTCCTCATCCTGTCATTAGTCCCTCCCCAGCCTTCCTGCAGCCCCCTTCAGATACTGGAAGGCCATTCCAAGATCTCCTTGAAGCCTTCTCTTCTCCAGGCTGCAGAGCCCAAACTCTCTCAGCTTGTCCTCATCGTAGAGCTGCTGCAGCCCTCTGAGCATCTTCCATTGCTTTACAGAGTTAGAAAACCCTTTCATGGTTTATTCTTTCTTTTGCAGGAACTGGAAGAGCAGGAGAGAAAGTTGAAAGGAAAGAAGGTGGCTACGACGGAAATAGAAATTTCCAAAGTGAATATTAACAGTAGGATGGAGTTGGAGTGGAGGAAAAAAAGCGAAAGTGGCTTGCTGGAAAGTGTGCAGTCTCAGCTGGAGACAGTCCATAATGCAAACTCTACCAGCATTGGTAAAACGGAGGGGTGTGATGGGATGTGTTTTGCTCTGCAGTGCTTGGCTGAGCAGCTGCCCCACCGTACTGAGGAACGCAGCCTGCTGTCCTGGGCACTTGTTGGGCAGGATATGTGGACAGCTGCTGCCTTCAGCTGATGACAGCAGGCACAAGCGGGTTCTGTGGTGGGTCTTTGTTTAGCTGCCGTTTGGCACGGTTCCATGGATTGTTCTGTAATTGTTCTAGGGCATATTTAAGGAAAACAAGCTAAGAGTAAGCTCTTTGATCAAGGATGAGGGTGTGGATTTGCCTCTCGGCACAGAAGGGTCATCCTCATGCCACGTAGGTGCACGGCAGTGGGCCAGGTGTTCTCCTTTGTGTAGGAGCATTAGAGGGGCTCTGCCTAGTCTTCTCAGCTGTGAGGGAGTTCAAGCATAGCTGTTCCAGAACACTGGGAGATATTTTCTCTTATGCTTAGCAAATTTTGCTGTAAAATATATCAGAAACACTCAGACTGCTGCTTGACCTTGTAAACAGAGCTGCTACCTCTGAGCTGCTTGCGTAGACACACACAGTCCTGATGGACAAAAGCCTGTGTGGACCTGTACCTTCTGCTTTGTATGCAGGTTTTGCTCATACTACAACACCTGACACCTTTACTTCAACAAGTGAAACTTCCTTCTTTCTCTGGGGACCATCAGGTAGTGGAGTGATAAAAACCTCAGTATCTAGGCCAAGTAACAGGATCAAAACTAGGTGGACTCAGGTAAGGAAAAAAAAGGAGTTTATTTGCAGCTGATAAAGCCCTCTAGTTTTTGTAACTTTATAATAGCTGTGCAGCAATAAGTCTGACAGAAAAGCTGTGTCCCTTCCTCAGTTGACTTGGATTACATGAGAACTGCATAGGACATTTTTCTCTCTTCATGCATACAAAATAATCATACAGCAATATATTGCTTCTGCTAAGTTGATATTGTGGAGAGGTACTTCTGGTCTAGCCAAAACCTTTATCAGCAGCTTGTCTCTTACTTGAAAACTTATGCCACAGGATTGATGGGTTTGGAGAAAAAAAATTCTTGGCCTTTTTTTTTTTTAGTGTTTATTATTTTTTTTTCCTTTTTAAGTTTTTCAGTCCAGAGATACAAGTGAAGTTTGACAAGATCACTGCTGTGGCAAAGGGGTTCCTCACTCGGAGGCTCCTGCAGACAGAAAAACTGAAACATCTTAAGCAAACTGTAAAAGTAAGATCAGCATTTTTATATTCTGCATCTTCTCCTGTTTGTTTTTGCTCCTGTCTTCAGTTGACAGCTGAAATGCATTTTCTGCGTTTAGAAGGGTTGGGGAATGGCTGACACGTGAGTGTCTGAGTGGTGCTTGCTTAGTCTCACAAGGCCCAAGGAAACAGAATGTGTGTCCCAGGTGTACACTTAGTAGTGACTGCTTTGTCATGAAGGAGAATGCCTGGTGCTTGATCTTGTTTTCCTGTCTTCTCCAGGACACTATGGAGTTCATAAAAAATTTTCAGTCTGAAACTCCACTGAAAAGAGGAAGTGTTTCAGCTCAAGATGCATCCCTTCATGAGAGAGTAATGGCTCAGGTGACACAATTTACACCTGTTTTTGTCCTTCCCTAGCCATTCTGCTTTTGCAGGATAAACACATAAAGCTTCACAGTGACTTTCTTTAAAGTAAAAACTTTAAGCTATGGCTGTGATGTGGGTGTCTGTACCACCAGAGCCCAAGGACTTTGCTCAGTGCTGCTGTAGCCTTTAGAAGAGGAGGCTGAGGAGGATCTCAGTGCTTACAAATATCTAAGGGGTGAGGGTCAGGGAGATGGAGCCAGACTCTTCTCAGTGGTGCCCAGTGACAGGACAAGGGGTAATGGGCACAAAGTTGAACATCAGAAGTTCCATCTGAAGATGATGGAACTTCTTTACTATGAGGGTGGCAGAGCACTGGAGCAGGCTGCCCAGAGAGGTGGTGGAGTCACTGTGTTTGGAGACTTTCAAAGCCCACCTGGATGTGTCCCGTGTGACCTGCTTTAGGTGACCCTGCTCTGGCAGGGGGATTGGACAGGATGATCTCTAGAGGTCCCTTCCAGCCCTTACCATTCTGTGTCATTCTGTGAAAAGAGGTTTCACAATTCTCTTTTCAAGTGTTTTGTGCAGATCACAGAATTGTCAGGGTTGGAAGGGACCTCAAAGATGATCCAGTTCCAACCTTCCTGCTGTGAGCAGGGACACCTCACACTAGATCAGGTTGCTCAGAGCCCCATCCATATAGAAAGCAAGAAGAGCTTGATGCTCCAAGCCACGTGAGTGTCAGTTTGACCAAATGTTTTGTTAAGATGGTGGATTTCTTTCCCAGCTGCGAGCAGCCCTGTATGACATCCACGACATCTTTTTCACAATGGAGGCCTCAGAAAGGATGAACATCCTGCGGCACGACCGTGAAGTGCGGAAAGAGAAGATGCTCAGGCAAATGGTGTGTTGGACTGAAACTGCTCTAAGGTCTTAAGTACTGAGTCATCTTTGCTTTTCAGATGTTCTCCCTCACACAGTGAAACATTTTGTAACTCTGAGTTGTTGTTTAGTTATGCCACTGCAGAGAACTTCCTTCAGTTGAGAGGTCAGTGATGTAGGATATTGAAACTTTTAGTGTGAGATGTATAAAAATTGGAATGAAAACCACTGTGGGAGTAATAACAAAAAAGTCTGTAACAAGAATTGGTTATGGCACACAAACGTTTTTAATCTGATCCTAGAAGGAAGATCCTGCAATTATACCAAAGGAAAAAACCCTCCTGAATGTAGCCTGAGTGCAAACAGTACTGAAGGTGCTGCTGGTCATCTCGTTTGGTGCTTTTAACCAAGAAGAATTATTTAAGCAGGGGCAGTGAGGTGGGGTTAAGCTCAGTACGAGCAGTAGCTAGTGTTATTGATGATTCTTCTGCTTTTTTAGGATAAAGTGAAGAGCCCAAGAGAGAGAGTGACGCTTTCAACAGCTACGCAGAAATCCCTGGACAGGAAAAAGTACATGAAGTATGTGCAGTTCTTTCTCGGTGGTGGTGTGAGACGGGATGCAAGAGGATGAGTAGGAGGCAGTGGCAGTAGCTTTTGGAGCTTTTGCAAACTAACATCTTTCCTGGGAAGAATGAAATAAACCTGTCTTCAGGCGTGTGGTGCCTTGCTAATAGTAGTTTGGTCTTATTTGTTTCTCCCATACCAAAAAGAAGTCTCCTAAATGTTTGTTCTAAGTTGTGCATTTGTGCTGCATTCCAGTGGTGAGTACTAAGTTCGTGGCTGGTTTGTAAATTGTCAGAAGTGCTCCAAGTTATTTCATCAGCCATTCTAAAGTGCCTAGCAATAGAGGTACTGGATAGAGTACCTCTGACAAAGTGGCTTTGGGGAACGGTAGCAGGCACTATCTTTCAACACAGTGGACTGAAGAGTTGTGTTCCATTTGCTTATGAATAAAAAGTGGTGATCTGTAGTATTGCTGCAGCAGCAATACAGGCAGATGTATGTCCAGTTGGAGGGTTTCTCTTGCTGTTTAACACCTCGATGATGATTTGATGTTTCAATACTTTGTTTCTCTAGGGCTTCAGAAATGGGAATGCCAAGTAAAAAAATAATCATAAAACAAAAAACTCCTGAAAGCCGGTGAGTGAAGACTGCTTGCTTTGGGATGCCTTCAAAGAACTCTCTTCTACTGATAGGTTCTTTAATCTGTGTTGTTTGGCTTTCCACCAGGCAGCTCAATTCCTGCCACCATTATGACAGGCAGCAATGAAATCTGATTTAGCATGGTCTGAGAAAAAGATTTATTAGCTCATTAGAAATCAGAAAAGATGTGTTTTCTTCAGTCACTTCTCATGGCTCTAAATCTCTGTGCTTAGGTCAAGGCTTTTCTCTGAGGTACACTGTAATATCTCTTCAACTTCAGCTCGACACTCCTGTTTTTCTTAATGCCCTTTTCTTTGCCGTGTAATCAGACATAATGACAGTTGCAGCTGTCCTTTTCTGCTTGCTTGTCTTTAAAAAGCAGCAGAAGCAGTGCTGTTCTGGGGTTCTAATCCCTGCATGCCATCTGCAATACAGGATCTGATAGCCTTTCTGAAGTCTGTTCTGTGAAATGTGATGCTTGAGTCAATTGTCCTTGGGAGATTTAAAAAAGAAAAGGGGGGTGAAAAAGCACTAATAAGAGTTTGTGTTTTAACAGCGTGCTTCAGCCAAATCAAGGACAGAATGCCCCAGTTCACAGACTGCTTTGCAGACAAGGGTAAGGACATGGCATCTTTACAGCCTAGAGACCAAAGTAAATGCCAGGTGCAAGAGCACAGTGATTTCTGGTTCATATTTCCACACACTGGTGCATCTCCTTTTTGAGAGTATTTTGAGAGTCATGAAGCATTGCTTTACCTTATACTGCAAGAAAATAGGTAGTGTTCTCATCCTTTGTGTGTTGTCTCCATTTACACTGTGTCCCAGCATTTCTATTTGTAACATCCATTCCATGAAGCTTTGCTTTGGTTTTATGTGTGGCCTGTAATGCCACAGTATGTGAATCGAATCAGTGTCTCGAACAGAGTTTTGAAAGTCTGTTCCCAGGGAGATGTTCTCCTGTTTAATTTCTCTGCCTAAGTCCTAACAGTGTCCCTGGGAATCGTGTACAGACTCGGGAGGAGGTTCCATGGGACACTGTAAACATGTTTTGATGTCAAATGCAGTTTGCTAGCATCTACATTTTTAGATACAGTCTTTCAGCTTTTTATTGCAAGTGACTTATTAACTCCTTTTATATTTAATTAGCACCCCTAAGACCTCAGTGAAGGGTGTTGAGCAAAATAAAAAGAAGGCCTCAGAGAGCAGAGTGTCTAACAAGGCTGTTTCAGGTGTGTAGAAAATGAGTGCTTGAATCTTACAGTAAATGAGTTACTAGTACCTAGAAAAAAGTGAACGGGCAGTGTATTGTCTTCTTCTGCACCTGCTTTGCTATGCCTTAAACTTCTCTCTTCAAACAAACACGTGCTAATAACTTACCCATCCCCTTGAAATTCTATAAACATAGTGTATAGAATGGACTGCACAGCTCATTTGCTTTCACTCACCAGATGCCCAGTCATAAAAGTTTGCTACATCTATTCCCTGCAACTGCTTGAGAAGCTAATAATAGTCAATCTAGACTTGGATTAGATTGTTAATGGCATTTGATTAATGAGCTCTGTACACACGTGTAACTCATCTGCCACACTAAGCCTGCTGAGAGGACAGGAAGGAGAGTTTCAGACTTAGCAGTGGGTGTTCAGTCATCATACAGACCTAAAACTCTGTGTAGTGCTGTAGCACCTTGCAGAGTGTTCGAGCCTTAGTGACCCCATGGTAAAAGTGAAGTACTCCTGTACTTGCACGCAGAGCTTACTGACTGCTTGCCTTTTATAAAACCAGGCCATAGTAGTGCCAGAGCTCTTGGTTTTCAGCTCATTCATGCATGAGGAGAATAAAATACTATGAAACATCTTGCACAGTTTCCCTTTTTTTGTATTTCTTGAGTGCCAAATCTTAATTTATCAAAAGGTGGAGTGATAAATGTGTTTTTAAACTATTTATAGTCTTAATTACATTGTTCTCAAGGGACTGTTCCACAAATCACCTCTAAAACTAAGGCATGTTTGGGTGTAATAAGGCACATTTATAATGTAGCAGGATTTCAGTTGTTTTCCATGGTGAGCTGAATTACCTTTCTTAAGTATCAAATCTTTCCTGTAAGGGGAACTCTTCTTTTGTCACTGCCCTGGAGCAATGCTGGCAGGGAGTAGCTCCCAGTTTTAGTACAGTGTGTATGCTGTTTAAGTGTGGTGTTTTCCCAGAGCATTTGGTCTTTTCAGAGTCCTTTGTGAAACGAGAGAAGTGGCAACAGGAGGACACATACTAAGAAACTGTGCATGTGCATCTGTAGCATTTCATTGAAGGGCAAGAGAAAGGAGGGCAAACTAGCAAAGCAAGTGATGAGTTTACAACCAGCATTTCTTCACTTGCTCTGCAGTTGCCAGTTCTCCTGGCAGTACTGTCACTGTGAAAAGTGGAGTGGGGCAGTTGTTCTGCACTCACTGACACTAGAGAAAAATTAGCAAAGGTAGTAAATAACCTCTGTGAAGTACAAGGAAGAAAATAAAGCCAGCCATATAATTTTAACAACCAGAGGTAGCCATTAAAGCAGATTTTCATCTGCAAGTTTGCAAAAGTATGCCTGGTATGAACTGGTAAATGAGGGTGCTGAAGAACAGAGACAACTAAACCATCAGGACATCTACTGGTTGCAGTATTACAAAGACTGTAAGAGTGGTAGTGTAAGGGTGGTGTCAGTGTCAAGTCTGGCCCTGCTTTGAGATTTGGGTGCCATCCCCAGTGTGATATGATCCGTTGGCAGTGTTGTTTGCACTTACACCTGGCATCAGACGTGCAGTGAGAGCAATCCTCCCCACCCCTCTCTGCTGGCACCACGTGCTGCTCTGCTCAGCCCCCTGGTTTGATTTTAGGGGTAACTATCCAAGTCATGGCTTAGAACTTAGTCCTGTTCATCTAATGGCCTGCTTGTTCTTTCCTTTCCACTGCTCTCTTCCATTTCCACTGCTGTGCACCACACAGTACCATTTCCACTGCTCTGTGTCAATGTCTGCTCACATTGCTGGACACTCCATAACTGCCTGAACCTGACCAGTGCTGAGTTGTGCTACTTTCGATAGCAGCCTGCAGTGCTAAGCCCTTGTTACTGGGAGATACTTGTGCTATGCATAGTGCAGAATGGCTTTCTACATACATGTCTCTGCTTCATGTGGAGAGAGTTTTTTTTGGTCACAATTGGTATTTTCATACTTGAGCAGGTTTCCTTTTGTAAGGGCTGTGCCTGATGACCTTAAAATGCGTTTTAATTCTGGTTGTGTATATCGACACATGGAAAGCTGCAACAGTCTGCTGGTTTATTCATGTGGCAGCTGGGGAAAAGGAAACAGTTACCTTAAATATTTGACTTGCATGATCCATTTTTAATTGCTAGTTGGCTTAAAAGTAGTACATGGCACAAACTTAGCAGTCATGTAATCCCTGTCTTAGTGATGTGACAGGCTTTTAAAAACTTGTGAATTGTGGGGTTGGATGTCTAGCAGGAAAGGTGGTTACTGAGGGAGGAAACACTGAAGTCATTACTTTCAAATCTATAGGTAGTTTGGCTAAGGCATTTGGAGTGGAACAATATGAAAACTGCCATTTAAAGAAAGCAGACATTGAATGTGTGGTGGCACTTAAAGATAGTAAATTGCCATCTGTTTTTGTTGGATAATCCTGTTACAAACCCCAGCACTGCTAACTGTAAAATGGTAATGCTTCTACTTCATCTTCAGGAGCATATGCAGGAAGAACCCAAAGAAAGAAGCCAAATGTTGTGACAATTTAAGAAGACAGCACTCCCTGGGATGAGTGGTTTTATTAACGATGCCTTCTCCGCACCAGTGCCAACATTGCAGACATACCTTGTCACTTCCAGGCACATTGATACAATCACCCTGGAGTAATAAAGGGCTGAGAAGCTCTAATGTTTGTGCATGTAAAAACTTACTATAGATTCATACTGCTGTGTGCTTCATCATCTCGTTTAAGACCACCATAGGGCAACGTGAAGGTAATTTGTGACTTTTTCACACTAACTCCTATGTCTGACAGACACTTTTTGCATTATTTAAGCCTGCAGTTCCTGTGTATGATTGCCACCAGGAGTCATGTATGTATGTTTCAGTTTCGTACCATAGAGTTAAAGGAGTTAAATAAGGGAAAAAAATGAATTCAAACAAAACTGAGCTCTTCCATTGGTTAATCTGCCAGCAGCTTTTTTGGAATGTAGTTTCTGTGTGAATGAGATTACCTCACTTTAAATACTGATGGCCTACATGTCTTACATTTCCTCTGAGCTGGACAGACATGGATCCAGAGGGACAGACAGAGTGTCAAGGACTACACCAGAACTGCACATTTGTAGGTGTGGTGGCTCAAACCACTGTGCTAGAAGAGTCCTAGGCCTTTTTTTCTTTAATGTGCTGTCTATTGCATTTTAGCTCATGATCATATTTTACCTTGCTCTTTTCTACTGATGGATGTAATCCTTCAGCTTGAGGGGGGAGCACAATTCTGTGATTTCTTTTGAAGAGCTTGAGACATGATGTTGGCAGAGAAAAGCTTGGCTGTGTAAGGCTTTGCAGTTCACTCTTGCTCTCTAGCAGTGGTAGTGGAGAGCCGACTACAGAGTGTGAAATGAGTTACAAGTTGTTACTGTCACCCTGTCGCTACAAGCAGCACCCTAACATCAGAGCCACTTGTTGAGCGGCTCTAAGAATGAGAAGACTGACCTAAAACTTCCTGTGTTAAATAGCGTGAAAGAGAAACATTAGTGGTGGGATAAGAAGTGTATCTTCATGGGCAGCAGGGAGTGAACTGGCTTGCTTGAGGCACTAGTTGTGGCTTTTATCTGCCACCAAGTCTGTCCTCTGCGTCTAGTGGCATTGTTCAAACCCAGTGTTTTACACTGTGTAGTAAGTTACCCAAGTCACGTACTTGGAAAATGCTCCCTAACTGCTTTGGCCTGCTCGGTGGCTTTTTGCAGTGGCATTTGTTTGAAAGCTTGGGCTCTGTGTGTGGGGCTCCTTTAAAAGGTGTAAGGGTAAGCGCTGCACACCAGTGCAGTAACTGCCTCCTCCACTGCAAGGCTATGGATCGAAAAGGTTTTAGGTGCAATACAGAACATGCCTGAGGCAAGCTCACCCAGTAGCCATCAAAGCTCTGATTTGGTTCTCAACTGTCCTTAGGGAGTAGAAAACGTCCCACGAGGGGAAAAGATGACAATGGTGAGGGTAACCTGTGTGCCAGGTGACCAAACGGGCTGCTGATGTATCAGCGCTCAAGATGGATGTTTTGTGTGCTGTCTTTGTGATTAACATAGGTAGTGTGTGGATGTGCAAATAGGTTTAGTTTAAAAGTTAGCAAAAACGAATGCTTAGACTGTTTGGGTTTCACTTCAGAACCTCTTCTGACTTTGAGCATGCCTCCAGTACGTCTCACAAAACATTGTAGCACAAAGGGGTTTTTTTTTAACTTTCATGGGGCCTTTTCTCGTTGACAAGTACCAGAACTTGGTTTTGTACTTGATGTTTTGTATTTATGCATATTTAATTGGATCTTTTTATGTTGTGTGGAATTGTGTCATGATAAAAGTGTATTTATTTTTGTACTTTATTTCAGTTTCACCTGTCTTGCTTTTTACTTAAAACATGCTGCACAGTAAACTTCAAACCTTTAACAAGAATTGCCTCAATTGTCTTTGTTCTGGGCTGAAAAGTCACTTCACAGACTCACAGAATCGAGCAGGTTGGAAGAGAGCTCCAAGCTCACCCAGTCCAACCTAGCACTCAGCCCTGTCCAGTTAACCAGACCACGGCACTAAGTGCCTCATCCAGGCTTTGCATCAAGACCTCCAGGGACGGTGACTCCACCACCTCCCTGGGCAGCCCATTTCAGTGCCAATCTCTCTGCCAACAACTTCCTCCTACCATCCAGCCCATGAACTGTGGTTTGTGCCAGCATGGGCTGCGCAGCACTGGTGGAGCGATCCTGCCTGCACCCAGCGCTCTAACAGAACATACCCACTGCCTAACTGCGCACGACGTTTGCCTTCACTCCGCAGGTCACACGCCAGCCTGTGCGAGCAAGTGCTACAAGCTCCTTCTTGCCCTCACCGGTGGCTCTTTTCGCCCGTTCCTGAGTACCCCCGTGGGGCACCTCACACAACGCCCGAGAAAGGCCGTGCGAGGCGCAGCAGCGGCGGCCGCCGCCCCCCGCCCTGGCTGTGCGGCTCCGGGGCGAGGCGCGGGGCGGGGCGGGAAATGGCGGCGGAAGGCGCTGCGCGGCCGCAGCGTCATGTGAGCGGGCGGCAAGATGGCTGCCTTCCCGTGGTGAGGCTCGGCGGGCCGGCGAGGGGTGCTGGGCGCTGCGCGGCGGGAGGGCACGGCCGGCGGGTTCCCGCGTCTGTGTGAGCGCAGCCGTCATCCTCGGCACCCCTCATGGCCGAGGGGCCGCGGCGCTGAGGCGCGAACAGCTAGGAAGATGCTCGGGGGAAGCTCCTCTGCCAGGCGAGGGCTGTGGGGCTGGGGAGGCCTCGCTCTCGGGAAGCTAAAGCGCTAGTCACCCCTGCTCCGGCCTGTCCGGGCGGAGATCGGGGCCGCTGGGCATGAGGGGCTGGAACCCCCGCGGCTGGCGGCAGGAAGGCGGGCCGGTGGTGCCGCAGCTCGGCTGGCCTGGGAGCGCAGTCTGGCGGTTCCTTCGGCGGCTGTCAGGAGAAATCTGAACATAGGATCAAGTTCGTAACACGCTGGTTACCAGCGTGTGCCGGAGCGGTGGCAGAGCTCTGCACGATGTTAGGTTACGTTCTCACGCCGGAGCGGGCCCTCCGGCTCCGTCGGTGTCAGAGCTCTGGCCGGAGCCGGCCGCGTTGCCCATTTGCGGGGAAGACGGCTGGGGGACAGGACCGCTGCGACCCGGAGAGGAAGAACGGCCGCAGTCTCTTGCGCGCTGCAGTAGGCTCGTTTGCCCCGAGCTAAACAAAAATGCTGCCGAAGGGCCGCAAGGGTTTGGTTGGATTCCGCTGTCCTCTTCAGGACGTGTGCCGGTGCGGGCAGGCAGTGCTCTTCCCGCCGCGGCCAGGCGGGGTCGCTGCGCGCTCGCAGCGAGAGACAGCTCCCGCCTGCCTCCCGCCTGCCTCCCGCCTGCCTCCCGCCTGCCTCCCGCCTCGCCAGCTGAGGTGAAGATTCCGAACTGTGAATTTGAGTTTACTAGCACAGTTCAGCTTCTGTTGGTTGTTTTTCATGAGCTCTTTAGAAGCAGGCAGGGTGTTTACGGGCTGCAGACTAAAGAGGCAGAGTCAATTTCTAGCAACACACAATAGTTCCAGTGCCGCTGTAGTAAAGCGTTGTTGGATGCTAATGATGAGAAGGTGTTTTGTAGAGTAAGCTGTGTGAGAAGAAATAGGACCTGTTGGCACTGAATAAATTAATTAAGAGAATTATAGGGGGATGTGCAGTTCTGGAGCCCCCAGCACAAGAAGGAGCATGGAACTGCTGGAGCCAGAGGAGGCCGCGGAGATGCTCAGAGGGCTGCAGCAGCTCTGCTCTGAGGACAGGCTGAGAGAGTTGGGGCTCTGCAGTCTGGAGAAGAGANTTCTATGATTCTACTGACAAGGTCTGGTAATGATAGGATGAGGAGGAATGGGTTTGAACTGGCAGAGAGGAGGTTGAAACTGGATGTTAGGAAAGGGTTCTTTGCAGTGAGGGTGGTGAGACACTGGCACAGGTTGCCCAGGGAAGCAGTGGAGCACAGAATCACCCAATGTGATTCACATTGGATGATTCTGTGCTCCACAACCTCCCTGGAGATGTTCAAGGCCAGGCTGGATGAGGCCTTGAGCAACCTGTTCTAGTGGAAGGTGTCCCTGCCTCTGGCAGGGAGTTGGAGCTGGATAAGCTTCGAGAGTGCTTTCAACCTAAAGCATTCAGTGATTCTGTGCACTTCCCTGAGTTACTGATGATGTCTGCTGTTGCAGAGTGATTATTGCCTGGTTCACAGGCCTTGTGTGTGCTCCCGGTAAGCTTTCTGAAGCCTTTGCTTTAGGGCAAACTTGCTGCAGTGGCAGGTGTTGTGTACTGAGGAGGGGAGGTGTGGGTTGCAGGCTGGTTCCTCTGTTGCTCAGGGGCTGCCTGTGTGCAGTGTGAGGGAGGCTCCTGGGCTCATAGAATGGGCTGGGTGCTGAAAGAGCTTCAGTAACTTGGGGGTAAGAAGAAAGTGAGCAGTCACAGAAAGGAGAGCAAAAGGTCGGCAGTCTGGCGAGTGCTGAAGGCATGGAGTGGTGACAGTTGCAGTGATGCTCTTGTGTGAGCAGAGGCTTAGACCCTCTGTGCTGTTGAAACAGCACCTGCAAACCTGTGCATTGCAGGAAGCTCTTGTGGATCATGCCCCAGCTTGGCCTGGGTCTTATTTTTATTTACCTCAGAAGTTGGCTGCACAGCTATGGCCCAGAAAGGAATACTTAATCTCCTTTCCTTGGAGAGTAAGTGGAACATAATGTCAGAGCAAGCTTGAACTTGTCCCTGGTATTAGCTGTGTTACAAGCTGCCTTATCACTTGAGCAGCTGCACTGTAGATGTGCTCTTTACAGACTGTGTATGTTCACTCGCATCTTTTCCCCTACTGTGTTCACATTTACCTTTTTTTCTTTCACCCAGTTTAAAAGATGTGGTTAATAATCTCCTCCAGTCTGTCACACATTACAACTACAACTACCTGAAGGCAGGTTGTAGCCAGGTAGGGTTGATCTCTTCTGCCAGGCAAGCAGCAACAGAAGAAGGGGACACAGCCTCAAGCTGTGCCAGGGCAGGGTCAGGCTGGATGTTAGGAGGAATTTGTTGGCAGAGAGAGTGATTGGCATTGGAATGGGCTGCCCAGGGAGGTGGTGGAGTTGCTGTGCCTGGAGGTGTTGAAGCCAAGCCTGGCTGGGGCACTTAGTGCCATGGTCTGGTTGATTGGCCAGGGCTGGGTGCTAGGTTGGGCTGAGTGAGCTTGGAGGTCTCTTCCAACCTGGCTGATTCTGTGATTCAGGTGCTTTGTTCAGTTCCCCTTTTGCTGTCCAATGTAATGGAAGAGAATCCAGCTGTAGAGGCAGAATAAGCTGAATGGAAGTAAAATTCCTTCAGTTTTAGTTTATATATCTCAGTAGAGAGAACTTTTGGTCTTAACACTGACTTATTTTTCAATGTGTGTTTGTTTCTGTAAAGGTGCCTGCACCTGTATAGACATGGAATATGTTCTCTGCTTGTGAGTGTGTGATTATTTATGTACAGCTATAGAATCACAGAATCATAGAATCAATCAGGGTTGGAAGGGACCACAAGGAGCAGCCAGTTCCAACCCCCCTGCCATGCCCAGGGACACCCTACCCTAAAGCAGGCTGACCACAGCCTCATCCAGCCTGGCCTGAAACACCTCCAGCCATGGGGCCTCAAGCACCTCCCTGGGCAACCCATTCCAGCCTCTCACCACTCTCATGCTGAACAACTTCCTCCTTGCATCCAGTCTGACTCTCCCCACCTCCAGCTTTGCTCCATTCCCCCCAGTCCTGTCCCTCCCTGATAGCCTAAAAAGTCCCTCCCCAGCTTTTTTGTAGCCCCCTTCAGATCCTGGAAGGCCACAAGAAGGTCACCTGGGAGCCTCCTCTGCTCCAGCCTGCACAGCCCCAATTCCTTCGGTCTGTGCTGACAGCAGAGCTGCTGCAGCCCTCTGAGCATCCTCCTGGCCCTGCTCTGGACACACTCCAGCATCTCCACATCCCTCTTGTCCCAGGGGCTCCAGAACTGGATGTGGTACTCCCGGTGGGGTCTCAACAGAGCACAGTAGAGGGGTAGAATCACCTCACTGGCCCTGCTGGCCACACTTCTGCTGCAGCCCAGGCTGTGGTTGGCTTTCTGGGCTACAAGTGCACAGTGCTGGCTCCTGTTGAGCTTCTGGTCCAGCAGCACCCCCAGGTCCCTCTCCTCAGGGCAGTACATCTCCCCTTTACTCTTACTCTTTTTTTTTTAAGGCACGCAAGATCAAGAAACTATGTTTCAGAATCTGAATTATGCAAACTGGAATCTGTGCCCTTGGATTTTGGTGATTACCATCCACTCAAACCCATTACAGTGAGTTTCTTTTTGTACTTTTGGAAAATGAATGTGAATTAAAACTGTCTCTTACTTCCCCTCTGTTAGCATTAAGGAGCTGGTGGTGGTGCAGGTGAAGTTGCTTTCTGTGTTAGTGGCCTGCTACCTTAGAGGGACCAAGGTTTGTTCTGTTGTTTGCTCTTTACAGAAGTTTGCTGGTGCTCATAAGTGTCAAAAGCAGTCTCCTTTGGACTAATACAGCATTTCAACTGGCAGGTTTTCTGGGTTGCATGAAATGCTTAATAATGGATAAGTGTAAAATCAAATAGTTGCATCACAACTAACCTGCATAATTGGGTGATGTAAGATTTGGGTTTGGGTTAACTTCCAGTCAGCTGCATGCTTTAAAACATTTATCATTTCTTTAATGTAGGAGAGGCTTTTTGCTATATGGATGTACAAAAACATCCAGCTTCAAAGAGATGATAGCCATACACTAAAGAATGATAAATGCACAGCAGCTTCTACTCAGGAAGGTCAGTAAGGAGTTAAGACAGAGGCCTTACAAATGGATTTGATGTTTAAAGCTTGAGTGTTGTACAAGAAAAGTAAAGATGAAACTGGTAGAGGAAGAGGCTGGAGGAGAGGGAGAAAGACAGTAAAATAGAGGGGAGATTCATAATGTTTTTTTCTTACTGATCTGTAGACCCAGAATTGAGAGGAAAAAGAAAAAAGTGCAGAGTCCCTCCAGTCTGAGGGCTAAAAGAGGAGTTTTGGTGGAAATGCTGATTCTTGGGAGTTCCTGGCAGATGAGTCCTTGCTTTCGCTGCAGCAGCACCGTCCAGGGAGTTTTGGGGGTTTGTTAAAGATGAGGAACAGGAAGTCTTTTGTTTGATACTTCTGAATGTTGCTTTCAGGTTACTGAATCCAAGACCAAGAAGATGAGCCGGAAAGGAAGTACTTCTTCTACTTCCTCCTCCTCTTCCAGCTCTGTGATGGATCCTCTGAGCAGTGTGTTGGATGGTACCGATCCCTTGTCACTGTTTGCAGCAGCTGCGGATCCCGTGACAACTGCTAGCATGGTAACGCTGGAGGGCACTGCACTGATTAGATCAACAACAAACCACAAAACAAAACCCCCACAAACCCCAACACCCCAAAAAAACCCGCCCCAAACCAAAATGCCCACCAGAAAAAGCTGCAACTCCAATCCTGGATAAAACACCTTTGTCTCAACAGCTTGGAGGTTAATGCAGATTGCAGGTCTGCTGCAGCAGTGGAACAAAATGTTCTCTGTGATTTGTGTGGTTTATGGAATCAACCAGGTTGGAAGAGACCTCCAAGCTCATCCAGTCCAACCTAGCACCCAGCCCGATCCAATCCAGGATTGTTCCAGCACCTCAATGTCTCTCTTGAATTGAATGCTGTGTCCATTTCTGGGCCACTCAAAGTGTAGTCTGACCAGTGCTGAGCACAGGGGCAGAATGACCTCCCTTGTCCTGCTGGCCACACTGTTCCATTGGCTCTACTGCCCACCTGGGCGGGCACACTGCTGGCTCATCTTCAGCTACTACCTGCCAACACCCCCAAGTCCTTTTCTGCCTGGCTGCTCTCAGCCACTCTGGCCCCAGCCTGTAGTGCTGCTTGGGGTTGTTGTGGCCAAAGTGTAGAACCCTGCGCTTGGCCTTGCTCAATCTCATCCCATTGGCCTCTGCCCACCCATCCAGCCTGGCAAGGTCCCATTGCAGGGCTCTCCTACCCTCTAGCAGTTCCACACCTGCTCCTAACTTGGTGTCATTGCTCCTAGCTTGGTGTCATTGATTGCTGACATTGATGTACTCTTTTGTTTAACATTGTAGCTTTTTGGATCGCTAAGCACTTGAAACGTTCAGTTGACCTTTATCAGCTTTCTCTCTTGTCAGGCTTGTCTGTAACATTTTCACTCCCTTCCTAGGACAGCACACGAAAGAGGCGGGATAAAGATGACAGCTCAGCAGTGGGCAGTGACTTTGAACCATGGTCAAGCAAGCGTGGTGAAATTCTTGCTAGATACACGACGACAGAGAAGCTCTCCATTGTGAGTGGCAGCTTCTCCAGTCTTCCTTGTGTGGCCTCAAAGGGATTTTCTGTGTGGCTGCTGTGCAGTTACTTCTTGAGTAACTGCTGCTACTCTCCATTCAGTGTTAATGTTGTAGAAAGCTGTGCTACAAGCTCTCACTTGGAATGCTTGTGTGGGAGCAGAGTGAGTCCAACAGTCTGGTGACACTTAGAAGCTGTTAAGTTGTATTTTTGGTAACACTACAAATAGCTTCTAGTTTTATGTCCACTTCTAAATGATGAAGAGGGAAGAGGCTCAATTAGGAATGTATTTACCACCTGCATTCTTGGGATGCTAACAAGTGCATGTTTTCTAAAAGTCTGCTTTTCCTGTTTCCTCACAGAACCTGTACATGGGATCTGAAAAAGGTGAGCAGCCCCTTCCTAACAGTAGCAGGTTTTGCTTGCTGCAGGTTGCAGTGACAGGTTTGTGGTGAAGAACAGTGGAAGTGGTGTTTCCTCTCTTCTGCCTGTTCTGACACCTGGTTGGATCTATGGTGTTTCTTTTTGGGAATCAGACTTCTGCAGGATTTTTGCCTGAAATAATTGTTAAGAAGAACCCATCCAAACATTTTATCTCACGTGTTTTGTAGGCTAATGAATTTGTGATTAGGTGTTGTGGAAGGAAATGAAATTCACTGCCTCCCACTGTAGCTTGAAACTTCATTCCATGTAAAGTGAGCAGTGATATTTTTGAGGATCATGTTTATCAATGCTTCTGCTTGCTGGAAGGGAAAGCAAACAAGTCCCATGGAAACTTAGAATCATAGAATCAAGCAAGTTGGAAGAGACCTCCAAGCTCATCCAGCACAACCTAGCACCCAGCCCTGGCCAATCAACCAGACCATGGCACTAAGTGCCCCAGCCAGGCACCTCCAGGGACAGCAACTCCACCACCTCCCTGGGCAGCCCATTCCAATGCCAATCACTCTCTCTGCCAACAACTTCCTCCTAACATCCAGCCTCAACCTTCCCTGGCACAGCTTGAGGCTGTGTCCCCTTGTTCTGTTGCTGCTTGCCTGGCAGCAGAGCCCAACCCTACCTGGCTACAACCTGCCTTCAGGTAGCTGTAGTTGTAATGTGTGACAGACTGGAGGAGATTATCAACCACATCTTTTAAACTGGGTGAAAGAAAAAAGGTAAATGTGAACACAGGAGGGGGAAAGATCCGAGTGAACATACACGGTCTGTAAAGAGTACATCTACATCTAGCTTGGTGTCATCTGCAAACTCACTGATTCATTTATTAAACTTGGTCATTTATTCTCTTTACATGAAAGTGAAAATATTTCAGCTGTGTGCTGAGCATTCAGAAAAGAACTGAATGTTAAATATTTGATCATGTTTTCTAGGGAAGCAAACCTGGGCTAGGGAGTCATGGCTGATTGCACTGTACATGAGAATTTTTGTTTATGAGTAAACTTGCAGCGTTTCAGCTTCTGGGGGAAGAAAAACCCATAAAAAAAGGAATACTTTTTTGGAGTGAGAATGCACAGAGAGGATGTGAAAACTTTATCCTTAGCTATCACTGTGCCGATTGGATATAGAATCATAGAATGGCTTAGGTTGGAAGGGATCTCAAGGATCATCCAGTTCCAGCCCGCCTCCAGAGGCAGGGACACCTCCCACTAGAACAGGTTGCTCAAGGCCTCATCCAGCCTGGCCTTGAACACCTCCAGGGAGGTTGTGGATCACAGAATCACCAAAGTGATCAGAGATCACATTTGGTGATTCTGTGCTCCACAACCTCCCTGGGCAACCTGTGCCAGTGTCTCACCACCCTCACTGCAAAGAACCCTTTCCTAACATCCAGTTTCAGTCTCCCCTCTGCCACTTTAAACCCATTGCCCCTTGTCCTCTTAACATAGCCTGTTCATTTTGAAATTGGCCCTGCTTTGAGGAGAAGAGTAGGGCACAGACACCCACAGGGCTTTTCCTACCAAAATTATCCTGTGGTTCTAGCCTGTGAGTCTTTGCTTACCAGCAGAACCTGCAAGAAAATCCATTTGTAGTCAGCTTTGCTCACTTGGTACTTTTAAATAGCTTCAGGAGTAGCCACCAAATGGATCAAACTTGTCTTCTGTCATGGAAGCTGTCTGTTGTCTGAGTCTGTCAGGCTCCAGGCTTGCTTCCCTTTTAGAAGTCATAGAATTAGGGTTGGAAGGGACCACAAGGATCATCTAGTTCCACCCCCCCTGCCATGGTCAGATACACCCTACTCTAGAGCAGGCTGCCCAGAGCCTTGTCCAGCCTGGCCTTAAACATCTCCAGGCATGGGGCCTCAACCACCTCCCTGGGCAACCCATTCCAGCCTCTCACCACTGTCACGCTGAAGAGCTTCCTCCTCACGGCCAGTCTGAACCTACCCACCTCCAGCTTTGCTCCATGGAGTCCAAGTGTTTAAGCGTAAAAGAAACTGAAAGCTGTAATTCTTTACAGGAAAAGCTACAACCACTGGCTCAGCAGTGTCTGAAAAAGTGAGGACAAGGCTAGAAGAGCTGGATGATCTGGAAGAGGTGAGAAAGTTTGCTGATGCAATCACATCACCACTTCAGAAGTGAAACACATTTGTGAAATAAGAAATCTGAACCCTTTTAAGAATGTCCTTATTCTGCAGGTGCTTAGGCAGTATTTAGACAAACATACTGCAAGGATGGATATAATCTCTCTCTCTCTATCACACATATCAATCCTTTGGTGATTTAACTCTGTAATATCTGCACTCTCCCTCCATCCCTTCCCATCTTTTCAAGAATTGCCTTTTCTTGCCAGGGGTCACAGAAGGAGATACTGAATTTGACTCAGCAGGACTACATGAACCGAATTGAAGAACTGAACCAGTCTCTGAAGGATGCTTGGTCCTCTGATCAGAAAGTGAAAGCTCTGAAAATAGTCATCCAGGTGAGTTTTTACGTTTTGCTCTGGACAGAGCTGACGAGCTTGGTGCTGTGGCTTGGCTGATTTCTTTCCTGAGGAAAGATGGGTTTCTGTTAGTGTTCTTCTGCTCTTCTCTGAAACCCATTTGTTTCTGAGTTTTATGAGTGCTGACAACGGTTGGGTTTTCAGCTTTGTTATAGATTGACCTTTGTTTAGGGTGTGTGGGGTGGAATTCTCGCAAAAGAGAGCAGCCAAATAGCAGATATGGAAATGTTACCTGGTTAGAGTTAAGAGAAAAAAAGACATAGTGATACCGACTCTTTCTAGGGCATCTGATTTCCCATCTTCTCCCATTCTCCCCCTTGCCCCCCACATCCCAGATGGTAGCAGAATAACCGTTTGAACGCCACCTTTCCCCGTCCAGACTTGCTGGATTATCTGGTTTGGGAGCCTAGCAAAGTACAGAAAACTGCTCCAAATTGTTTTGAAGCGTTTGGGTTTTTCGTTTGTCCGAGGGTGGGTCTTGTTGGGTTTGTGTGTGTGTTGTGGGTTTGTGTTTAAACTTCTTACCGGTCTTCCTCTGGCTTATTTAGGGTAATGGGCTGTGAGGGGAGCGGCGGGGAGCAATTAATTGCTCTTTTGTTTGGCTTGGCCTTTAAAGAGAAGCCAGAGGCAGAGTGCATCAGAGGACAGAGCAGCTAATGACATCAGCTTGTAGAAGCTGTAAAACTGCTGTAATGCTCACAGTCATCAAGCAGGGTTATATAAAGGCAGGGTTTTTTCTCACGCTGGATCCTGTTGTGAAAACTGTTTGCAGCGATTTCGGCTTAAATTGTGGTAAAGACAGCAAAGGAAATGAAACGTAAATGACAGGAGATAAATGAATTCTGTCTAACCTGAGGTGCCTGCTGTTCTATTGTGGTCCTACGAAATCAGCACTTTACCCCGAAACAATCCATATGCAGCACTGTGAAGTGTGTGAGCATCTCAGTGAAGGAGAACACAATATTAGAAGTGCAGAGAAGGAGAAAAGGGTCGTGGACCTGCTGCGTTTGCAGTGCAGTGATAGCTGTGCAAGTCGAGTGTCTGACACACGGTGCTCACCTGACACATTCCTGCTTCCCTAGGTTAAATTCCAAGTGCTTTCACAGACGCTTTTGGAATGATGTCCTTTCAAAGGTGCTTGCTCTTGAGAAAGTGGTGTCAAAGCTGCATTAGATTGATATCTCCAAGTGTTGTCTGTGTGTTGTTCACTTGGCACTTGAGCTTCCAGCTGCAGATGCTTGTCCTTAACAGGGAGATTGTGTAAGAACGAAACAGGTATTTGGGTAATTAACATGAACACAAAAGTCTTTCATAAAGGAGAATAATTCTGTATTTAGAAAGCAGGACAAGGTGGAAACCCGACTGGACTTCCCTTGTTGTGGTTCTTGCTGGTCAATAGCATAATGTCAAGAGCTAAGCAGTTTCCTTGCCACCAGACTGTGATTATATACAAGGTCTGTCAGCATCAGTACCCCATGCTGATCAGTGTGCAGTAGGAGGGCCAGGTTTGGCTTTTATGTGGGCTGGAAGAAGCAGGTTTATTTTAGTGCCAGAATGACTTTGTTTCAAGAAGCAATGATGAAGGGGCACAAGATCTGTCATTTGGACACCCTTATTTTGTGTCTGGGAAGTGCAGGAAGAGTGGTGGTTGTCAGGGCAGGGTCTGAATTTGTAACAGGCTTTTTCCTAGATACTTTACTTGCCAAGCTGGAATCAGCTAAGCTACTTAGGGTAAGCTGAAGGAAGTTGATTATCTCTGCGAGCTCTAAGAAAAGTGGTTAAGCATGCCTAGTGTGTGTGTAGGTCCTAAACAGCTACTGAAATAGCTTCATTTGGAGGGGACAGACTTCACATGCACTAGGCAAGATTCTGCTCTAGTTGCTCGATGTGAATGCCCTCAGCTCTCCTTGCTGCCCTCTAACATTTCCTCCCTGAAGCACAAAGGCTGAAGTGACATGTTCAAATGCTATGATCTTCTTGTATAAATAAAGCAGTCTTGTGGGGCTAGGACTCAGTTGGCTGATGTGTTTTCAGATGTGACTTTGTGGTCCACATGCCTTGGTGCCTGTGGGTGGTGCCAGGACACAAGTTCCTCCTGGGAGCTGCCTGTGGAGCAGCTGACCTGTCTCCAAAGTGTTTACCTCGGTGCATGAGATGAAGAGATGGGTTGAAAACCAAAACTTTTAATATTATTTCTTGGGTTAGTCTCTATCAGATCTTGAATTCAATATTGGAAGATTAGAGAGATGGTAAGGAATTGAACAATGACCATAGAAAAAGTTGCCTTCTTATGCTTCAGGGTGAGGATTTCATGATTTCATAGAATCAGTCAGGTTGGAAGAGACCTCCAAGCTCAGCCAGCCCAACCTAGCACCCAGCCCTGGCCAATCAACCAGACCATGGCACTAAGTGCCCCAGCCAGGCTGGGCTTCACCTCCTCCAGGGACTGAGCCTCCACCCCCTCCCTGGGCAGCCCATTCCAATGCCAATCACTCTCTCTGCCAACAACTTCCTCCTAACATCCAGCCTAGACCTCCCCTGGCACAGCTTGAGGCTGTGTCCCCTTGTTCTCTTGCTGGGTGCCTGAGAGCAGAGCCCAACCCCACCTGGCTACAGCCTCCCTTCAGGCAGTTGTAGACAGCAATGTGGTCTGCCCTGAGTCTCTTCTTCTGCAGGCTGCACACCCCCAGCTCCCTCAGCCTCTCCTCACAGGGCTGTGCTCCAGGCCCCTCCCCAGCCTTGCTGCCCTTCTCTGGACACCTTCCAGCACCTCCCTCTTGAACTGAGGAGCCCAGAACTGGACACAGCACTCAAGGTGTGTTTTGAGCAGTGCTGAGCACAGCGTCAGAAGAACCTCCCTTGTCCTGCTGGCCACACTGCTCCTGAGCCAGGCCAGGATGCCATTGGCTGTCTTGGCCACCTGGGCACACTGCTGGCTCATGTTGTCTTGTGTGAACAAGTGCATAGGTCTGCACAGTTAGCTGGAATTCTGCATTGCAGATTACCTTGTGTAGGGTAAAGGCAGGTCTGTGATTAGCACTGCTGAAAGTGAGGACCAGCCTGAAAAATAGAGAGAATCATGGTGTGGTGTTAGAGCTTCTCAGGTCTTTTGCTGGGTAGTTGTTCTTGTTTGTCCTTTCCATCTGTGTGTACTTGTTTGTTCCATCCTGTCTAGAGTAAAAACACTTAACTTGCATTGTCCTTTAAAAATACATATATATATTTTTTTCTTCCTTCTAGTGTTCTAAGCTTCTTTCAGACACAAAAGTAATCCGGTTTTACCCAAGTAAATTTGTGTTAATAACAGACATCCTCGATACTTTTGGTAAGTATCTAACCTGCCAAACTTCCTAATTGTTAATAAGATCAAAAGATTGTTTTTTTGGCAATATCAGAAAACATCAAGGTCATGAAAAAGTCCTTGAAATGTCTCTCAGTTTTAATGCTGAGCTTCTGCAGCATCAACGTTTGGATACCAGTGGTAGAAACATAATCCTTCCAAAACCTCTTCAGTCTTAAAAAGAGAGATGATTTTGTAGTTCTGTGCTTTAGGTACTAATGAATATCTAGAACAGAGCCTTGGAAGTGATCATGATTTCTGCCTTTTGAAATCTGTAACTGTGCAAATGGAGGAAAGAAGTTGGTGTTGGCAGCCTTTTGACTCGGCATTGCACTCTGTCTGAGCAGTGAAAGTCAGAAAGTCTTCTGTAGCTGAACAGGGACTGTGAAGCGATTGAAATGTACTTACTGAATTGCTCAATCTAGCTTTATGATTTTAAGTGATCCTTGAAGTGAAATCGTTTCCCACTCCATGTGTTTGTCTTCTTGTGCCACGTTATGGAAAAGTTCTATGCCTGCATGCAAAGCGGAAGGGGATTTTGGTGGTCGGCAGGATGTGCCGTGACACAGAGCCAATTGTTTTGTCAGGTCTTCCTTCCTCTTTGTTCTCTTCCCTACTTACCCAGCAGTTGCTGAAGTCAAGATAATATCCACACTCAGCAAAGACAGGACACCAGCTGTCCTCCCCTGGCCTGGGAGAAATCTGACCTGTGTGCTACCCCTGCACCCAAGGCAGCCGGAGAAATGTTCTAGAGCCTGCGGAGTGCTGAATTCGGGCTCCACGTTGCAGCCTCAGTAGAGGGCAGCATCCTGTTAATGTTCTGGGGAGTGTTTTGCAGCTGATTCCAACGCGAGCTGGAGTCTTTGAATCGAACTCTGTGGCCTTCCCAGTTCGTGAAGAGTGACTTTTTGCATTGTTTTTAACAGGGAAGCTGGTGTACGACAGAATCCTGTCAATGTGTGTGGACAGCCGTGTCTCTCTGTCAGGTAACTTCCCACTGTTGCTGCTCTGCTCCTGCAAAACAGCAGTGCCTGACCTCACTTGAGAAACTTCAACACGACCTGTGCTACCCTGGCCCCTATGAAAAAAGTTCTGATTTGGATCTGGGGAGTTTTAAACAGTGTAAAATCCGTTGCTTGTGGCTGCCACCAGCCACAGTGCTCATGCAAGTTGCATTTTTAACTGAAGATTTTATTATACCTAAGGTATATTGAAAGGTGTTTGTGGCTTTGATGTCACTAAATGTAAACCAGGTCCTGCTGAGGCTCAAAATCACAAAGTGTGATGGGGGAGTTAAAGGTGAATGGCCAAACTAGGTGAAGGAAGGCTGTTCCCTTTTTTTCTTTTTTAAGCAGACATTCTTTTATGGAAGGACTTTATTTTAAGAGCTTAAAGTTAATGGCACAAGTGTACCAGACAAAGCTGAGAGCCTCAGTTTTGGCAGACAGATGGTTTTTGTTGCTGCACTTGAAACTGGATAGTTTTGCTTTAGTTAGGGAAGAATCTTGGAAGAAGCAGAAGGCTGTCATTGAGTTGGTGATCAGTTTACCAGGGCAGCATAATCTGTCTAACCTGGGCCCTTTCTATGTTTTCAGTTGAAATTCCAGCATAGCATAAGTCTGATTTGACATGTTCAGTGCAAATGATTATGGAAGGGCCTCTCCTGAACTGAAATGTTCCATGGAAGCACAGGGATTTCATTGCAAGTTGAAGGATAGGAAGTGCCCGTCCTTGAAACGTGAAACATTCTTACTCTGTAGTTGGCAATGCAGCAGTACCATTAGGTTGCAGTTAAATCCATGGGATTTGAGCCAGAAGCTGGAAACCAACAAGTATTTAAATTTGAAATAAGCTTACAGAAAATATTTAAGGGAAATTTGGTTGTTGCAGATCTGACAAACTGTCCTTATAAACGCTGAGGAAGGCAGAGAGGCCCTGTAGCATGCCCTGATGAATGGGCAGTTACCTCCCTTCTGGAGCTCTTGCTGCAGCTCTGCAGCTGCCAGGGACGTTGCTAGTGGGAACTTCCCAAGCAGCTATAAAAGTGGGAGGGAGAAGGAAAATCTGTGCTGTGCTTGCTGTGAGTGGCAGTGTGCACCCTTGGGGATTTCAGGCCCAACCCCCAGGCTCATGTTGTGGGAACTAAGCAAACCAAAGTGGGATGAGAACTCTGCTTATAGAATCATAAAAGGAACCAGGCTGGAAGAGACCTCCAAGCTCATCCAGGCCAACCTAGCACCCAGCCCTATCCAGTCAACCAGACCATGGCACTAAGTGCCTCATCCAGGCTTTGCTTCGACACCTCCAGGGACAGCGACTCCACCACCTCCCTGGGCAGCCCATTCCAATGCCAATCACTCTCTCTGCCAACAACTTGCTCCTAACATCCAGCCATGTGGAGAGAGGACGTTTTCCTGCACTCAGCATCTAGCATGAGGCTTCTCTAGTGGTGGAAGTTGGAAACGTTCTTGGGAAGAAGAGGCTTCTCACCTTTGGGGCCGGGGCTGGGAGAGCAGTGGGATTTGCAACCTGTTTCCCAAGGGCTTTATAAGCAGTCGGTCCCAGCAGAAGCTGATTGTTTAGCTTTAGCTCCGAGGATAGAGGGACTCATCCTCCCCAGCCATCTTGCCTCAGATCTGGGTTGATCCTCAGAAGTCTATATTTGCCTTCTGTTCCAGACAGTCTAGAGAAAGAGGTGGCAGTTAGCCGAGTAACTCTGTGCTTGCCTGACCAGAGCACTGCCCCCTAACCCATCTGTTCACCCTGGGGGTGGCAGCTTTTCCCTGCTGGCGGCTGACACAGATAGTCCCAGAGCTTCAGTGTTAGATGCTCAGTGTACAAAAATGAGAGCTCTCTCAGTGTCTAATGTTTCCCACTTCTTGCAATATAGTTTTAAATAATACTCTTTAAAGATTAGATTAAAGAATTGGAGTGCTTCATCTCTTCTCTATGGCTGTATTTGGTTTAGAGTTAGAGATGTATTCATTACAGATTCCTTGCTTTATTGTCGCAATTTCTGCTTTTAAAGGGAGGCAGAAGTGAGATTTCTCAGTAGCAGATCTCAGATCAGATCTGAGTGCTTGACTTTGGCTTCTGAAATGTTACTTAATGCAAGATGAAGCTCCAGTTACCTCTTCTTGCTGTCTTTGCACTTCATTCTTACTGCTGCACGAGATGGCTGATAAGCAAATGTATTGCCTGGTTTATCATGGTGTTTTATCTCCTTGAAAGGAAATAGAACACAATTTTAAACCTAGGATGCAAAGTGACTTTTCCCCAGGAAGAATGTGACTGTTTTTGTGTTACTGGTTGTTGTTTTTTTCCCCCAGATAATTTTTCTCCAGAGAGTGTTAACGATACAGCAAAAGAAACTTGCTTAAACTGGTTTTTCAAGATTGCTTCCATCAGAGAACTCATTCCCAGATTGTATCCTTGTCAAGTGAGGCTCTGAGTGTGTCTGTTGGTTTCTCATAGACTCTTCCATAAATCAAGACATTTGTTTCAGTAAACCCCACAGCAATCTGATGTTTGCACTGACTTTGGTGTGTTTCGGGCTGTGTGTTTTGAGTTTGAGTCATGTTTGAAGGTAAAGGGAGTGCTGAGTTACTGGCTGTGAGCAGCTTGGCAGTGGTAGAGCAGAATCAGTGTGTGAGAGCTTTTGAGACAAAAATCCTGAAGATCAAGAGGGGATTGAATCAATGTCTATAACTATCTGAGGGCTGGGGGTCAGGAGGGGGGGACATGCTCTGCTCACTGCTCCCTGGGATAGGACAAGGAGCAACGGATGGAAGCTGCAGCACAGGAGGTTCCAGCTCAACACAAGGGGGAACTTCTTTATTGTAAGAGTCCCAGAGCACTGGCACAGGCTGCCCAGAGAGGTTGTGGAGTTTCCTTCTCTGGAGCCTTTCAAGGCCTGTCTGGATGTGTTCCTGTGTGACCTGAGCTCGATTGTATGGTCCTGCTCTGGCAGAGGGGTTGGACTGGGTGATCTCCTTGGGTCCCTTCCAACCCTTAATATCCTGTGAGCCTGTAGTTTCACTACACTTTGTTGTTCCTTTGCTATGTGTCTGGTGTATGGTTGTTTTCATGTTTTTAAATGGCATGCATCTTTGTTTTATTCCTTGACTTGACTTCATTTTAGTTATGTGGAAGCAGCAATACTGAAGTGCAATAAGTTCCTATCCAAAATGTAAGAGTAACTCCTGAGTATGGGAAGGAAGTGTATGGGCAAGCTTAGAAACTAATTTAAGGAGTTAAGCCTGCAAATTCTGTGGTCAGTGACAGATGGAATGAATCTCAAAGCCTAAAACCTGTAAAACCTCTGAGAAGAGCCAACATGAGAGGTTTTGGAGTTCTTTGAAACGCAGTAGTGCTTGCAGTTCTGGAATAGAGGTGCAGCTGTGCCATCTGGAGCTTGCAAGCTAGAACCCAGCAGCTTCAGGTGGTGCAGAGGGGAGCGAGGTGGATAAGACAACGAGTGTGACAGGATAGAAGACTGAAAGGAAAATAACCATGTTGTATTGCTAGAGAGAGCTGGGGAAATGCTTTAGGAGCACCAAACCATTACCTATTGAAAATCTGGGAATAAGCTTCCGGTGTTGCCAAACAGTGTCAGCTGCTGAACTGGAAGTGTCCCTTCTAGTGTAGCCATCCTTTTCCAGTTACATTTCAAAATGAGTCCTGGGAGCCAAATTGCTGCTAGAGTGACAACTTCATTATCCCCAAAAGCACTTCTTTTACTGGAATTGAGGGGCCTCATCTCCAGGCACTACTAGAGCTCTGTCAAAGAAGACCAGTGGGAAAATGAGACATGGAAAGAATTCTGCCAGTTCCATTTTAAGCTTCTGCTTTCTTCCTGTTGGATTACAGCCTTTCTATAGCTCTGCTCTGCCTCCAGACTGGAGGAGGAGTTTCTCAGTTGTGCTTGTCTTTTGCAAGCCTGGTGTCCAGCCTGGCTGTCTCACAGGGTCACAGGGTGGCAGGAGTTGGAGGGGACCTCTGAAGATCATCAAATCCAACTCCCACCTCTCCTAAAGGCAAATACTGCAATTTTAACACATACCTGTTACTGGGCACATCACATTCTACTTCTGCAATGAAAAGTCAAGCTGGCATGCCTCTTCTGGCAGGGGTTTTGCAGCTCATGCCCAGCTGCTAGTCTGCAAGGTGGCTACTGAATTTCTCTGTAGGTGATATCATAGAATCATAGATATCTGTTGATATCTGTTGTCAACTCTTAGATCTCATTTTCATTTCTGGACAATCTTAACAGGGGGATTTCAGAATGCCTCCCACGGCTGACGTCTATGATCAGAGGGATTGGAGATCCGCTGGTGGCAGTCTATGCCAGAGCATACCTTTGCAGGGTAGGCTATCATTTGACATCAACCTCTGTGTCAAAGATGCAGTACAGCTGGCTCTGCCACTGAAGGAAAACCACTTGGTTTTGTCTGAAGTCATCAGCAGACTGTCTCTTCCTTCTCACAAACCCAAACTGATTTATCTTTTCTTTTACTAATGGAGAGTCTTTCTTTTAAGAAAGTCTTACAGCTTGATGGTAGTGATAGATGCAGCTGAAGTCTTGATTTCTCTTTTAATGCAGGTTGGGATGGAAGTGGCACCACAGCTGAAAGAAAGCCTTAACAAAAACTTCTTTGACTTTCTTCTAACATTTAAACAAGTAAGTAAAGAGGAGTTTTATTTGCAGAGCCAACAAACAAACTCCTTAATCCTGAACAATCTTTGAAGTTCTTAAGTCTAGACTTAGGAACTTTCCTGTGCCCAGATGTAGTATGGGAAACTTTATATACATTCTGAAAAGCTGAAACTGCTTCATTCAAGGTGTTTCTATTCTTAACAATGCATGTTGTGAACTTGGTAGATTTTCCCCAGCATGCAAGGAGTACTTGAGGATATCTGCATGATCTTGTCTGTTGTTTCCATTCACACACAACCTTTGTCCAGCTTATCATAGCTGCTGTTAAATACAGAACCATGGCTTTGTTTTTCATTTCAACAGATTCATGAGGATACAGTTCAGAATCAGCTGGTAGAACAATGTGTGGAGATTCCTTTGTATCTGACTCTCTATTCTCCTGCTATAGACTGGATTTTACAGTGCATTGCATACCGTGCTCCTGAGGTAAGTAAGCCTGGTGGTGCTTGAGACTAACGAAAGTGTTGCTATCAGGAGTTCAGGTTTGCCTGCTACCCTCCTCCTCTCAGCACTTAGATGGGTGTGAAAGCAAGTGTAGAATTATAGAATGGTTTAGGTTGGAAGGGACCTCAAAGCTTAGTTCCAGCCTCCTGCCATAGGCAGGGACACCTCCCACTAGAACAGGTTGCTCAAGGACTCATCCAACCTGGCCTTGAACACCTCTAGGGAGGTTGTGGAGCACAATGTGTCTTTGATCACATTGGGTGATTCTGTGCTCCACAACCTCCCTGGGCAACCTGTGCCAGAGTCTCACCACCCTCACTTCAGAGAACCCTTTTCTAACAACTAGTTTCAATCTCCCCTCCACCAGTTCAAACCCATTCCTCCTTGCCCTGTCATTACAAGACCTTGTCAATAGTCCCTCCCCATCCTTCCTGTAGGCCTCTTTCAGATACTGAAAGGCCACTCCAAGGTCTACTGGAAGCCTTTTCTTCTCCAGGCTGCAGAGCCCCAACTCTTGTAGCCTGTCCTCACAGCAGAGCTGCTGCAGCCCTCTGATCATCTTCATGGCCATCCTCTGGACTCACTCTAACAGTTCCACATCCTTCTTGTGTTGGGAGCTCCAGAACTGCACATATAAATGGCCTAGAAACTCTCTTTCTATGCAGGAAGAACATTCCTTTCCACAAAGTCCAGGTTATACTCACAGGCGGTATTTCTGTTTGTTTCATGCTGGTTTTAACCTTTTATTTCCTAAATTCATCAGTTCTTCTGTCATAGAGAAATGATTTGAGTGAGCTGTAGCTTTGTAATTGCTTAACATAATCAACAGAATGTTTTAATGCCAGTCTGCTTTGCGTTCTGTGGCAGAAGGTTGGCAATCTTCACCTCTCCTGCCAGAGATGATTGACCTGGCTGGCAAATAATGATGACTTTGAGAAAAGGCATGGCTAAAAGACTGTAGATTTGACTTCCATCAAATGGTGGTTTTGGTTTAAATGCCACAGTACCTATCAGAGTAGGAGTGGTTTATGCATAGTTATGCACCACTGTTCTCCTGTGCTGTAAGTACAGGGTAAGACAGGATTATTGGAATGTATTGGCTGGGTAATTGAAACTCCTCCTGGGACACGTAGCTACAGGAACTAAAGCCAAATTTATTTTCAGGGTCTCTACTCACTGATTTTAATAAGTAATTCTTCCAGGTCCTTCTTACTGAGATGATGGAGAGATGCAAAAAACTGGGGAACAAGTAAGTATTGCACAATGCAGAAGACTCATTACTGTCTGTAATGAGTACTCATGAGTCACCGTAATAAAAATCTCTCTCTCTCCTTTGAGCTCTCTAAATCATGATTATGAACATTTGTTTTCCAGAGATGAATTCTAAAATATGGTAGATTACTTGCAGAGCAAAACTTAAGTAATTTGACTTGGTTGCTTCATTTTGGCTCCTAAGCCAAAGTCTGGGACATGCAATGTGTTCTCCATCAGTGATAGCTCTGATTCCTGGTTGTGCTTCATTTTTCTAGTTTCCTTTTCCTTCTTCCTAGCCACCACTGACTGCAGCCAGCCCTTGCATGCCTTTTACAAGGGACCTTTAAAGCAGCTGACACCTTTGGAAATGGCAATATTTAGGCAACTGCTTTTTGTCACATGCAAATTATCCCAAATGTCTCCTCGAAGTCAACACGCAGTCACCTTCAGCGAGTAGTTCAGGAAGAGGGTCTGGAAGTCTTGGATGCACTTTCTGATGCTTTCTGGATGCTTTCACTTTTGTGTGAAAGCAGTTTGTCTTGCTGATGAGCTAATCTCAGCTCATTTTATTGGGTAGAAGGGCTGAGTTCTGATAAAGGTTTGAGCTACCTGTTGTATTTTTCTGAAGTGCTTTGCACAGTCCAGTTTTGCAGTGGCTCAGGAACAAAAATCTTGTCACTCACCTGAGGAGTGCCAGCACTTGGTGCTATGGTCTAGTTGACTGGATAGGGCTGGGTGCTAGGTTGGACTGGATGATCTTGGAGGTGTCTTCCAACCCGGTTGATTCGATTCTATTCTATTCTAATTGCATTCTGTGACTGAGTGGAGGAGTGCAGGCCAAGTGTGCTTTTAAAGATGTGATCTGAAGATGCTCTGTTGGGTTAAAGATGTTGTGTAGACGTTGATTTGTTTTGTGGAAGTCATCTTTGAATTCCCTTTGTAAAGGTGGGATGGGTGCTTCGACCTTGTGCCTGTTTGCTCGTTGAAGGAAGGGCAAAATGTTGAATGTGGTGAGGGATTTTTGAAAGAAATGTTTTGGGGATGTCTTTTTTTTAATGGGAAGGCTGAAGAATCCAGTTGAAATGTTCTCTAGAGTGTGGTGGTTTTCTTTTAAAGTGGAGCTCTGTGGGTTTTGTCTTCTCATGACTGTCAAAATATTACAAAGCAGAAGGCATCAGTATATAAATCTTTAAATAACCTCAGTATGTTCCATGAACTGCACTGCAGCCATCTAAGTGAGAAGTGACAGCCTGCCCCGCTCTATAGCTAAGCATGTAGCCAGCCAACTGGAAGTACTTCTCTAATGAGAAATGCAAATTCCAGCCAAACTGCAGCAGACCCCTAATGCTCAGGCAGCACCACACAGCATGCTGGGCTATTTTAAGTGCTGCACAGAATTCCCCTCAAGGTAAACTGCCCTGTATTCAAACTGTCTCTTTTTTCAGACTGGGGAAGGACACAGTGTTTTTGTGAGGCAGCTTCTGTGCTATCTCATGGCTGAGTTTGCCCGAAGGAATTGCCTTTTGAATTAGGCTGGATTCTCTTTCTTCTGTTTGCATAACAGTAGCAGTAAGCTGGGTTTTACAGCAGTGCAGTGAGCTCCATCTTCCACCAGTAACTTCAGCTGCAAAGAAATTATGGGTCTGAATTATTAATTAGAGATGTCTAAAGGTGTTATTGCTGGTTATCATCTCATAATGACTGTTTGCTGAGGCTTAGTTTAATTCAGCTGATAGAAATCTGACTTTTATAGTGCTCAAACAGTCTAATTCAGGGAGAAAAACATCAACAGAGATTTGCCCTGCCAAAGTACAGTTCTGAACTGTGCTTAAAAAGAGAAGGTAAGTTTCTAAGCATGTCAGCTACTCCTGGTTTACTTGATCCTTCTGATAAACTTCTGCTAAAGTGATGGCTTAAAAAACCCCCTGGTGTAGAACAAGTATTCTACAGGCTGAGTTACTTTATCCAGTGGTTTAATGCCTTCTGGTCTTTCTTAGCATAGCTTTATTAAGCCTCATCGATGCAAGTTTGATTCATGAGAGGGTTTTCTTCTTTATTCCCTCCTTCAAAATTTAGAGTAGGCATGGGGCAGTTGGCAGCATAAGTTGAGATGAATGTGAATGGAGGGATGACAGAATGTTAGTTGCTGTTGAGCTGCCTTGATTTGTGTTCTGCTCGTTGCAGTGCCTTGCTGTTGAACTCGGTCATGTCAGCCTTCAGAGCAGAGTTCATTGCCACAAGATCTATGGATTTCATTGGCATGATTAAGGAGTGTGATGAATCTGGATTCCCAAAGGTAACTTTTTGTATGTGATTTGTCACAGCTCCTGTTCCTTGCCTGACAGAGTGACTCTGCCTTACCTACACAACTTGTAACAGTTGCTATTCCTTGTCTGACGGAGAGCTTTATACTCTGCCTTACCTACACCACTTGCACACCATTGCAATAAAAGGTGGTCTGATCCCCAGACCTGCACAGGCTGCCTCCCAGAGCAGTGTTGGGCTGACAGGCATCTTCTGCATTTCACTGAAAATGTCTCATTAACTTCCAGCATCTTCTCTTTCGCTCCTTGGGATTAAACCTGGCATTGGCTGATCCTCCTGAGAGCGATCGCCATCAAATATTAAATGAAGCCTGGAAGGTTATAACAAAGCTGAAGAACCCACAGGTAGATTACTTGTCTGTCCTACATCCCTGCTGATTCTGTGGCTAGGGCAGAACTGTAGCCAGTTGTTCAGTTAGCATGGCAGGATTTACCTTTTCTAGATCCAAGCCAAAAGGATGCTGTGTATTGTCTGCATATGATCCCTGCTTTCCCCAGCTCTGCTTCACTATAACAATTTATTAATGTATTTGTCTGATTTAAGCTTCCCAGAGACTCAGGACCTAACAGAACAATACAATAGTAGGATTCCTTCCCCTTTCCCTGCTTTGGAAAGAAGTGAATTAGATGTAGAGAGTGAAAAGGGGTAAAAGATCCAAAGAACAATCTTGCTTCAGTTTGGAAGTTAAGAGAATAGAACAAAGGTATTTAAGGTAAGGGGAGTTACAAAGAAGAATAGGGAAGGGAAACAAGATACAAAATATACAGCCAGATTGATGGCAATGGATGGAAGTAGACTCAGGAGGTGGTTGTCCCACCATGTGGTAGGGTGGCTACATGGCAAAACAGGAGCAGCAGGAGCAAGGGTGCTGCTGGCTGGCAGGCAGGGAGGGCAAAAAAAGAGAGGAACAGGAAGTTCCTCTGTTTTTATAGGGGGCTGGACAGGAAGTGGGAGTGGGGTAACTACTACACCTGGGCTCAGGTTCAGACCACCTCCAGGGATGAGTCAGGAGGACCTGGGGTCAGGTTCAGACCACCCCCAGGAGGGTTAACCCTTCACACAATTCTACATAACGTTGTTGTGCATGAGCAACGTTGGAGGGTTGTCATAAGTGTTAGATCTTGAGGAGTTATCCTTGTAAGTGTAATTTCTGCAAGTGCCTGCCTGCTAAGGCCCTGTAGGTCTGGGTAACACAAGACCTTGTCTTTCTAGGATTACATCAACTGTGCTGAAGTGTGGGTGGAGTACACCTGCAGGCATTTCACGGTATGTGGAAGTCACTTTGTCTCCTTGGAAGGTTTTGGGATACAAACTCGGTGGTTTTATTTGCAGCTTGGTGTTAAAAACAGAGCAGCAGTGACAAAAGTGTATTCCCTTTCATGGAAGCTGGGTAGGGACAACAGATAGGACTTTGAAGGAGTCACCACCATGTCCCAGTACTGTGTGTTTTAATGGCAGATGGAGCAGGTGAAGGAAGGATTTCCTGGGGCTGTGGTAAAGTTCCTGGCTTAACTGCAGCTTGTAGAAGCTGATGCTTTGGGAAATGGAAATAAATTACCTACCTGGTTTTCAGTGATGTAAGTGCTGGCTTCATGACTGTTTTGTAACCTCGTTTTTTGCTGCACAGAAGCGAGAGGTCAATACAGTTTTGGCTGATGTTATCAAGCACATGACTCCTGACCGAGCATTTGAAGATGCTTACCCACAGGTAAAGAGCTTATTTTGCCCAGTCTGTAAAAACCTCATGTGGATTCTCTTAGAAGCAATTAGATATTATTGATGTCTCTTACCACAGAATTAATTTTTTTAAACCCTGACTGTAATTTGGGAAGCCTTTTGAACAGTGTAATGCTTTGACTTGTTCCTCCATTTTCCTCTGCACATCAATTTTTCAGTTCAGAGAAACGTTAAACTAGAATGATTTATGCATTTAGAAGTAGCAGTAGTTAACTCCTGCATCAGCTGTGGTGTTCTATTGAAGGAAATTAGCAATCATGGCAGGCAATTTGAACAGAGGTAAACCATCGAATAATCCATTTCTGCTTGGCATTGTTATGACTTCTGTGAATTACTGTGTGCAGTTTGGAGACTGCATGCCAGGTGAGAGATGGATTAGTTGGAGAGGTTCTAGAAGAAGGTTTTTGTGGTTATTTGGAGGATAGACAAACTGCCTATAAAAGAAGCAAGCTGCTTTGGTGAGTTTCTATTTGTTTTTTTGTTGAGTTTAAGTCTAGACAGCTTGAGAACAAGTAAAGAATGGCTGAAAGGCAGGCAGGCTACTCAGCTTCTTGTCAGATGAGTTCTGAAGGGCATGTTGGAAAACCATCTGCTAGGAGCAGCATAGCTGTAGTTGATTCTGCTTTGGGAAAAGAAATTATGTGGATGAAGGTTTGACGTGTGCCCAAGTGGGCAGCAGAGCCAATGGCATCCTGGCCTGGCTCAAGAGCAGTGTGGCCAGCAGGACAAGGGAGGTTCTTCTGCCCCTGTGCTCAGCACTGCTCAGGCCACACCTTGAGTGCTGTGTCCAGTTCTGGGCTCCTCAATTCAAGAGAGATGTTGAGGTACTGGAAGGTGTTGAGAGAAGGGCAGCAAGGCTGGGGAGGGGCCTGGAGCACAGCCCTGTGAGGAGAGGCTGAGGGAGCTGGGGGTGTGCAGCCTGCAGAAGAGGAGGCTCAGGGCAGAGCTCATTGCTGTCTGCAGCTCCTTGAAGGGAGGCTGTAGCCAGGTAGGGTTGGGCTCTGCTGCCAGGGAAGCAGCAACAGAACAAGGGACACAGCCTCAAGCTGTGCCAGGGGAGGTCTAGGCTGGATGTTAGGAGAAAGTTGTTGGCAGAGAGAGTGATTGGCATTGGAATGGGCTGCCCAGGGAGGTGGTGGAGTCTGTTCCTGGAGGTGTTGAAGCCAAGCCTGGCTGGGGCACTTAGTGCCATGGTCTGGTTGATTGGCCAGGGCTGGGTGCTAGGTTGGGCTGGGTGAGCTTGGAGGTCTCTTCCAACCTGGCTGATTCTATGATTCTAAGTGTCTTCCAACCCAGTGTTCTATGAATAGCTAAGGAGCAATAGTCTGTGGATGCTGTGTCATCTGTGCTGTGGATGGTCTTAACTCATACTACAATAATTTTCCTCTTTTTTCCTTTTCTTCCCTCTAGCTGCAGTCAATTATTCAGAAAGTTATTACCTACATCTATGACTTCTCCCTGCTTTTTTCAGTGGTAAGTGATACTCTGGTTAAGACATTTTTACTGAGTAATTGCAATGTTTCTGCAAGAGAAATTTCCTGACTTGGATGTTTGGATTATTTGCAAGCTCACATAGCCAGAAAACTTTTTATTGAGTAGGTAAAGTGCAGAGAGCTTTTGGAAGCTTTTTGCTACTCAGTACTTAAATATTCATTTTTCTAACATCAATTTTTGTGCCTTTCTTTTTCCCCTTGGACTGTTAGGTTCTCTAAGTTTGTCACTATTCCATAGGTGGCAATGGAAGATGTAATTGCTGACAACTACTTCTTTGGTTTGATATATCATTAATGTGCCCTGTCCTGGGGCTTCAGTTTGGCACTGAAACAAAGTGAAGCTTAGAGGGGTCAGAGACTCTTAGGTTCTTCCTTATCTACCTCTTGTGAGATTGACAGCAAGTGTCAAAGTACTGATACCAGTAGAAGAGTAAAATTCCAGACTGATCCTGTGGGCTTGGAGTCCTGTTTACAGGTTACTCAGTTCTCAAACCCCAACCCCTGCTCTGTTCTTGAGATGATGCAAAAAAATCATTGTTTTAGTGTCTTAAGAAATAAACCCTTGACTTTGAAGAAAGTTTGAGTGTCTTGGGCCTTCATGAGTTGTCCTGGACACATGCAACATGATTGCTGGCATCTGGCCTGTTTTCATTGTTTTTAATATCCTGACTTTTCTTCCCATAGATACCTGACTTTGTCATGATCAAGCATATATTGCTTTGCAACATCTGATTCAGACAGTTCTGTGCTTTGTTTCTTAATCTGGATCTCTTCAGCCAATGAATGTAATGCACCTTTCAGCCATCAGTGCTTTTCCACTTGCTTCACACAATTGCTGTCTTCAAAAAAACACTAAGTCACTTTAGCTAAACCAGCTGCAATGAGAGAACGTAGCCAAGTGATTGTTTTGGGGTGTTGTGTGGAAAACACCTCATTTTTTTGCTTATGTATTTGTACTTCCAGGAGAAATTCTTGCCATTTCTGGATATGTTCCAGAAGGAAAGTGTGAGAGTGGAGGTTTGCAAGTGCATTATGGAATCTTTTATTAAGTAAGTGGAGAATTCACTCTGAAGGGGCTGGGGAAATGTACTGAGCCACTTAGCTTGTGAAGTTGTTCTAGGCTATGGAAGGAGAAAAAATTCCCCAGAGATGTCAATTTTGTCAAAGAAAGATGAAGTTCAGGTAATTATATTAATGCTGACTTGCTGTGGATTAGCAAAACAGTTGTTAGCTGAGGTGGTTTTTTTTTTTGATTAGGTTGCCTTAATTGGTTTATGAAACCTCTTTGGAATTCCAAATGATGTGACAGGTCAGAACTGTTCCCTGGCTGCACTGGAGGAAGAGGCAGCCTCTTCTTACAAACTCCTGTAGGCAGGAAAATCAGCATTTCCACAGCTGAAAATGAGCTCTGTCTGCAAATACTGTACAGTCAAACAGCCCTTTTCTTTCCAAATAATTACCAGCTTCCCTGAGACAGGTTTTTTGCCTTTTCCCCTTCCCTTCAGATATTTATACAAACTGATAAGCAACCCCTTCAGGCTTCTCTTCCCTAGGCTAAACAGTCGCAGCTCTCTTGGCCTTTGCTTTTATGAGAGATGCTGCAGCTCCTTAATCATCTAAGTGCTTATGCTCAGAGGGCTGCAGCAGCTCTGCTATGAGGACAGACTGAAAGAGTTGGGGCTGTGCAGGCTGGAGAAGAGGAGGCTCCCAGGTGACCTTCTTGTGGCCTTCCAGGATCTGAAGGGGGCCTGCAAAAAAGCTGGGGAAGGACTTATGAGGCTATCAGGGAGTGACAGGACTGGGGGGGAATGGATCAAAGCTGGAGGTGGGGAGATTCAGCCTGGAGGTGAGGAGGAAGTTGTTGAGCATGAGAGTGGTGAGAGGCTGGAATGGGTTGCCCAGGGAGGTGGCTGAGGCCCCATGGCTGGAGGTGTTTAAGGCCAGGCTGGATGAGGCTGTGGCCAGCCTGATGTAGGGTAAAGTGTCCCTGGGCATGGCAGGGCATTGGAACTGGCTGCTCCTTGTGGTGCCTTCCAACCCTGACTGATTCTATGTGTGTCTAAGTGGCGTTCCACTGCACTTGCACCTGTGTGCCTAAACATGCCATCAGTCCTTCCTGCCTGCCCATCAGCAGCTGAGAAACTCGGTTTCTTCTGACTAGTTCTAGGATTGCTTTGTTTTGGTGTTCTTAGATTGCCTGAGTATCACACATCTAACTTGTTGTGTCTGTTAAGAAGTCAGATCCTGTGGCTTGGCAGTAGAGCCCTGTGTATTAAGATAGTATTCCTTGACTGGCTTTTGTGGGAGTTGTGCATCTCAGAACCCCTGATCTTTGGAGTTCTTCTAGTTGAAAGTGATGAACCTCCAACTCCTGTGGTGTCACACCACAATGACAGCTGGAACTAGGCCTTAGGCTGGTGCTACTCTCTTCACTGGTTTGCATTTCGACAGGGCAAGACTTCTCATCACTGTTTCTAAAACGTTTTCCAGGCATCAGCAGGAATCTACAAAGGATCCTGTTATCCTCAATGCCCTTCTGCATATCTGCAAGACCATGCATGACTCTGTGAAGTAAGACTATCTTGACTCATACTAATAACTGGGGTCTATGCAAAGTCTGTCTGCTGGGTGTCCAGGGTCACGTTTCTGAGGCTGTTTGTTTTGTGGCATATCAAGACAGGAATCCAATTAGTGGTGAGGGAAGAGCTGTGCAGTGAAGTGGCAGCACGTGCCATTTGCTCTTTAATTACTGCTTCAGTTTCAATGCTGGAGCAGAATTGTAAAAGAAAAGTGGCAGTGGTTTTGGAGAGTTTTCTTGGGAAGCAGAGGCACAAAGCAGTCCAATCTTTAAAAAGTCCTTTTCAAAGTGGAACCGATTTCCTCTGAGTTGCAGTAAGCAATAAACTAGTTGTGAGAAGCAAGTGAACAGGTTGCTATTAAAGCACAGATTGCCATGCTCAGACCTTTGGCCACTTATTTTATCCCTTACAAAGGAGTGTGAAATCTGTAAAAAGACACCTGGAAGGTCTCTAGGGAACTTGAGAAGGGGAAACTAGAATAGAGGAGAACCTCTTGAACCGTCAGTGTCTTTCCCCTAATTCCTCCTCTTTTCCCCCTGACTTTGAGTGCTGAGGTCATTAGGGATCCTGGGTGCCCTGCTGCACGCTCGCTGTTTGAACAGCAGTTGTGCAACGTGGAAAACAGTTGTGGCTTGTAGGTAGCTCTCAAAAGTCACACAGTAGTTTGTGTCTGATTGACAGAAGCACAATGCTGCAAATTTGAGATTTGAAAAGCCAAGATCTGGTTTGGGTTGAGTAGACTTGTGAAGGACACAATTTCTTTTGGCATTCAGAGCCCAGAGCCTCTTAGTATGGCAGACACTGTGAAGGAAATTTAACTTTCTCAGCCCTAGTATGCCATGAACACAAGATTTATTGGCAATAAAGAAGTTCCATTTGGCATGTAGTTGCAGTTCCTACCAGCTAGAGTGCTTTATTTGGGGTTAGAACACTATTTGGCTGTATCTTGCACTAAAAGCTACTTCAGCCTTGAAATGGAGCAATATGGTGAAGCAAAACAGCTTTAAAAAGTGAAGCAGTGTTTGTCCGTGCGTATTTGGTGCTTCCTCTGACATTTTGGCCAAAACAACTGGGTAGTTTGCTGGGATCCTTCAAATGCCCTAAACCAGTTCTTAGCTGGTTCTGCTCTGTCATCTCTTTCTGGCAAATCATCATAAATTCTAACTAATGAAGTAAATTCCATGTCCGCTGTTACATCCTGGCTCGGGAAACTGCCAACCCATTGTGTGGAGCTCCCTGACCCCTGTGACAGCTGTTGGAGGATAACAGCCTTTAGACTGGTAGGGGTCTGATTCAGAATTGAACTGGAAACCCATAACTGACCTGGAGATCTCATTACAAGTCTGCTGAGCCTCTCGGAGCCCATCGGTTGACTCTTTTGATTGGCAATGCACTAACGAGCTAATCATGCTGAGATTTTCTTTCCTCCTTTGCTGAATGTGTATAATAAAACTATTGTTCTCTTCCCATCTGGTGTCTGAGCTAGGAAATTGGTAACTGATATACTAAAGGTCAAAGCATATAACAGTAAAAGGATTAAATTGTGTTAGTTAATTGTAGCTGAACTTTGTGTTCATCCATTTTCAATGTAATGGGTTTGACTTAATGCATTTTCATGTGATGTAAATTTGTTTTGGATCAGATTTGGGCTCTTGCTGTAGAATAGTGCCACGAATAGGTGTCTCTGATAATCTTGGAAAGGTACTCATTTTACATACAGGCTTAGTTGGATTCTTACTGAAAGATCAAAAAGGCAGCACGGTAACAAGGTGATGCTAATGAGTTTCTACATTATGTGGCAGTGCTTAAAAACAAACAGATAACAACAAACTAAGTCCAAACAAACTAAACCAAACCCAAACCAACCAACCAAAAAAAACCCAAACCACAATAAAACCCAAAAAATCCCAAAGCACAAAAAACCCTCAAAGAACCTCCCTCAGGAGCCAAATGAAACAAACTGATGTTGTGTTTCAACTAAATACATTCACTACCACATATACTATTTAAAGTGTATTTGCAAAGCTTTTCTTCTTAAATAGGGCAACTTTCTTCTAAGAACAGCTTCACTAATGTCTTTGTTTTTATCATCAGCTCCTACTTAAGTTGTCATGCTGTAACACAAGGCTGAAGCCACTTACTTGCTGCAGTAAGGAAGATTAACTTGGCTCCCTAGTCCTGATGTTGAATTCTGAGTTCCTGTAAAATCTAAAGACAGCAATTTTTACATTTGTCTAAAATGTGGCATTTGGTTTGGTGCATGCTTGATTTGATGAAGCTCCTGTTAAAACTGGCTTTATTGCTTTGTGACTGAAATGCTGAGCTTAGTGGTCTTAGTCTACAATAAGTATTCTATATGGATATTACGTGATAGGAGCTACTGTGTCCCTTGAACCTTTACAGATAAGTAATGTTCTATCATTTATCATGTAAATCTTCCCTTCCAGTGCACTAACACTTGAGGATGAGAAAAGAATGTTAGCAGCTTTGATAAATGGATTCATCAAAATGGTGAGTGGCAGTTGTGTGCAACAGTTGGGGTGTACCTGATAGCTGGGATTTCTGTGGGATCCCCAGGAGAACCATGGATTCAGTCAGGGTTGGAAGGGAATGCTAGAATCATCTAGTTCCAGCCTCCCTGCCACGGGTAGGGACACCTCACACTCAATCAGGCTGGCCAGAGCCTCATCCAGCCTGGCCTTAAACGCTTCCAGGGATGAGGCTTCCACCGCACCCCCTGGGCAACTCGTTCCAGGCTCTCATCACCCTCATGCTGAAGAACTTCCTCCTAACATCCAGTCTGAATCTACCCATTTCTAACTTTGTTCCATCCCCCCCAGTCCCATAACTACCTGATAGCCTAAAAAGTCCCTCCCCAGCTTTCTTGTAGGCTTCCTTAAAATACTGAAAGGCCACAATAAAGTCACCTCGGAGCCTTTTCCTCTCCAGGCCGAGCAGCCCTGACTTTGTCAGTCTGTCCTTGTAGGAGAGGTGCTCCAGCCCTCTGATCACCCTCGTGGCCCTTCTCTGGATGCCTTCCAGAAGCAGGTGCCTCTGTCTGAGGCAGACACTATGTGTCTGACTTGCTTAAGACCACTGAAAACCCCAACTTGTGTATTAGTTAGGTAAGCCTGCATGTGCTGAAAGAAATCCTGTAGTGTTGAAGCTGCCATGGTGCAGGGGGAGAGTTCAAAGTGCACATCTTGTTTCTTTAATCAGGTTTCTTGTTGGGCTTTGAAGTCATGCAGAAAACATGGGAAGAATTGCAAAACTAAACAGCAATTTCAGCCTTGCCTGTCACAGCTTCAGAGAGGTTGCTGATTTATGGGAATGATTCATTTGTACAAATCTGGAACCAGCACTAGATTTGTACAACATAAATGGAATAGAAGCATAAAATGGCCTGGGTTGAAAGGGACCTCCAAAAGTCATCCAGTCCAACCCCCTCTGCTGTAAGCAGGGGCATCTTCAACTAGATCAGGCTGCCCAGAGCTCTGTTGAGCTCTTTGGAGTGGGGGGTGGTTGGACTCAGGGGTCTTTCCAGCTCCCTTCCCACCCCTACCATTCTGTGGTTCTGTTATAAACCTCTCTGTTCATTTTCATTCATGAATAAGGTATTTTGTCTCATTAGTAATTCCACAAAACCTCCACATTTTTTGGTCTTGAGAGTAATTTTCAACCTTTCCCTCCCTCACATCATCATAAAATCTTTTGCTCTTGTCTGTTGGGTTTGAGATGTCAGGTTGGTGTAGAGAGATGTTCCCAAGCTCTCTTCATTCTCTAACCAGGTGCTCCCAGTGCTTGGCTTTTCTTTCACACAGTCAGAGCTGACAGCCTCTGTCTCCACTTGTTCTCTCTTCCCTTTGTTGCAGTTCTGTGGCTCGCCTTGTGGATGGCTGCTTTCTCTTCAGCTAGTATAATAGGCCACTGAATATCATTTTGCTTTATGAAGCTTTATATGCAGGATAATGTTGTATAACAGCCCCTAGCAGGAGTTCCCACACTGATGTGACTTTACAGTCTTGGTTTGGGGAAGGGGGTCCGAAAGCCTAACAGCAGCAAATGCCTAGTTATAGATTTCAGAGCAGCACACCTTAAGGTGTGGAGGCCAAAGCAGTTTAGACTTCCAGTCAGCTTTTTGTGGAAACATTTACATTCTTAGAGAAGTTTTCCTGAGACTAAGACTCAGGAGTCAGCAGTTGCACAGAGGGCAAAGGCAAAGCCAGTTGTCAGTTGTCTGTAATGTAAGAAGCAATCCTTCGTGTTCTGGTGCAGATCCTTTTGATTTTTCTCTGTATGGATTCAACGCAGTTTTAGTTGTAATTCTGTAAAAGCTTTTGCATGTGGCTTGAGAAATGCTAAATAATTCAACCTTTACTTCTGGTAGGAAAGAAAGCCCATTCCATCTGAATACAGAAGTGTAGACTGCCTGGAGACTCTTTCTTTTCCTTGACTGTTAATTGACAGCTGAGACACTCCAGCTGACAGCACTTGGGCTTTCCAGATCTCGAGAGTGGAAGTGAGGTGTTCTCACACCAAGCTTGTTTTTTGACTGCTTTCCTGCTAGCATGCAAGGTTGCAGGCTTTTGACATCTTATGTAAGCTTGCATTCATTAACCAAACCTGCTTCACTTGCTGGCATAACTAGCTAGGAAAGTGCTCGTTTCTCTTTGTCTATGAGAAATGAGAGGAATCTGAAGAGAGCTTCATGGAGCTATTTCTATTTTTTCTGTGCTGTTTTGTTTTTCCCTTGTTGTTTGGCTTGTGAAATAGGAAGCACACCAAGTCTGTTTCCCCACATCCTGTGAAGAATCAGGAGTTCTGTTAGTTTTGAGGATACTTCACAAATCCAGGATTTGAATGTTGGACTCTTGATAAAGATTTGATCTGTGAGGTAGACAATGCTGCGGGGTGTCAACCAAAAACCCCTCGTAGTGCTTTCAAAGTGTCCTGAACCCTTTCCTTCAGAACACAGTGCAAAGCACAGGGATTCTCCGGGTGTTACTTAGTCATTAATGCTTGGTTCTTTTTCTTGTATGAGGTTTCTGACTTTTGCATACCTGTGGTTTCTCCACTGCCAGTTGTGTATTTCCTGAAGCTAATGGCCTGCAAATGTGAAGTTGAAGGGTCTTCGTCTCTTTTAGGTTTCATTTGGCCGTGACTTTGAACAACAGCTGAGTTTCTATGTTGAAGCCAGGTCAATGTTCTGCAATCTGGAGCCTGTACTAATCCAACTGATCCATGTAAGCTACAGTTTCAGCTACACAATCTTAATCACTGGGAATGTAGTTGCAGTTCCCGCATTTCCTGCACAGATTATTGGTCTATGTCAAAATAAGTCTGAAGCCTTTTATCAGGTGTTTTTAAAGTAGACTTTGATCTCATATCCTGAACTGTCTGAACTTCTTGCTTGCCAAGCATGCATGGTATCATTGCAACAAAGAAGACTGCCGATCTTGCAAGAGATTTCAGGTGTAATAAAATAAATGGCACTTCTCTGCATTCAAAATTTGGGCTCTGTCTTCTATAACCCTCCATCTAAGAGAGGTTAGAGTGTGTCTAGCTGCAGATACAGACCAAGTCCTGCTGTGATTGGGAAGGTTAACCTCTTTGAGGTGAGCATTAGCTGCATCTGATTTCTTTGCAGCATTGTATCTTCTCTTAAATCCTGTTAGTATTTTGGTTGGTTGTGTTTTGTGGGTTGGTTTGGTTTGAAGTGTTTTAGCCAGAAATGAGTGCTTTTACACCAGGGAGGAGGTGATGACAGCACTATGACTGAATAAATTCACAAACCTTCACAGTCATATTTGCTTTCAAAAGCAGCTGCAAGAATTCTCCAACCGAAACCCAAATAGTACAGCGAGGCCACACCATGCTGGGCTCCTGTTCTGTAAATGCATGCAGTGCAGCATGCACTTGTTACTTGCCATTGACCTAATACATCTTTTACTTCTGTCTTTCGTGTGCAGTCTGTGAACCAGCTAGCAATGGAAACAAGAAGGGTGATGAAAGGAAATCATTCCAGAAAGACTGCTGCGTTTGTCAGGGTAGGTCTTACTCTGCTAAACTCTGAGCCTGCCTCCTTAGCAGGTGCTATTATCTGCTGCTCCCTAAGTGTGGTGTTTTTACAAAACCAGTGTTAGTATTTTTGGCACTATTTGTAGTCTCATTTTGTCTTTTCACCATCGATCTTTGCTCTCTAAAGCCAAATGCTGCCATCAAAACAAGACCCAAAGCATCTCAGAAGAGTTTTGTGTTGAGAAAGAGCAGCAAGATTGACTCCCTCTCTAATGGCAGACTTAGTGGAGAGGTGTTTATGTGAATGCTATAAAGCTCAGCCTTTGAAATTACATTTGAATGAAACACAATGTCTGTATAACTCAATCACAGAAAGGAGAGGTAGGGAGAAGAGAATCTATTTGAGCTTCTGTCTCATAACAGCAGTGCAGGTGTGCTGAAAGCAGTATTGGAATTACAGCTTTCTGCATTTGGCTTTTGTGCCTCTGAAGTCTATACAGGTGTGGGCATAGAATCCTAGAATGGTAGGGGTTAGAAGGGACCTCTAGAGGTCAAGTCCAGCCCCCCTATGAACTTTGGGCTGTCACAGGCTATGCAAGTTGTCTGCCTTTCCTCTCACCTGAAATGCAGCAGTGAGTTAGAGTTGTGTGTCGGGAAGGAGTTTGCATGTGCTGCTGTTAATGGATTTTTGTTCACAGCACCAGTGCATGGTGTTCTAGACTAAGGATAGCCAGGGAGACACTGGGAGCTGCTCTCCTTCCAGGGGACTGGGCTGCTCCAGGAGCTCTGAAGTTGCAGCATGCTGCTCTAGACCTACTTCCTCCCACCACACATACACAAGGCACCTGCTTTGACCAGTGTAGCAAATGGACTGTCCCTGAGCAACAGTCATCTGCTTTTCTGCTTAGATTTTGGCCTTGAGCTGCAAGGTCGTTACTCTTTGAGCAAGTTTTGAGTTAATCTACTTGTAATGACAGCAACAGTAAATATTGTTACAAATATTGAAATAATAATGAGAAATCTGAAGTTGCTGATTTTGAGCTTCACTTAATATTTGGCTTTTTTACTGGAAGTCTTCCCCAAAACCGATTTAAAGATTTTGATTCCTAATTGTGTATAAAATCAGTGATGATTGCTGTAAGTCCAAGTTGGGAATCTTCTTCAGTTTCAACTTTTTCAATCTGCTCCAGGCTTGTGTTGCCTTCTGCTTCATTACAATTCCATCGCTGAGCAGCATCTTCACTCGTCTCAATCTGTATTTACACTCTGGACAGGTGGCTCTGGCTAATCAGTGCCTTTCACAAGGTAAGGCATTTTATCTACTTAAAGGTTCTCTGATTTCAGCAACTATTAACTTGGCTGAACTCCTAAGTCTTGTATTTATGATATAATGAAAATGCAGCAGTGTTACAGTGAAGACTTCACACATGTTAAGCAGCTCTTCAATTCTGACACTAATGCTGTGATCTCAGTGACCAAGACAGCTGACTCTAGTTGACAGGTTTAAAACTGGCAGAGAGGAGATTCAAACTAGATGTTAGGAAAGGGATCTTTGCAGTGAGGGTGGTGAGACACTGGCACGGGTTGCCCAGGGAGGTGTTCAGGACCAGGTTGGATGAGGTCTTGAGCGACCTGTTCTAGTGTGAGATGTCCCTGCCTATGGCAGGAGGGTTGGAACTAGATGATCCTTGAGGTTCTTTCCAACCTAAACCATTCTATGATTCTATACTTGAGCCATTTCCCTATTTAAAGTGATGTCATCCTACTTTGTTTTGCAGCTTTAATGCTGACTTTAAGTGCCTGCTTTCTGTGGGAAAAGCTTTTCCTTAACATGTTCTCAGTGGAGCTGGGAAAGTAATAAATTGATTACTTTGCAACATCTCTTGTTGTAGCTGTGAGTGCTTTGTTTTAGCTCTGTGCTTCTTCGTGAGAGCTTGTTTTCCAAGCTCTGTATTTACCAGTACGTTCCAGCTGCACAAACAAGCTGACTTAGGATGCTGATGAAGACTTTTTAGTGTAGGGTGACTGCAGCATTGCTTTGTTTTGAACCTGACATTGCCCATAGAGGGATTTAGAGTAAAGCTGGCTGTTGTGTCCAAGTACGGTGTGCGAATAAAAGAGCTGCAGACTCTGGTGTTGTGCAACTGGTGGTGTGCAGTTTCTTTGTAGGTAACAGGGTTTACCAAAAAAGGGCTCTGGTGTTCTGTCTGATTGAGCAGTTTACCTTCTCCCTTCTAGCAGTATTTGTTCTTCTTGTGTTGCAGTGCATCTCCTGTTGGATGCAAACCCAAAGCAGTTTCTGTAGTGTTCTCTTTGAGGACTACACCCTGCCTGTGGTGGGACCAACTCCCATTTCCAGACTGCTTTTTCACTGTTTTTTGTGATCCAGGTCTGCTCTGAGTGAGACTCCTGGGCTCCAGCAATGGTCCAGATTTTTCAGTGGCAGAGCTTATAAATGTGCACAGCTGTTGTTTGATGTCTCACTACACAATGAATAGGATCCTCACTGATATCTTTCAAGTATTAGGAGCTCAACTATCTAAAATGTGCAGTTGTTAACACTCTCCTGAAGTTCAGACTCAGCAGCCAGAGAGGGGAGCAGAAGCTGCCCACCTCAGCTTTTGTTGAAGTGAAGCATGTGCAAAACTCTGGTGGTCAGTAAGTCACTTGCTTACTGAGGTTTTAATGTTAAACACATTTTTTGCTTCTTTAGGAAAACTATCGTGGGCATAATTGGTATTCAGAGCCACGTCACTTACACGAGTTAACCAGTTCACTTGTCCTAACCAGTTAGGCTCTTCTGTGAACAGTTTTTGCATGTTCTGGTGTGATGTAGTCAGATGAAGTGTCCTTGGAAGTTACTTTAAGCACAGTTTTATCCATATCTCAGTTGGATGCATGTGAAGAAGTGCTGATGAATTCAAAACAGCAGATTTAAATCCAGAGAGTTAACTGAGGCCAATTAGACACTGGTCTACTAAAACCAATGCAGCACAAAGTGGAACGTTTAAGAATGTGCAATTAATGAGAGCATTAAGCCAGGAAGTGAAATTGTGCCTTGTGTGTAACCTTTATTTATGCAGATTGGAATTAGCTTAATCAGTTTAAAATTGGGAAGAGAAATAAAACTGGAAGGTAATGTACCTGATCTGATAGCTCAGTCAGCAGTAGGGCATGCATGTGTGTGCTGTTTCTCTTTAGAGATTCCAGATGTTGGGTTTAATAAGTTAAAGTCTTGGATGTTTTCCCCTTATTTTAATTTTGAGTACCTCCAGGGAGTGTGGCAACTTGAGTGAGGTGAGTTTGCACTTACACATCTAACCACACTGAACTACAGAGTGTAGGTTTCTGTTGACAGGAGGAAGATTTCTCTAAATGCCAGTGTATCTAAGTTCAAAAGGGAGTAGAAGTACCTTTGTTTTTGGGGGGGAGGGGTAAAGGGAAATGAAAAGATTCCTTTATTATAAAGAAGGTGAGAGATTCAGAATAGTAAATAAAGTTAGCCAGGCTCAGGGTTGTGCTGATAAACTGCCAGCAGCTGGAGAGCCACAGCTAATCTGCTAAGTGGAGGGTTTGGGTTGTGCCTCATTGCCAGTCTTCAGGGGCAATGGTACCAGGCCATCAGTGCCACTGTCCTGCTGCTCCCATTTCCTCTCTCAAATCAGAGCCCTGCCTGCTGGGATTTGCCACACCATTAATCAAAGCAGCTGTGTGGTGCTCCTTTGAACTCACCCAAATACTTCAGCATTAGAAAAAGTAATGTTTCTTAGGAGAGATTTTCTTTAATACAATGAATTCTGGTCAGCAGTAGGAAGCTAATAGGGTGATGGAGGGTGCAGCTTTAGCTCACTGGTGGCTCTCTGTGCAGCTGTGCCATTCAACCTGTATCAAACATGACTGTTGTCTCTCTTGTCTCCAAGAAGGGCTTTAAATGAAGTGAATCTGTGATTACGTTCAGAATGGTTTAGTCCTGGATGTGTAGTTTGAACCTCTGTAGAGCCTCTGCAGAGCTCACCTTAGAAAGGAAGAGTTTAGTTTATAGAGATGTGCTTCCCATCTCCCCTAACTGAGCCACGGATCACTGCATGCTGCAGAATAATCGACACTCCCCACTCATGCTTGCTGGCAGAGGGAGTGCCTGGACTCAAGTGAGATGAAATGCATGCTCCCTTCTGTCACTTAGGGATTTGTGAGACAGAGGTTTTATTTTAACTGCACCTTTCCTCCCCGTGGAAATGCTGCTCTGCCTGTCAAGGAGCAGGCAGAAGGACGTTTTAATTGTTGGCCACAGCGTTCATCGGGGGGTGCAGGTGACACAACTTTGTGCTGAGGTGTCTTGAGCAGCACTTCTGTTTTAAAGGCTGTGAGATCCTCACCTCCCCTCAGAAGTAGCATGCTGAGTGAATCAAGTTACTCAGCCATCTCTGGGTGGGTGACTGCACTGGGCTGTTACCAAACATAAACCTTCAGAAAAACAGAGAGTCTTTGTCCTCCAGATCAGCTGACACAGCTCTTGATTTCCTTTAGCAAATGCAGATTGGAGTTCTAAAGCGTACAGTGCTCAGTGTGCTCCTAGGTGCTTGTTCTGTTCTTTGAGTGCAGCTGAGACACTTTCAATAGATTGCAAAAGAAGCTTCTTCTGTTAAAGAAAATGTTTCTTTCCCATGGATGTGTTCTAACTATGGCAGGCTTCAGCCCCACTTTGGAGAACGTATGGGATGGAAGATCAAATCAGTAATTCTTAGTTGTAGTTTAATAATGTTGTAGTGTAATTTCACAGTTGTTAGCATTCCTTCCTAATCTCCTAAAGTCTTTATAGATCTGAAAAGTATAAATGGAATAGACAGAGACAATCTGAGGCAAAGAATTTAGAGACAGAAGAAGCTGAAGAGGCTTTCTCAGTTGCAGGTTCTGGTGAGATGCATGCATGCTGTCTGTCTTATCTTCTGAAATGCTCTTTGCCTTGAAGGCAGCAAAGTGGCTTTGGGAGAACCTGATGAGAGCTTGTCTTCCTTACTAGCCATTTGAACAAAATGGTGACCTTACTGCTACCTGAGATTTCCAGAGCTGGAAACTTCTCCCATTCACTGAGCTGCTTCTTGTTCCTCTCTTCATCCCAACCAGTAGCTTTTGCATGTGATTTAGGAGAAATGTCATCTCTGTCTCTGTAAGCTTTTCATACCAGCATTTTAGATCAGTTTGTCAGTTCCTCAAGTCTCTGTCTAGCCCATGACCTGCTTTTAAAAGTGTCTAGCAGCATCTACTGAGGCAACACACAGCAAACAATAATGCAGAATGATGCTTCCTAGCTTGCGGCTGCAGGTGGTCTAAACACATCCTTCACCAAAGGTTGCAAATGGAGCACAGTATTGAATGACCTTAGAGGAAGCAATCCTTAGGAATCTGAATTGTTAGTAAGTGTGTACTTTCTGGCCCTTGTAACTGCATGTGCCAGTGAGCTCCACAGTTCCATGCTGCTTGGAAGTCTGTCCTTAGGGGTTTATTTCTGAATGGTTAACTGTTAGCTGAGTCTTTCACTTGGAGGGCAGCTGCATGCACTGACACTGTGGAAAAAACAGATGGTTCTTGGCTCGTTTTGTCCTTTTGGAAGCAGGAAGCTCAGGGCTGCATTCCAGGTGTAGGTGCCCAAGAGCTGTGTGAGTAGTACAGTTACTGCCCTGATCATTCTTGGAATTGCCTTGTCTTTTCCACAGCTGTTTGAGGATGCAGTTTTCAAGAAACCATCTATAATGACTCTAACATCTCTCGTGAGTGTAAATAGTCTATTTAGGGCTTATCTTTCTGTAGTTATACCAAGGGCTGCTTCTTTCCCCACATGCCTTACTAATATTAGACTTCATCTGCTGCTCTCTTGCTCAGAATCATGAGATCCATCTGCCCTGCTCTGCAGTCACATTCCAGACCAGTCTGCAGCACTGTCACCTCCCAGCCCATCCTAAGGACAGGTCTCTGCAAAACTTCTTAAGGGAATGTAGCAGTCATTTCACTCTGCTGGGGAACCTGTTTTATTCCTGCTCCTTGTCCCATCCACCCCAGCCTTTATTAAGCTATGAAAGCTTCGGAGGACTTCTCTCCTTTATTGTCAGCTTAATTTTGTAAGAGCCTTTTATATGAGAGACATTGCTGTATGGTTTTTTAAGAGTATTTGTGTCGAGTGGCTCACTTTGAAACACAAACGTGGTGGTTCTGTGGAAAACTTAAGAGACTTGGGAGGAAGGACTTGTCTCTGCAAATCCACTTTGGCTCCTCACTCTTGGATCTTTTCTTTTTTTTTTTCTCTCTCTGGAGTCTGTTTGTGTAAAAACTTATTTCAGGACCTCTGCTATGAGGACAGGCTGAGAGAGTTGGGGCTCTGCAGCCTGGAGAGGAGAAGGCTTCGAGAAGACCTTGGAGTGGCCTTCCAGTGTCTGAAGGGGGCTACAGGAAGGCTGTGGAGGGACTATTGACAAGGTCTTGTGATGACAGGACCAAGGGTAGTGGGTTTGAACTGGCAGAGGAGAGATTCAAAGATGTTAGGAAAGGATTCTTAGCAGTGAGGGTGGTGAGACACTGGCACAGGTTGCCCAGGGAGGTTATGCAGCACAGAATCTTCAATCACCTTGGGTGATTCTGTGCTCCACAACCTCCCTGGAGGTGCTCAATGCCAGGTTGGATGAGTCCTTCAGTGACCTGTTCCAGTGAGAGGTGTCCCTGCCTATGGCAGGGTTTGGAACTGGCTGAGTTTTGAGATGCCTTCCAACCTAACCCATTCTGTGATTCTATAGTAACCTCAAGAAACTACAGCATTCAATGATAACATTCATAATTCTAATGTTTCCAGCATTATTCATGAAACTCTCTTTACACAGAAGTTCTTCCTAGAGAGAGTGATTGGCATTGGAATGGGCTGCCCAGGGAGGTGGTGGAGTCACCATCTCACCATCCCTGGAGGTGTTGAAGCCAAGCCTGGCTGGGGCACTTAGTGCCATGGTCTGGTTGGTTGGCTAGGGCTGGGTGCTAGATTGGACTGGATGAGTTTGGAGGTCTCTTCCAGCCTGCTTGATTCTGTGATTGTTTACACACCATGTTTGGAGATGACATGGAATGTAGAGAGGCAGGCTGGAACTTGGGGTTGGGTTATTGCCTGTGTTTTTTGAGGGGGTAGGATGGTGTTTTTGCATTATATTCACTGATTACAGCCTAAGAATGCCATGTCCTCCATCTAGTGTCCTTGCTCATGCTGCATGATCTCCCTGTACAAACCTCCCTTTCCCTGCATGCCTTTGGCTGGAAGCAGTAAGGCCTTGGTACCAATCTCTAATCAAGCTGTTCATAAAGCTAGCTCTGGCAAGCTTCATCCACATAATTACCTCCTTATCTGCACCTAATTTATAGCACGAACTAGTATGAAATAGTAAGAACTAATGTAGTACATTCCAGTTCATCCATTCATTTCCTTGTTTCATCTCTGTTCCTTCAAATAATTCTTCGTAGTTTTTGGATTGGAAGTGATGTGTAGAGGATTTCAGGACAAAATAATGTTCAGTAGCTCAAGGCAACACGTTTCAGCAGTGTGGCAAAACTTTCACAGTGTCCTCAGCCATGCCGGGAGTTACAAATGTTTGCAGGGCTTGACTGTCAGAACAGTGATGTGTTCATTTGTGTAACAGAAAAGGCAAAAGCCAGGCAACACCAATCCCTCCCCCAGCCTTCCCTGCTTCCTTCCTATTAATTTCCTGTGCTGGAGTAAAAGGCTTCATTACATTTCTAACATCTGTCAATTGTGAAAGCAGAATCTTCAGAGTAACCGAAATAGAGCTGACAGTGCTGTAGGCACGAAGGGGATGAGGAATACAGGAGGCTGCATGTGGTCCCTAGGTTTGGCATTTGGGTGGACTTAGCCTTGTGTAATTGTATCTGTGACTAAAAATAGTTTGTGAGGGTATGTCCAGCTAACTGCTTTTGCTCTTTGGAGGTGGCCTTGAGGAGATTAATTACGTCACCATCTCTAATGGCTTAGTTTGTCCTTGGCTTTTTTTTTCCTGCTCTGAAACTTTACATTAGTTTAACTGCCTACGTATTTCTGTGTGGAGGGATCCTGCACCTGGGTCAGTGCAATCCCAAGCACAGCTCCAGGCTGGGTGGGGAATGGCTGAGAGTGGCACTGAGGAACAGGCCTTGGGGGTCTGGGCTGATGCAGAGCTCAACATGAGCCTGCAGTGTGAGTGCAGCCCAGACAGCAACCCTGTGCTGGGCTGCAGCAAGAGCAGTGTGGGCAGCAGGGCAAGGGAGGGGATTCTGCCCCTTGGCTCTGCTCTCCTCAGACCCCACCTGCAGTCCTGGGTGCACTTCTGGAGCCCCCAGCACAAGAAGTACATCGAACTGTTGAAGCCCTTCCAGAGGAGGCCACCAGGATGCTCAGAGTGCTGCAGCAGCTCTGCTGTGAGGACAGGCTGAGAGAGTTGGGGCTCTGCAGCCTGGAGAAGAGAAGGCTTTGAGAAGACCTTGGAGTGACCTTCCAGTATCTGAAGGGGGCTACAGGAAGGCTGTGGAGGGACTATTGACAAGGTCTTGTAATGACAGGACAAGAAGGAATGGGCAGAGGGGAGATTTAAACTGGATGTTATGAAGAACCTCTTTGCAGTGAGGGTGGTGAGACACTGGCACAGGTTGCCCGGGGAGGTTGTGGAGCACAGAATCGCCCAATGTGATCACCTTGGGTGATTCTGTGCTCCACAGCCTCCATGGAGATGTTCAAGTCCAGGCTGGATGAGGCCTTGAGTAACCTGTTCTAGTGGGAGGTGTCCCTGCCTATGGCAGGGGGTTGGAACTGGCTGAGCTTTGAAGTCCCTTCCAATCTAGAGCATTCTATGATTCTATGCTATGGCAAACAAGTCCCTTCCAATCTAGTCCACTTTGTGACCTGTAGGTATAGCTGCTGCACCCAGGGCTGTGTGTATCTGTAACTGCAGGTGGATGGGGAGGAGCCATTAGTAATATGGACGACAGCAAAATGTTCAGCATGAATTTCAGTTGCTGCTTCTGTGGAGTTATCACTGGAGGTGCTGACTTGGGTAACCCAAGCTGTGAGTTTCTGTAGCCTGAAGGTCAGCATGTGTGTCTGGGGGAAGGATTCATAGGATTATGGTGAACCAGAATGAAGGAGCTGCTGTGAAAGGATGAGTTTAGTGAAGCATGAGGTATGTCACGTTTGGAGCACTGCACAAGATATTAACAGCAGCCTGGGAAGACTTTATCATGATGATTTGTTGGAATGTACAGGATGCTTTTCCCCTTAGCCAAATTAACAGTGCCTTACTTGAGAAGCAGTGTGGTACTGTACTTCAGGCAGATAAGAAAACAGCATCCTGCACTTGACATTAAGAACATAACATGGTGGTTTTGAAGTGCTCCCTTACACCTTTTGGAAGCCAGTCAGGTGTGTTGCTTTCTCTTTAATCATCCCAACAGAGGCAGCTTTATAGAACCACTTCTTTTAAAAGATATAAACACCACTGATAGTAGCTGAAGATGAGCCAGCAGCATGCCCAGGTGGGCAGCAGAGCCAATGGCATCCTGGGCTGGCTCAGGAGCAGTGTGGGCAGCAGGACAAGGGAGGTTCTTCTGCCCCTGTACTCAGCACTGCTCAGGCCACACCTTGAGTGCTGTGTCCTGTTCTGGGCTTCTCAGTTCAAGAGAGATGTTGAGGTGCTGGAAGGTGTTGAGAGAAGGGCAGCAAGGCTGGGGAGGGGCCTGGAGCACAGCCCTGTGAGGAGAGGCTGAGGGAGCTGGGGGTGTGCAGCCTGCAGAAGAGGAGACTCAGGGCAGAGCTCATTGCTGTCTGCAGCTCCCTGAAGGGAGGCTGTAGCCAGGTGGGGTTGGGCTCTTCTGCCAGGCAGCCATCAACAGAACAAGGGGACACAGCCTCAAGCTGTGCCAGGGGAGGTCTAGGCTGGATGTTAGGAGGAAGCTGTTGGCAGAGAGAGTGATTGGCATTGGAATGGGCTGCCCAGGGAGGTGGTGGAGTGGCTGTGCCTGGAGGTGTTGAAGCCAAGCCTGGCTGGGGCACTTAGTGCCGTGGTCTGGTTGATTGGCCAGGGCTGGGTGCTAGGTTGGGCTGGATGAGCTTGGAGGTCTCTTCCAGCCTGGTTGATTCTATGATTCACTGCATCACCTCGGAGTTAGTGCAATTCAGAGTTAAATACTGATGCTCATTTAATAGTTCCTAAGAAAACAGCACATCTGTGACAGTCTTTTTAGTGACCTTTGCCTCCAAACTCAGAGCATGATGCATACCTTTGGCAGCTCTCTGCAAGTGACCAGAGTGTGTTGAGGACACTTACCTTTCTGCAAAGTCTCTAATAAGATCTTTGCATTGAAGTGAATTTATTTTTGCTGGGGTAAATGTGCTTTAGTGATCCAGTGTAAGAATCATCTTGCAGTTAGCACAGACTGGTTGAACTAGGAGCAAAAGGAGCATACTCTTCTCTTGCCAGTGCTCCTGGATGTACCCAAGTGAAATGCCCATCTCTGTAGCAGAAAATGCAGCTACCTGCTTTTGTGCTGTGTTGCATTTTAGCTGCCTTGCTGCGTTGTTTGGAGGGCAGAGGGAGCAAAGCCTGGAAGGAGAAATAAAAGTGTGGGTGCAGGAGCCCTGCAGTCTCCCCTTTGTGCTGCAGCAGCCACAGTCTCAGGGTTGGGGAGGGTGTTGCAGGGTGACCTGCAAATACAGTCTCACAGTATCATCAGGGTTGGAAGAGACCTCACAGATCATCAAGTCCAACCCTTTACCACAGAGCTCAAGGCTAGACCATGGCACCAAGTGCCACGTCCAATCCTGCCTTGAACAGCTCCTGGGACGGCGACTCCACCACCTCCCTGGGCAGCCCATTCCAGTAGCCAAGCAGCCATTCCACAGCCCGGTGGTGGAGGACAGCAGCCACATGGAGACAGCAGGGAGGCAGCAGCTGTGTGACTGCCGTGGTTAGGGGAGAAAAAGCTGGAAGCAGAGAGGAGCTTGTCCCAGCAAGGGTGAGCCATCTGTGGTGCGGAGGGGTTCTCCTATGGCCATCAGCAGCTGGCCGCGGAGGAGCTGCGCATGCTGCTCTCAGGAGGGTCTGAGGAGCAGCTCCTAGCTCTGGGTCGGCTCCTCCAGACGGGAGTGCGGCTCAGCTCTCGCCCGCAGCAGCGGCAGGAGGGCAGGGAGAGTAAATGGAATTGCAGTTCTTCACAGTGAAGAGCTCTCGGGTTTGTGCTGCGGCAGAAGTTTAGAGGCGAATGTCTGGGGCTGTGGTTGCTGGGAGAGCAGGCAGTAAATGAAGGTGAGGTACTTGGCAGCTCAGCTCACTCCTGCCCCTTGTGCAGTAGCTTCAGCAGTCAGGAGCCTTCAGCCTTCTCTGCACAGCCTTGGCTGCTTTGCTATGCAGAGCATTTCTGAGGCACGTTTTGTCTCATGTGTGTATTCCGTGGTGATGTGGGGTATGCATTTTTTTTCCTGCTGAGACAGCTGTGGAAGAGGCAGCGACTCATTTGCTTCTGCTAGAATGAGCATCTGCTGCTGCTCTCCATCCCCTTAATACAGCTCAGAAAAGACTCCTGATCTTCTTTTGGGTTGGCTCTATAAACTTACATTTTCTTTGAAATAGAATCATAGAATCAAGCAGGTTAGAAGAGACCTCCAAGCTCATCCAGTCAACCTAGCACCCAGCCCTGGCCAATCAACCAGACCATGGCACTAAGTGCCCCAGCCAGGCTTGGCTTCAGCACCTCCAGGCACAGCAACTCCACCACCTCCCTGGGCAGCCCATTCCAATGCCAATCACTCTCTCTGCCAACAACTTCCTCCTAACATCCAGCCTAGACCTCCCCTGGCACAGCTTGAGGCTGTGTCCCCTTGTTCTGTTGATGGCTGCCTGGGAGCAGAGCCCAAACCCACCTGACTACAGCCTCCCTTCAGGTAGCTGCAGACAGCAATGAGCTCTGCCCTGAGCCTCCTCTTCTGCAGGCTGCACACCCCCAGCTCCCTCAGCCTCTCCTCACATCTCTCTTGAATTGAGGAGCCCAGAACTGGACACAGCACTCAAGGTGTGTCTTGAGCAGTGCTGAGCACAGGGGCAGAAGAACCTCCCTTGTCCTGCTGCCCACACTGCTCCTGAGCCAGCCCAGGATGCCATAAACCAAAGCCCCATTCTTTCATCTCCAAAACAAAGGTGCAGGATGAAGTGAAGCCTGCTGATCGACTGAAGGGGCCTGTGCTCTGACACTGAGGTGTTCAGAAGGGCTTGAGCACTCACTCCTGTGCTGAAAGGGAACAGGAGTCAGAAGAATGACAGTGTTTCCAAAGCACATGTTCCCCTGGTATTCCTCAGAAGCTTAAACTGGATACCAGCTGGTACTATATTTAGCAAATTTGCTTGGAGTCTTATGTGCTCAAATGAAATTTTCCAGAGCAAGCAGCAGTGCTGGAAGTGCCCATGCCTGCCTGGCACTGCTAGCTCCATGCCACCTCTTGGCTTTCGCCAGAAGTTCTCCTTTTCTCTTTGCTAACATTTGATTGCATGGCCTCAGTTTCTGTTCCTGTAAAACGAAGGTACAGTATTAATTCTGAAGGGTGCTTTGAAGCTTGTGGCTGAATAACTTGAATGGGATTTGGATACTTTGGTGTTTTGAAATGTAGTTGAGAAAGTGCAAACCAATGTTGCTGTCAAACATTTTAGTGAACTTCTTCCCTAAAATACCTCCTGCATGTGCTAAGAGGGAAAATGCTGCTCTGACTATGAGTAAACTGAGGAATGAATGCTTTAGTATTTTGGTTGGGTTGGATTTATTGGCAGCATTAGAGACACAAGAAAGAGTGATGCAAAAATGTCTTAATAGCTATTCTGCCAAGGCCCTAATGCTTGATGGTTTCTGCAACTCCTGCACTGTGGTTCTTGGAAAGCAGCATCTAGGTGACCAGCAGCAGTGCCTCGGCTTCTGGTGCTACTTAGGACTAAGTACTTAGAGAAATGAAGTTGTTTGTACTTCCTTAAAACTTCAGCAGCATTTTGTGAAGGAGGGCCTGGGGGTCTGGGGTGATGAAAAGCTCAACATGAGCCTGCAGTGTGAGTGCAGCCCAGACAGCAACCCTGTGCTGGGCTGCAGCAAGAGCAGTGTGGGCAGCAGGGCAAGAGAGGGGATTCTGCCCCTTGGCTCTGCTCTCCTCAGACCCCACCTGGAGTCCTGTGTGCAGTTCTGGAGCCCCCAACACAAGCAGGACATGGAACTGTTGGAGCCAGTCCAGAGGAGGCCACCAAGATGCTCAGAGGGCTGCAGCAGCTCTGCTCTGAGGACAGGCTGAGAGAGTTGGGGCTCTGCAGCCTGGAGAAGAGAAGGCTTTGAGAAGACCTTGGAGTGACCTTCCAGTATCTGAAGGGGGCTACAGGAAGGCTGGGGAGGGACTATTGACAAGGTCTTGTAATGACAGGACAAGAAGGAATGGGCAGAGGGGAGATTTAAACTGGATGTTATGAAGAACCTCTTTGCAGTGAGGGTGGTGAGACACTGGCACAGGTTGCCCAGGGAGGTTGTGGAGCGCAGAATTGCCCGAGGTTGTGCTCCACAACCTCCCTGGAAGCATTCAAGGCCAGGTTGAATGAGTCTGTGAGCAACCTGTTCCAGTAGGAGGTGTCCCTGCCTATGGCAGGGGATTGGAACTGGCTGAGCTTTGAGGTCCCTTCCAATCTCAAGCCTTCTGTGCAATAGCAAACAAGATGGCATGATGCTTTCACCCTGCCTTTGGATTCCTCATTCTCCTGCTATAAGCATTTCTTAAGTGAATTTGGAACCTTGCTGATTTTTGATTATGTTTTTATTGCCATATGTAATACATAGGCTGGATGTTGGGAGGAAGTTCTTCAGAGAGAGTGACTGGCATTGGAATGGGCTGCCCAGGGAGGTGGTGGAGTCACTGTGGCTGGAGGTGTTCAAACAGAACCTGGCTGGGGCACTTAGTGCCATGGTCTGGTTGATTGGCCAGGGCTGGGTGCTAGGTTGGGCTGGATGAGCTTGGAGGTCTCTTCCAACCTGGTTGATTCTATGATTCTGTGAAGCTGTGGTGTCTTCTCGTTGAGAAGAATTGAAATGACAGAAGTCTCAAGTGATGTGGTAGGTTCTTTTGAGAGCCCAGCATCATTTAATTCCCACAGTTTTGGGCTGCTGAGTCTCGAGTTCCTGGCAGGCAGGCAGAGGCTGGTTTGCTGTGGGCTGCTGGAATCAAAATGGGAGCAGTCAGTGGGTCACAGCATGGCTGCCATCACAGTTGGAGGGTTACTACAGCAGCTGTGGTTTTTGTTTTGTAGCTGATGCTTTTTTCAAAGCTGCAGTGAGCCTTGTTCCTGAGGTGCCAAAGACGATCAGTGTGGACGGGAAGATGAGACCTTCTGATGCCTTCCTCTTGGAATTCCTGTGTAATTTTTTTTCCACGCTGTTGGTTGTTCCGGTAAGTTGTGTATGAGGAGCACTGCTGGTTTGAGGCTAATTGCCGTATTTTACTGAGAGAAATTGGATCCTTAGCTGTCAGAGGAAAAGAAAAAGCCAACAGTAGCCTTTATCCCTCATTCTTCTGCTGAGAAATGCAACTAGTCGAAATACAGGTAAGGCACTCACTGCTCACACACTGCCCAGCTCTCACTTCTGCCTGTGCCTTCTTTCTGGCGGTCTGTGTGGCTGTCTCTGCCTTAGCTCTACTCCAGCCTAAGCCCTTTTTCCTCTGACCCCCTTGTTGCCTTTTTGACATCCCACCTCAGATCTCCAGATTTATCACGAGATATATAGGTGGGTTGATCTGGTTATTTCTGAATGTGAAGGGTTAACAATTCAGGAATACCTGTCCAGTGTGTTAAATTGCAGAGGCTCAGCTGTTAGGAAGCTGACAGTTCTGTACTAGTTCCCCATGTCTGGAACACAAAGCACAAAGTGTCTGCGGAGGCTGCCAGGAGCAAGTTAATGATTAAGGCTCAAAGGGGAACCTTGAAGGGAAACTGAGACAAAATTTTCAAAGGGTTTGCAGGAAGCACACTTGAGAAAAGCAGTTGTCAGCTTGCTCTCCAGGGCAGCTTCCTCCCAGCGGCCACACATAGCCCCTTTTGGTTTTGGGGCGGCTGTGGTGGGGTTGACTTCTCTGCTCTCCTTTTCCCTAGGACCACCCAGAGCAAGGAGTCTTGTTCCTCACGCGAGGACTGCTGAACGTGATCCAGGATTACACCTGGGAGGATAACAGTGACGACAAAGTCAGGATTTACACCAACGTTTTGCACCTGCTGTCTGCCATGGCTCAGGAGGTGTACATCTACCGTGTGGATAAAGGTAACGCCTCAGCCTGGCTCTGGAGCCTGCTGCTTGCCCTGGCCTTAGCCTTGCATCTTGTCACTGGACCTACTTAACAGAGCTCAGCAGCCTTACAGAGTGGATTCTTTGCCTCTGCAGGGCCAGGTACCGTAGCTTAAAATAGCCACAGGAGGTTCCCAAGCAGATGTACAGTCTGTAAAGTGGATCTCTGCAGAGGCCTTTACTTAGATTGCTCCTGGTGGTGGTGTTGCAGATACTCTAAAGATGAGTTTTACGTCTCTGTCAGTTTTTCCTGGGGTCCAGCCTATCAACTTGATTCCTCCTTATTGCTGGGGTTTCATTCATGTGTATTCCCAGCTCCAGCTTTCAGAATGTAATGCCCACTCTGCCTTATTTAAATGCTTGCTTTGCTGCTTTGAAGACAGGCTTTCAGCTTTGGAGGTTGTGGTGGCAACTTACAGGGAGCTTCAGAAGACCTAGACAAGAAAAGTCCAAAGATTTGTCATTTTAGAAAATGGCTGCAGTCTTTTTGTAATCATTATCTTGTTGTAGAGAGGCTACTGAATTAAGGCAGAGTACTAATTAAGGCTTTTAAAGCATGCTGGCAAGATTAGCATAGTCTGAGAGGCCAAGCTCTTTTGGCTTTGTCTGCTGCTTGCTCAGGGCTCTCACAAAGAGGAAGGCTGAAATATATCCTGGCAAATAGTCTGTCAGAGTTACCAACCAGGACAAAATACCTCCTGCAGTTAGCAGCACGGCAAATGGCTGCCAGTTGAACTGCTGCTCTGTAGTACATCTGCAGTTCAAATTCTGCAGTGAGATGTGGGTTAGCTGCTTTTCCTTTCACTCCTGTTTTTTCATATGAAAGAAAAAGCTGCATAATCCCAGGCTGAGAAATCTCAATGAATGAGATGTCAAGGAGAGAAGCATGGAGCTATAAACAGGTAATTTTGTTCCCCTGTGGTTAGGGGATGATGTTTTGTTCCCCTGTAGTTAGAGGATGATGTTTTCCTTGTGGGTGGACCACAGCACCTTAGCTTCTTAAAACAAAGTTTCCTTAGGAACAGGGGAGCCCTTTTTGTCTTGCATGCCCTCTAATTTACCCAAAAAGCACTGAAGCTTGCACATTTCTTGTGTAACTTCTTCTTAGCCAGTACAAATTAAACCAATACACATGGTTAGAATCACGGTTAGAGAGAGGCTCTAAAAATGTCAAGAACCTTCTCCTTCCAACAAACCTTCAAGGTCTTTGAAAGTGAAAATACACTTCCTGAATTTCTGTCCAGGAATTTGAGGTCCTCAGGGTTTTGTTTTAGTGGGGGGATAAAAAAAATCTTGTTGTTTTCACTAGGCAAAACACAAAGTGGCCCAAGTCCTGCTGCTGCTGTTGAGGCTGATGGTCACACCTTCCTAAAGGGATGGGAGCAGTCTTCTCTCAGCGGCAGAGGCACAGATTGGCATTGCATGCTAATGTGCATTTAATTGTGGCAGGTGTTTTGAGCCTGCTTGAATCCAGGAGTGGCTTTGAGCTAGAAGATTCTTTTCAGTGTTTTATTCCTAAAATCAAGACAGCATAGTAGGCAACTGTAAAGGGTTAACCATCCTGGGGGAGTGGTTTTGACCCCGACCCCAGGTCCTCCTGACTCCTCCCAGGGGATGGCTGCAAGCCTTACTCCAGATGTAGTGTTTGGCCCACTCCCACTTCGTGTCTAGCCCCCTATAAAAACAGAGGGGCTTCCTGTTTTGTTCTCTCTTGCCCTGCCTGGCAGCATCACCCTCCTGTTCCTGCTGCTCTTGTTTTACCCCGTGGCCATCAGTCCCCAAGGTGGACAGAGCCCACTGCCATCAATCTGGTTGTATAGATAGATTGTGTATCTTCTTGTTCCCTTCCCTCTGCCTCTTTGTAACTCCCCTCCCTCAAATACCTTTTATGTATTGTTAAAGCTTTCTCTTTTAACTTCTAAGTTGAAGTGAGACTATTTATCAGGGTGTGTTTTACCTTTTCCTCTCGACATCTAATTCCTTTTCTTTGGAAAAAGGTGTGGGGAAGGCATCCTAGAAACTGTTATTGGTTCTAGTAACTGTATTTGAGGCTCTGGGAAAATTAAACTAGAACTGAGACAGCAATCAAGTGGTAGGCACTTAAATAAATGATTGTTGTGTTTGTGTTTCATGGAGAAGAGTAATTTTACAACTTCCAAACCTGGCCTGCTATAAATAGCTGGTGTTTTCAGTAGCAGTCAAGTGCATAGCTCTTGAGCCAGATCTAAGCTTGAATTCCTCTCTGCAGTTGATTCCAATGATGCCCTGTATGGTGGAGACTCCAAGTTCCTGGCAGAAGTTAATAAGCTGTGTGAAACAGTGATAGCACAGATCCTGGATCATCTGAAAACCCTTGGGAAAGAAGAGGTATGTTCCAACTCAGCTCAATTCAGTACAAAATTGGAAGTGCTTTGGTGTTGTATAAATGCACCACCTCCTTGCCCAGGCACTCCATCGACCTTACAACAAGAGGAAATGAAGTAATTTTACTTGTTTAAGGGTAAGTCAGTCACATAGACAGGCCTGGGGCTGATGATGTGCAAGAGATCATCTAGCAACTATGATCATAAAGTGGTTTAAGTTGGAATGGACCTAAGGATCATCCAGTTCCAACCCCTGCCATAGGCAGGGACACCTCCCACTAGAATAGGTCGCTCAAGACCTCATCCAGCCTGGCCTTCAGCACCTCCAGGGAGGTTGTGGAGCACAGAATCACCCAATGTGATCTGCCAGTTCAAACCCATTCCTCCTCCTCCTGTCATTACAAGACCTTGTCAATAGTCCCTCCCCAGCCTTCCTGTAGCCCCCTTCAGATACTGGAAGGCCACTCCAAGGTTTTCTCCAAGCCTTCTCTTCTCCAGCCTGCAGAGCCCCAACTCTCTCAGCCTGTCCTCAGAACAGAGCTGCTGCAGCCCTCTGAGCATCTTTGTGGCCCCAAATAATACATTGCTAAGATGCAGGTGAAGCTCCCCTCTTAGCTGTTTGCTGTACATGGATAGCCTGATAGAGCTGACAGGCAGTAGAAGCTCCTCTGGTGTGCTCAGTGCTAGCGACTGTGGCAGTGCACCAGAGGATGTGCCTCTGCTGCAGCACAGGATGAGGACAGCAGAGCAGCATAGTGAGTTCAGAGTTAGCTTGAAGTTAGCCACCTTGAGGCCTGGAGCAGCCTGGTTATGGAAATGATGCTCTGTGAGCTTAGAGTTAGTGTTAAATTAACTGAGGTAGTTTGGTTATGGAGAGAAGAGATTTGGTGTGGGATAACTTATTTTTCTTATGAGAGTCTGTCTGCCTATAGTCAGCTCCATGAGGCTGCTCTTGCAATTGTTGGCCCAAGAGAGAGAATTTCAGACAGTGCCACAGTCACTCCTCTGATTACAGTATAGTTATGCCTAAAAATCTCCTTCGTGCCCATCTTTCCTGTTGTTTTCTCCAGGCTGTCTGTGTAAATCTGCTCTCTCTTCTTGCCAGCTAAGTTAACAGGAGCCAGAAGTGTCCAGATGTGTAATGGGCTGTGATGGTTTGGGTGTCCCCTGCCCCCCACACTTTTAGAAATCACCCAGACTAGACTCAGTCGGCTCTGGAAATTTGAATGAAGCTTATATTTACAGCTGGCACAATTTACAAGCAGATATTCACAGTATATACAGTTATAGACAGAAATAGACAAGGGAAAAAAGGTAATACAAACACAATTCCCCTCCCAGAAACCTGAGTCCCCAGGAGGGACTCTCAACCACCCCTCACCTTCCCCCTACCCCTCTCAACCTTACCCCAGTCCTAAGGAAGAATGGAGGTTCGGCCAAAAGGGTTAAAAAGCAAGGTGAAGCAGCCAAGCAAAAGGAGGGGGAGGTTAGAAAGCAAGATGGAGTCCAGCCAGCAGCCACGAGCTGTCCCCAGCAGGCAGAGTTCCCCAGCGAAGAGAAGAAGCAAATGCCCTAATCTTTGTTTTGCCTTTCTTCTTTACACATCCCAGCAAGACTGTGAGGGAAGTAGACCTCACCATTGTTTTAATTTTACAGCCTATCATCTAGTTCTTCTCACCAAAACATGCTAGCTAGGCTCAAACTAGCACATGGGCAAAGTGACAATTTGCAGTCAGTCTGTTACTGGGTAAAACACAATGGAAAACACCTTTTAGTGGTAAAAAATTCAGATCCCAGACACAAGGATGAAGCCAAGATGCAGGGTGTAGAGGGAGGGAAAAAGTGTTTTGTCCTTACCTTGTGTTTAGCAGAGGGTTATAGTTGCTCAGTATAAAATAAACTCTAGGCAGCTTACTGGATTTCTTGAGTGGAGTTCAGAGGTTCTGTGGGGTCAAATACAGCTGAATGAGTTGTGTGTGAGAGGCAGGTGAGTGACGTTTGCGGTAGCACTGAAGCAATGAGAACTGAGCTGTTCCTGCTCATCTACCTGTTTGAGATTGAACCCCTCCATAGCTTCCTAATCACCCTTCACCCAGCTGCTGTATATTGATAGAAGTCTTGAGGCTTACAGGCTGAGATGGAAGGGCAAGGGATGGGTGGAACAGTTTGCATAGCTTGCTTGCACAGCAGTCTGTGGTGTTAGTAGAGAATGTGTTAAGTGATACTTATTTGAAGGATGCTATGCTAAGTTCAGCCTTTTCCTCTGCTTTTGATATCCTATTTATGCTTTCTTGAGCAGTTGTAGATATCTAAGATGAGTAAATCCTTTGCTCAAATGCCTCAGCCTCATTGTGCACAATGGACAGCAGTTCCTCTTCAGCAGTGACAGCAGAGAACAACCATTCTTGCACAGCTAAGCTTGTCCAAGTGTGGGTATCAGAAGAACATTTTTAACAGAGCTTCCAGGAGTCTGGGTTGTATGTTAAGGATTTTTTGCATCTAACTCCTACATGGAGTGTGTCTGTGTGAACATTTATAGGACTTTACATCTGTGGTTTCTGAAAGGCTTTTGCCCAAACCCTCCCTTGTTTTCAAGCTTAATACTTTGAGTAATGAGATCTTGTGTTATTTTGCTGCTGCATAGAAAACTGGATTTAAAGCTAAGCAACATGGATATAGATCCTTGCCCTGTCTTTGCCCTGCAGCCTTGGATTTAGCCATCTATCCATCCTTATTTGCAAAGAGGGAGCATTTGTTTGGCTGTGAGTGAAAATCCTTGAGAGATTAAGATTTGTAAGAATGAACAGGGGTTTGAAGGAAGCTGTTGGTGATGAGGATATTGTCAGAGGCCTCCATTTGGGCTGAAGTAGAACCAATCATAAAATCACTCTGCTGTTTGGAATGCCTCAGACTTGGTGACCTTGTGTTGTTCGTCATCCTGACTGCGCATTTAAATGAGCGGACCTCTGATGTTCTGCTCCTTCAGTGGTTCCTTTCCTTTGGAAGCTATACATGAAAATATGTTTTTCTCACAGCAAAGTGCTTCCCCCAGAATTCCAGTTTGGAAGAGACCAATAACTCTTAGGTTAGCACAGTGTGGTCCTGTCACTGGAACACAAGAGAGATGTGAGGAGAGGCTGAGGGAGCTGGGGGTGTGCTGGAGAAGAGGAGGCTCAGGGCAGAGCTCATTGCTGTCTACAACTACCTGAAGGGAGGCTGTAGCCAGGTGGGGTTGGGCTCTGCTGCCAGGCAGGCAGCAACAGAACAAGGGGACACAGCCTCAAGCTGTGCCAGGGCAGGTCTAGGCTGGATGTTAGGAGGAAGCTGTTGGCAGAGAGAGTGATTGGCATTGGAATGGGCTGCCCAGGGAGGTGGTGGAGTGGCTGTGCCTGGAGGTGTTGAAGCCAAGCCTGGCTGGGGCACTTAGTGCCATGGTCTGGTTGAGTGTCTAGGGCTGGGTGCTAGGTTGGGCTGGATTAGCTTGGAGGTCTCATCCAATGTGGTTGATTCTGTGATTTCCATGGGAGTGGAAATTGTCAGTTCTGGACAGTTCTGTACAAGCTGCTTCTGGTCATGGCAGCATGTGTCACTGACTGCTCTCTGCCTTTGGGTGGGTAGAAGACTAATCTGCTCCAGGTTTCTTAGAAATGGGAATACCTTGCTACTGAGTGAGAAATGCCCAGAGGGACTCTCTTTTATTCAAAGGTGACTTCTGATCCAAGATGTTAGGAGCATGTTGTCATTCTTGGCAGTGCCCTCAGCAAGTTTGCAAATGGCACCAGGCTGTGTGGCACAGTCGACTTGCTAGAGGGCAGGGATCCATCCAGAGGGGCCTCAACAGGCTGCAGAGCTGTGCCCAGGCCAACCTCATGACATTCAACAAGGGCAAGTGTAAGGTCCTGCACCTGGGTCAGTGCAATCCCAAGCACAGCTCCAGGCTGGGTGGGGAATGGCTGAGAGCAGCCCTGAGGAACAGGACCTGGGGGTCTGGGCTGATGAAAAGCTCAACATGAGCCTGCAGTGTGAGTGCAGCCCAGACAGCAACCCTGTGCTGGGCTGCAGCAAGACCCCACCTGCAGTCCTGTGTGCAGATCTGGTGCCCCCAGCACAAGCAGGACATGGAAGTGTTTGAGCCAGTCCAGAGGAGGCCACCAAGATGCTCAGAGGGCTGCAGCAGCTCTGCTGTGAGCACAGACTGAGAGAGTTGGGGCTCTGCAGCCTGGAGAGAAGGCTTTGAGGAGACCTTGGAGTGACCTTCCAGTGTCTGACAGGGGCTACAGGAAGGCTGTGGAGGGACTATTGACAAGGTCTTGTAATGCCAGGAGGAGGAGGAATGGGTTTGAACTGGCAGAGGGGAGTTTGAAAGTGGATGTTAGGAAAGGGTTGTTTGCAGTGAGGGTGGTGAGACACTGGCACAGGTTGCCCAGGGAAGTTGTGGAGCACAGAATCACCCAATGTGATCAAAGATGCACAACCTTCTTGGAAGTGTTCAGGGCCAGGTTGGATGAGTTCTTGGGTTGGAACTGGCTCAGCTTTGAGATGTCTTCCAACCTATACCATTCTATGTTAGGATAGCAGTCTTCCTGCACACAATGCTGGACTTCTTGTAGGCAGTAGTGAAAATGGAGGAGTAGAAAGCAGTGCCTGGATGTCATCTTGAGGCTTCTCCTTCCAGCACTTCAGATTTGTAATTTGAGAGAAGCTTGTAAAGAGTTCAGTTGATTTCACATATTTGAACGCTGAGCTAGAAGCAGAGTTGGGCACAGTTCTCTGTGTGGCTATGTGTGAAATTAGGGAGTGTTGCTGATGCAGAAGAACTGTGTCCTTGTCCCTGATTTTCTAACCCTGGTCACTCTGTCTTCATTGGGAGGCGAGGGGCAAGAGATTGCCCCCGGTAGGTGGTGGAGGTGCCTGTTTGGGCACACTGGCAGCTTGCCTACTGACGGCTCAGCAAGAGGATGGGTGCTGGTGAGTGCACAGGGACTCGTTGCTGTCTACAACTACCTGAAGGGAGGTTGTAGCCAGGTGGGGGCTGGCCTCTTGGACAGGGCTGGGTGATAGGTTTGACTGGATGATCTTGGAGGTTTCTTCCAACCTAGTGGATTCTATGGTTCTGTGACTCCACTTGGTCTCAGAGCTGGCGAGTCCTAAGCCCCAGATGAATCCTTTTATTACACCATTGTCCCTGGCGTGATGGTGGAGTTTAAAGACTAGAAACAGTTTTGGTTGGAACATTGTTCCTGCATGTTTGTGAGGTACTTGATAACTGGTGGAAACCAAGCTAAATAAAGCAGAACTCTGCTTACGACCTGCAGCGAGACTACTGAGTATGGCTTTGGAAGGTATGGTCTGGAGCTCCGTGAGCCACAGGTTCCACATGGAGCAGATCTTTGTGGGATTAAGCTTAGGGAAAGACCAGAGTGATGCAAGCAGCACTGTGAATACTGAAAGCTTTAGAAATGCACAGAGGAGCTTGAAATAGAGATGAACCTCCCATGGTGATAGTATACATGGATATATGGATAGTGTAGGGGTAAAATGTTTCAGCCTGTCTTAACTAGAGCTGTATTCCTGCAGCTTGAGCCAACAGAAGCTGTCACTGAGACTGGGTACTCTGGAGGGGGGTTCTGGACTGCTGTTTCAAGGACTGTATGCAGAAGAAGGCACTTTCTGTTCTGACCATCTTGCTGTGCTAGAGGAGTGGTGCAGTAGGGTCCTGTGTGCAATGTGAGCTCCCAGCTGCAGCTTGGTTCTTGCTGTTTTCTCAGATGCTATTTCTTTTCTCAAGTCACTGTTCCCTTGTGTTATTTGCCACTCAACTCACAGATGTTGAAAGGCTCCCAAAGGCTTCATGTGAGAGCTTTTATGGAAAGCTGAGGCTGCCCACCATGGCTTTCCTTAGAAGTGCCTAGATTTGGATCTTAAGGAGGTAGCCACCATCATGACAGTGGTGCTAGGATTAGTTTTGGGCTGCATAGTTCAGGCAGCACTAGCAAACAAATGCTGTATCAGCATGGAGACTTGGCTGAGACTGATCTGTTTAGTGCCTTGGAGCAGCCTCACAGGCTGTGCTGAGCTCTCTGCTGCTACAGGTGGCCTCTTAAGGATCAGAGCCAAAGCTGTCCATAGGAGCAGCAGCAGGCTAGGGGCACCTTCAGAGCTGCAGCCTAAGTGCACAAGTGCTCTTCTGGCAGCAGGCTCAAGGTATCCTTATGACATAGGTGTCTGGCAAAAGAAATGACTACTGGAATTGCTGGCCACAGTTCTGTCACCCATTGTGTGAAAGATCCTGGTTTGGTCTCTTACACTGTATGAAGTGTGGCTGTTGCTCTGCACTTGGTGGAGGGGCCAGGACCCAGGGGGCTCACGCCCTGGGGTGATGCACTTCCTTCTCTGTTTCCTTGTTGCCAGCCTTATTCCAAAGCTGATGGAAAATGTGCTGTCTGGAGGGCTGGCAATTCTTCCTGGTGTGGGAATCGCTGGTCCCACGATAGATATGGCTGCCAAATAGCTGAGCTGGTCCTTTCCCCTTGCTGCCTGTGGGCTGGAGTGCCTCTCTCTGGGCCATGGCAGCAGGCTTGGCAGCATGCTGGCATAGAAACCTCCCTTGGGTTGGGGGTCACTGCCCTGCTACACAAACAGTCCTGTTCAGCATATGAAATCTTGTTGGACTTTTTGTGTTCGTGCTCAGATATGGCATTTGCTGCATACCTGAGCCTGCCTCCTCTTGGCTTTGCATTGTGTGACTGCTGACTAGATGCCAGAATTCTGCCTGGGAGACCTTTTCCAGCAGAGTGAGAGTCAGTGTGCATCTCATTTTCCCAGCTTTGGAATCTTTGTAGAGATGTTTTGAAGTGTGATCCTGTGTGAAGTGCCTGTGTTTCAGATGAGCCAGGACATTAGCCTGGTTTTAAGGACTGGATTTTGGATGTGCACTGGTGCTGCCTGGGAAACCTCTCCAGTTCATGCTCAAACTGCAGTGCTGCTGCTTTTGCATCCTGCCCAGTAATTGAATTGATCCACTTCCTGAGCCTAAATCTTCAAGCAATTCCCAGGAACCTCTTTGGAAGTTTGTGTTCAGGAGAAGACAGAAGAGGAATACTTAGAATATTAGAGGCTGAAGGGCACACTGCACCTCCATGGTGGATTGCTATGAAGCAGGAGTCCTCCTCACGGCCCCTTCCTGGCCAATCTAGCTGCAAATATAGCACAAATATATAACAAAAAATAGCAGGGAAAAACATTTCTAGTTAGATAAAAGCAGAATAGACTGCTGGGAAAAGCTTGGAGTGGCATTAGTCTAGATTGATAAATGCACACAGCTATGGTGACGGCAGTGCAAACTTGCTCGGGGGGAGGATAACTTCTTTTTGAAGTTGTGGGGAGTCTTGAGTGAAAAATGTGCCAGAGCTGTGCCAGAGTGGTATGAGAGGTAGGACTCTTGAATAGTTGTTTTACTTACAGCAGCCTGGGTTGATTCGTGGCTGTGAACCAATGCTCATAGCAGTGTGAATGGGAGATGAAAACGTGCCCCTGCTCTTGTGTCTGTAATGATTGCTGTGTGTTAAAGTGAGTACAGCCTGGTTAGGATGTCTGTGTGCTGATGCAGGCAATGTCTTTCTTGTTCCAGACCCTAAAGCGTCAGAGCCAGCTGGCACTCTACTTCTTTAACACTATTCTAGCTCATGGGGATCTAAGGAACAACAAACTAAACCAGCTTGCAGTCAACCTGTGGAATCTTGCTCAGAAGCATGGCTTTGCTGACACCAAGACCATGGTAAGGAAAACAAATCATGCAGAGAAACTTTAGCTCCTGAGATATTGGGTGAGGCACTTAGTGCCAGGGTCTAGCTGATGAGACAGGGCTGGTGCTAGGTTGGACTGGATGAGCTTGGAGGTCTCTTCCAACCTGGTTGCTTCTATGATTTGATTCTCTCTGGGTAAAAGGGAACCTTTTCCTGATCTGAATAAATCCAACATCTTTGCAAGTTGCTCTCTTAAAATTAATAATCTAATGAGCTTAGAAATAACCCCTTAATTGTTTTAAATGCTGCTTAATGAGTAAGAAGCTTATTTCAAGTGCTTCCTATCTTTCTAGCACTTTTGAATGTGTTTCACACATGAAGGAACCCAGAAAGGTTAAGTGCTGTAGCTTGTTTCCAGGACAGAAAAGTGTCTTTAAGAGAAATGCAGTGGGTGTTGTTCAGTGGAGGAACTGCAGGGTGTAAGCTTGGGAAGTAGGCACTCTCTAGAGACACTTAGAGGTACATGTACTAACAGCTCTGGAGTGAGCACTGCAAGTGCTCCTGCAGCCAGTGGGATTTAGGGAAGCGGCTTCCCAGAGGCTAAATGGTGGCCTAGGAGATAAGACAGCGACCAGCAATCTCACAATCCCTTTTCTCCATGCCCAGGTGAAGACGCTGGAGTACATCAAGAGGCGAAGCAAGCAGCCCGAAATGGGTCACTTCACAGACCTGGCCCTTCGGCTGCCCCTGCAGTCCAGGACCTGACCAGCATCTCTTCTCCAAGCAGTCGTCTGTACAAGAGAGCACACAGCCAAGGCCAGGAGTCACTGAGCTGGAGTCTGACTGCCAGGCTTCAGTGTAGTTTTGTTTGAATTAGTGTGACAGACTTGCTAGGACACAGGTAAAGGTAAAACTGTGCCAAGTGTAATAATTGAAGCTGAGTTTCTGATTCATGTTACCACCATATTCTTATTTTAAATGCTGACTTAGGTTCAGCAAAGGCTATTTTGAACCTCTGTGCTTGCAAAAGCCTTTCGAATTCTAATCTGTTGTCATTTTAGTAACAAAAGAAGAAGATAATCTGCAGGGATCAGTTCCCAGCCTCAAACTTCATCCCACTTGCAGAACAGCCTTTTCTCCTGTGTAGAAAGCAGCACTTCAATGTAACAGTCCTCCTAAGGCGCCTTTCTGCTTTGGGATGCTGCCAACATTTGTTTGGGCAGTTCCAGTAGAAGAGAAAAACGGCCAAGGTGTTACTGCTCTGACTCCCACAGAGCATTTTCACAGACATGATCTGTGCCTCCGTGTGAGTTCAGTGGCATCTGGAGAAGTGGAGGGAATCTTTCAGTGCTGTTTGCAAAGGAAAATGGAAATGTATGCAAAGTACACATCACTGAATAAAGCAAACTGCAGCTCACCTGGTGCTTCTGGGGGAGTTTGTGTATGCAAATTGGTCACCTTACCCTGGAGGAATTCAATTACATGCACTGCTATTACACCTAATAAAATGTCACTCTCATCCTTTCTCTCCCATGGTGAGGAAGCACCTTGAGACCTTGCTGCTTTTGCCTAGTGGTAAGTATTTTACTGAGCTATGTGGATATTAAGAGATACTTGGGTTTTGTTAAGCTGAACAAGTAATGAGCTTTGCTACAACCACGTATTTAAGGAGTTAGCAAGCCAGTAATAAACACCACTTAAGTTATGAAACCGTTCTTGCGTGTGTCTGTCTCCTCTGTGAAGCAAGGTACATCTGAAATACTGAAGCAGTAAATGCTTCAGCAGTACTGAAGCAAGGTACATCTGAAATAGGTGTTCTGTGTTAAATGTGTAAAGAACTGAGCTAGCACCCTTTGGTGCTGCTCCAGACCATATATGTTAGCTGCAGGAATACAAGAGAATTATGAAGTGATAGCAGTTTGGTAGGGAACCTTTCCAACCTTTAGTCCATTGCTATTTTAATTATACTGACTTTCCTTACCTAAGTCTGTCAGAAGTGCACAGAGATAATTGAATAACAGTGCTGCACATGTTGTCACATCCCACTTTTAATTTAGCTTTCCTTCTCGCTGCAGCTGCACTAAACAACTCTCAACAGCATGTGGATGATTCTTCCTGTTGGGCTCAGCAACATAAACCACAACCTGGGTAAGTGAGATTAAACTCCTGAGCTCTCTAAACCAAGTGGGTCACACTAAGCAGCTGTGGTATGGCAGAAATTGCCCTCTGGGGGCAAACGTCCTGCTCTAAACCCAGCGCAGAGTTGTTCCAGATTCTGTGAAATGGAACCTCTTAGAGCAGGCTCACCACTGTCCCAACTGCTCCCCTTCCCCAGGCAGGCACCCATTGCTGCCTGTTGCCTTCTGAGCACAGGGTAGCTCTGGTTTCTTTACTGATGCAAGACCACCAGGAGAGATGTTCTGAAATGTCTCACTGCTGTTTTTATTAGTACAAAAAGAGCTCTGGTTAGTTATCAGGAGCAAACTGTAAACATCTAGCTTAGAAGCTGACACAACCACTCTAATAAACTGCCTTTGGCTTACTTCCACACCAAATAAACTGTAGTTGAAGCACTTACTCTACACCTCCTCTTTCTTCTACAGCAACTGTACAGGCCAGGCTCGAAGACAGCTGAGTTTTCTTCTCAGGTATGTGTCCTGTTCTCCAAACTAGAACAGTTTTGTACACACTGTTATCAAGAGTGGGCACACACTAGTAGTCATTATGCAGTTCTAGATGGAAAGAAGAGTCCTTATCCAAAGGCAAGGCTTGGACCAGGATCACCTTCATCATCTCGTTAGGGGCACTGCAAGACAAAGTCACTACCTATCCAAGATTGGCTCTGCAGCTGGAAGCTGTTAATGTTATCTCTTTCTAGTTGACATTTTCCTACCTGATCCTTTAACTCCCTTTTTGGCCAGGCAAGTACCTGAGGGCTTGAATTCAGTATTTGTCTTAAAACAGTATTAGAAACACAAGTTCCACTACTTGAAGTAAAGCAACAGCTGACGCCAGTTGGAAATGACCTACAAGATGGCTGAGTCACACTTAACATCACTAAGCCATGTCCTGAAGTGAGCTTTGAGAGCAACCTGTGCAAGACAGACTCACCTCAAAGTGGTGGTTTGAAATGACTCTTTAAAGGAAATAAATGCTTTCCTCGAAGGCAAGTCCAGATTCTGCAGCAAGTGGTTCAGCATTCCCTCTTCCCTGTTATGGGCAGAGATTGAGGGCAGCCCCTTAAGCTGGGGCTTCTGCATGATTTTGACATCCCCTCGGGAGCTGCCTAAGTGCTGTTCTGTTTTCTGCTAGAGGCAGCTACACTTAAGTAGTGGAGTCTACTGGAGAAGACTGTGCTGGAGAGTGAGGTTGCCTTAAAAGACCAAGAAACTTAGCAGTTCAGTTGGTATGATTCTGTAACAGGGAGAGGTGATTTGGTGGAAAAGCAATGAGCTGGTTAAGATGGTGACCTAATTCTGGGGGGCTGGGGCTCCCCTGCTTGTCAGCTGCTATTATGCATGGGCATGAGGCCTTGTTCTGTTTAAAAAGCAAGAGCTACACTACCACTTACCACCACTGGCTCCCGTAGCAATTGGCACAGCCAGGAATAAAACACTTGACAGATCTTTTGGGACCTTCAAGCAAGAGCCTGCTTTGCACCCTTGCATGCTGAAGGTGACAGACAGATGCAGCCTCATTTTGTACTCCTATTTAATAACATGCCTGGGGCACAAACTGCACAAAGCAAACTCCATCCAGGCTGATGTGCAACGACCCCAAAAGCACACCACTGCATCACCTTGCGTTCTGCAATCTGGGAGGTCCAGATCCAGCTCTTTGGTGCTTTATCCAGAAAGCATTTACCTTAATGTACAGATACGAGCTGCTGCTTGAAAATCCAACTGCCAGAGCACAGTTCAACTAGAGTGGCCATTCAGTGCTGTTCATTAGTGTAATGAAGATGCCAATACTGAAGAAACTACTTTGGGTTAAAAGCTTACCCTCACCAGACTTGTAGGTATACTTGGAGCGTTTCTTCCACGTCAGACATCCTCACTTTGTGCCACTCACTGAGCGTAAGAAGAGGAAGGCTTTACCGAACACTCAAATGCTTTTGAATTGCTAACATGGGGCTAAAAATAAGTTTATGAAATAAGCATTTAAAACCAAAAGTACTATCAGCTTGTTGCAGGCACTGCCCACAGCTCTTCAGTCTTTGAAGGAGGCTGGCTCTTGCCTTGCAGAAAATACTGTCAAGGTGTCAAGACTTCCCTGGGTCCTCAGTTCGGCTACTGTGGGGTATGGCATTGCACACTTGTACTGAGAGTGCCTCATCAATCACACTTCTTAAACACACTGTATTTTATTTCAAGTAAAAAGATGGGGAAAGTCAAAAGGAATGTCCCTGATGAAATCTCATTCCTTTTTATTACCTCAGAGTTTTAATCTTCAAACTTTATAGATCTAGTTGTGTATTTGTCTATGTACACTTGTTTGTTGGCAGCAGGTTGAAATCCGAGACCAACTCCTCTGTGCTGCTTCCAGTTCATTGCTTTATCAAACTCCATCTTCAGAGTCTGCTGTAACTTCTCTTCCCCTTCCTTGTTCAGAGCCATGTTTGCTTTGTCTGTAGTTGCAGAGAGAGGTTGGATAGGCACAGAAGAGCCCTTTTTAAAGCCACCCATCAGTCTAAAAAACTTCATTTGTTTCTCAGAGCTTTCAAAAGTAGCTGTACTCCACTGGCCCAGTATTGGATTCTGTGAAGCAAAACAGAGTTAAGGATAAAATGAAGTAAGACCAAGGCCAAGGCAGAGAGTTTCTAGCCATGCACCACGAGCACAGAGGCAGCTACAGAAACCCCACAGGGCTGGCAGCTGGGAAGCAGCCATCCCATGGGTAGGACCTCTCAAAGCTCACGGTAAAAGAATGGCCTAGCCCTGTGTGAGTGCATCTATTTCAGCTCACTTAATGTGGAGACAGGGCTGAAGGCACTGTCAGAATCTCCCTTCCCTCTGCCTTTAGGAGTCTCACCCAGAGAGCAGAAAAGCCAACATTTACCTAGCTCAAAGAGACAGACATTGCCCAATCATTCCCCTTATTGTAAGACAACTGTCAGACTTAATCCTCTCTCTCTTTCACTCTGTCACTTTAAACAGTTATCTTTTCATGTTCTGGTTGCCTGCTTAGGTAGCTGCCATTTTCAGCAGTGCTTTTGTTAGTTTGGAAGTCTTCAATCTGGCTCCTATGCATTAAGTAGCGTTTGCATAATTAACTACCACTGATATTGCAAGGGTACAAAACTTGTGGCATGCACTTATCTAACAGGACTAAATAGAGTAGTTAAAGTCTCCCCTCCCTCACAGTTTGCTGTGTTCTTGTATTTATTGGATTCACCTTTCACTGCATGTTTCAACCACTTCATTTCTTCAAGATTTTTCTTTTCCCTGTTTCCTTTGAATAAAGTGGTTTAGCTTGGAAGGGATCTCAAAGCTCAGCCAGTTCCAACCCCCCCACCATAGGCAGAGACACCTCCCACTAGAACAGGTTGCCCAAGGCCTCATCCAGCCTGACCTTGAACACTTCCAGGAAGGCTGTGGAGCACAGAATCACTCAATGTGATCAAAGCTCACCCTGGGTGATTCTGTGCTCCACAACCTCCTTGGGCAACCTGTGCCAGTGTCTCACCACCCTCACTGCAAAGAACCCTTTCCTAACATCCAGTTTCAATCTCCCCTCTGCCAGTTCAAACCCATTCCTCCTCCTCCTGTCATTACCAGACCTTGTCAATAGTCCCTCCACAGACCTCCTGTACCCCCCTTCAGATACTGGAAGGCCACTCCAAGGTCTCCTCAGAGCCTTCTCTCCAGGCTGCAGAGCCCCAACTCTCTCAGCCTGTCCTCAGAGCAGAACTGCTGCAGCCCTCTGAGCATCTTGGTGGCCTCCTCTGCACTGGCTCCAACAGTTCCATGTCCTGCTTGTGTTGGGGGGTCCAGAACTACACCCAGGACTGCAGGTGGGATATGAGGAGAGCAGAGCCAAGGGGCAGAATCCCCTCCCTTGCCCTGCTGCCCACATTGCTCTTGCTGCAGCCCAGCACAGGGCTGCTGTCTGGGCTGCACTCACACTGCAGGCTCATGTTGAGCCGTTCATCAGCCCAAATTTTTGGCAGGACTGCAGCTTCCCATTTTTTCTTTGAATCTGGGGTTGCTGTGAAATGGAACTGTGTTTGTGCATTAATGAACTAGCCTGAGCTGGCTCCAACGAAACTGTAGCTTCAGTGGTGTGTTTCTGTAAGCCAGAGCTCCCTCCATCTGCACAGTTGTAGCTCGCATGAAGCAGCCACTCTCCACTAGACAGCCACCACAGCACTCAGCATGCTGCCCAGCAGTGCAGGCAAGCTGGAGCAGATGAAGCTGACGAGATAGCAGCCAGGCTGGAGTGTCATTGACTGTCAGAGGCCAGGACACCTGCTAGCAAAAGAAAGCTATCCATATTACTCTGGTGTTTTTACATTGCTCTAAGACAAGCTGCTGTACAAGCCCAGGTCTGTGGCACAGATGCATGCACACAGGCACATAAATATGTCCTCCCTTTGGAATGGGAGACATCTGCACAGATGCAACAATAATTACAGCTTGTCAAAGCCTGTAAATTGTGAGTGAGTTGCTGGCAGGCACTGGGCAGGGCTTTTGCTGCAGCACTTCCAGCTTGCTCTCTGGGAAGCTGATGAATTAGTTTCTGTAGCTTCTATTCTTCTGCATGCTACTGGAGAGAAAGAGATCAGCAGCAAGGCACTGAGCTCCTCTGCCAAGGCTACCACTTTTGTCTATGGCTTTAGACACTACTGGACAGCTGCAGGTCCAGAGCTGTTGCAGTCTGCCTCCCACCATGTAAAAGCCTACAGGAGCTGCTTCTGGATCTGGAGGCATATTCCAGCTGCCTAGGGTACACTGGCACTTCAGCAAAACAGCTCAGAACTCTGGAGTACTTGCAAAGCTTCATCTCCTCCTGACTCTTACTACCCCTGCTAAACACTACTGCCAGTTTCCACTGCATTACTGTAAATGGGCCGGGAGGTTGGCCGAGGAGGATGGGAAAGCAACGCAGTGAGCAGAAAACGCTTCTGTAGCAATCTGTGGCTCCTCCTCCAGAGGAACCTGAAGAAATGTTGCTTTAGAGGAGTGGTGATGTGACTTACATTGCCAGCTGTTGCCGTGAGTTCAGTGGCCAGCCCCTGGCCTCTCTGGGGATTGCACTAACTTGCTCTATATCTATGTGTTAGTCAGAAGGAAGGTTTGTTGTGCCAAGCCAGGTAGCTGGGCCATGTGCAAAGCTAGTGCAATGCTCTATGACACAGTATTTCCACCAGGCTGAGGTCCAGGTTTATACTTACCTGCCCCACTTTGGGGGGGAACAGCTTGGTTTTGGTTTTGCCAGATTCTCTATCGATCTCTTCTTGCAGGGCCTGCCGCCTCACCTAGCGTGCAGAGAAGACAGCACAAAACACTACCATCTGTGTCTTGAATGGCAGCTAACTCAGTTCAGAATGGAAAGAGGAGGGAAGAGTCACGTTCAGAGGATGCTCAGAGTTTTGCATGTGATCCTTTGACACATTCAACAGGAGAACTGTGATTGTTCTAGAAGGGTTTTAAATTAGTATTTTGCTGGATCAGGTAAGTTTAATCTTCTAACTGTAGGCAACAGCTACAGTAAAACTGCCAACACAGATGAATCATAGAATCAAGCAGGTTGGAAGAGACCTCCCAGTTCATCCAGTCTGACCTAGCACCCAGCCCTAGGCAATCAACCAGACCATGGCACTAAGTGCCCCATCCAGGCTTTGCTTCAACACCTCCAGGCACGGCGACTCCACCACCTCCCTGGGCAGCCCATTCCAATGCCAATCTCTCTGTTGAGAACTTCCTCCTAACATCCAGCCTAGACCTCCCCTGGCACAGCTTGAGACCGTGTCCCCTTCTTCTGTTGCTGGCTGCCTGGCAGAAGAGACCAACCCCCACAGAGAGGCAAAGAAACCTGTATTTAACCTAATACACTACTTAAAAGCTTCAGACAGTGACTGGAGCTGTACATTTTGGGCTTAACTCATGGAAAACAAAGCACACTTTAAGCAGAGGTCTCTTGAGGGAAATCTTGGCATGGATTTGGTTACCAATTGTGTGCATACCTTGAATGCTGACTTGCTTTAAAGCTTGCAGTGAGCACAAACCATACCTTGTCTATCTTAACTTCATCACAGTTTCCTTTCTTTTCCTGCACAATTGTTACATCATCCATGTGTTCCTGCAAAACAGCAAAAAAATACTTGTCTGAGGATTTCTAGCCATTCTGCTTCGTTAGAATCCACACAGCTCTGGCCATAAAAGCAGTAAAGCCACTAAGCAGTGTAGCAGTAGTACTCTGGGGCAAGAAGAAATAGTCAGATTGATGCTAGAAGTGCAATTTGACCTGGGTTTTTCTATGGGGAGGCTTTTTCCCCAAGGAAGAGTTTGGGGTTGTTTAAAACAAAGGATAAAGCAGGTTTTGAAATGCACACATTGGAACAGCCCTGACAACCTGACTGGCACATACAGTAACAGCTGCAGACAGAGTCATTGCAGATTAAACCAGTTCACAGAAGCTTCAGTTCATACTTGGGATAAGGGACAGGAAGAGCAAAAGCTTTTTTAAAAAGAACAAAGCCCAAAGGGTGGGAAGATGCTGGCCCCTCTGAGGGCACAGGGCAAGCCTGAGGCATGGTTAACAAACCCCCAACCCAAGCCTCTCCTGAGAGAGCTGCACTGTGCTGCCTTGTACAAATGCAGAGTAGGTGATGGTCCCAAGCAGCTCCTGGTCTGCCAAGAGCACAGGGAGAGGTGCAGCACATACATAAGTTGTCTCCTGCAGTGGCAGCAAACAGAATGTCAGCTCCAGCTGAGAGCAAGGAGCAGGGCTGCTGGCGTGAGGAGGCAGAGCAGCTGCAGTGGGAATGGGTAGGCAGGATGGCAGGAGGTAAGCCAGTGGAAGAGGCCACAAGCAGCCAGACACTGCTAACTCTTCCACAAAGTGCAGCCCTGCAGCACCCTTTGGTCCCACTGCCTGCCATTTCTAGAGCACTGCCCTCAGCCTTTCTTCTCCAAACTCCTAATAGAAATCAGATTTTGGGGCATCCACTTGTTGTGGAGGGCCCATAGGCCCGAAAAATAGGCTCATTCTATGCCTCACTTTGCTTTGCATGCCCAGGCATGTTCCTCCCCAAACCAGGGGTAAACACATTAAAAGGCATAAAAGGTACAAAAGGCCAAGGCGCCACGGTGTCTGCCTGGCCCCGGCCCTGCTAAGGCCTGTGTCGTAAACAGGTTGCATAAGCCCACACTGAGCGTGTGGCCCAGC